>JBCAUF010000253.1:21396879-21440082 GCA_038406115.1 Haemulon aurolineatum
CTGTAAATCTCACACAAATCTGCTTAAAACTGGGACACCTCTGTTTGGAATATGGGACCATAAGCAACGCTTACATAAAGCGTAATGTTATCTAAAGTACGACCAGAGTACAACTCTGCTGGAATTCTATATATTTTCGTCACCGTCAACAAATCCTATGAAAAGACCAAAACCAACAATGAAGAAATCCCACAGACAAGTGCATCCCAAGCCTGATGCAGCTGTGCCATAGACGTCCATTGTTAACCCAAAACTATTAAAAGCACATAAGAGTGACAGATTTGCCCCTTCATTACAGTGAGCATGAGCACTGCAGTTCATTTCGAGTCAATCCCACATACGCTGTCCTGCAGCCATAAATACTCGCTTGCACGCCAAACCTGCAGGTGAAAATTGTCAGAAACAAATGCACCGTGTGCTCCTGTTTGAGTAATGTTTGCTAAAAAGTACAGTGCACAGATCTGTACGTAAAAACAGGCTGCAGAAGTCAGCCAGGCCTGAGAAATATACAAACAAATATTTATTAGCTTTTTATTTAATTTTTTTCATGACAATAAGAAAAATAACAAATATTGTCAGCCTTATCCTGAAAGATTAAAGAATGGTACTCAATCTGTCTTTTACATCTGTTCTCATACAAGGTGAAAATAGGAGATTTCATTGTCTGTTTTTTGTCAAGTGTTGTTACGTCATAAACGCTATGTGCTGTGTATAATGTCCTAAATTCTCCTAAGGGCATCATGTCCCGATCGATAATCAGACAGGTTTCACAATCTCTGCCTTAACAAAGGCCAAGATGAAAACCAAGATAGAGAAGGAGAGCTGGTAGGACGATGGAAAGATACATGCAAATGGGGTTAGGTGGTATGAGGATCAGTCACTCCTCTCATCGTAATTGCACATGACATTTAATTGTGAGAGTGGCGTGTTGTTTAATCAGATGTATCCTCGAGCAGCTAATTAGTTTTCGCCCAAGAAAAGAAAGAGAATTCAAGAGCAAACAAGCCCCCCATTTGTTTTGCAGTGTTTAAACACAGTTCCATCATGCATTTGATGTGAAGTAATGATTTACAGGGTGGTTTACCCCGCTCCATGCGACTGAATTGATGTCTGCATTCCTATATGACACACAGGAGAGGTTTGTGTGTGTGCATTTATAGTGGTAAATGCCACCACGAGAGCTTTTTATTGACATCTCAACCTTGCAAATAGAAAACTTTTGGCTGACTCTTGTCCACATTCATTACCAACCCCCTCGATATTTGACTCAGCCTCATACAATGACACTCTTGAGGTTAAAAAAAAGATTTTCAGTACTTGAGAAAGGCAATTAATGTCAAGTGTAAAATTTTCGACGTCGTTGAAGCCTGGAAAGTATGGCTAATATCCCTCATTAGTATGATAAAGGTTTTCACTCTCCTTCAATCTCCATCAGGGCTCACTTGCTCTTCAATGGCCATAATGTATATGATCCAAGAATTTTTTCTCATTAACTATTCAAGTCAATCATGTGGTCTTTCCTGTAAATGTTCCCCATAAATCTCAGCTAAAAGCACATCAAACTGTTGATGTTAAATAGCTACGTGAACCTACTGTTGGCTATATAACAGCTAACCAGCTTGTTAGAAGGTTATGTGATGCTACATCCACCGTATGCTACACAGAAAAGCCACAACATTTCTCAATTCTCTAGCATTGTCATCCTCCACGACTTGAGTCCCAATTCAGCCGTGTGTTCCCTCCATTAACATGCAGCTCAGTATAGAAAGTGCAGAGGCCCATACCTAATGAGTCATGTTCCCTGTCCTCCCCGGAGCAGGCTGATGTTCCCAATGAGCTGTAGCTCCATTCCCATTCCTTTCTCCCACTCCCACTCCAAGGACCGCAGCCCCTCTCCTCCACTGACAGCCTTCATCCCCGCTGCTCACCTGGAGCCGCTCACATCAGCGCCACCATAATGGAGTGTGAAGTGTGAAAACATTTAACTGAGAGGCAGGTTCATTTGAGCTGCATCATTTCCAACCCGTCCAGACAGGAGACGTGTGGCTTTCATTACACTTAATGTCCAAACAGACATGGGCAGCATGCAGGTGCTGAGTGCCATTTGCAGTTTTCCATTTATGTTCTACCTTCAGATAAATAAGAGCCAGGGGGCTCAACGACTACAGGCATTGTGTATTCATTGCTTGGTTTGATAGGTCTGCAACATCCCGTCGTCAAACCGCCCGCAGTAAGTTTCCACGCATTCATTGTTTCCCTACCTTATCAATGACCTCTTGAACCTCAGGGTGTTTATTTAACTACCCTGCAGCTTCACCGCATGATGACTTGTGCTATTTCTTAATTCTTGCGGTGGTGCGCGATCGGGGCCTGATGTTGCAGTGTAGCATTACAGTACTTGGCTGGTGATTGTTTACCTTCCCGTATCTTCATCCTCTGGGAAAACCTTTATTGTACATTGCTGACCGCAGGGACATTTTCACTGAGCGTAGCAACCTGGTGTCCTACTTGCGTTTTAACAAACAGCGTGATCAGCGGTGTCATAAGGACTTCACAAGAGCCCTTTTGATTATGGAATCCCCTAACTCTATGGTCAGCACCCTTTCCATTTTCACCCCCTTTTTGATGATGTCACGAGGTGGGCCCCCATCCCCCGCCTTCTTTCATGGTGGCCAAGTTCCATCGCTGCACTCAAGAGAGCCCTTCTGTCTAATCACTGCTGCCCTGCAGAGTCTCTTCTCTGCCCCCAATCCCATCCGTATGTCCTGCTCCTAAATTACCCTGGCTAAGCACCCTCTCCCACTCCACTCAGGGCCATTACGCCGCCTGCCCCTCCCTGTTTGACTGCCAGAGTTTCAATTCTGTGTATGCTGTGAGGGTCGCCTGACAAGCCAGGGGTCAGACAGCCAGCACCTCCTCTTCCTCAAATTACAGATTCCCTGCCAACACGGGCCTCATCACAGGCCCGACAGCGTAGCATCAGCAGCACACCGAGGCTCTTTGAAGGGGAGGTCTCTTTTCCGCTTTTGTGGTCGCCAAGCCTTCGAAGACACGGCGAAGCAAAGAAAACATCAAAAAGCAAATGCAGAAATAGCACACAAGCAAACAGAAAACAGAAACTCGGAAGAGGAGCCAAGATTTACAAAGAGATGAAAGTTGGACAAGGAGGAGGGAGAGGCTGCTATGCTTATTTTTAATCAGGTACGCTGCACTGTGATGTGTCTCTTTATTGTCACCCTGCCCATGGCACCCTAAATCTATTGACCATTTCAAGTCAGCCTGTCAGCCATGGCACAGACCAGCCTGATGGTTTATAACTGCTTTAATATTTCAGTCCCTCATGGAGAGATACTGGCCCTCCCTTCTGGCCTTCCAAGCAATGGGTGAGGGATTAGACTTGGTGGTATTCTGGGCCCTTAGCAAGCCTCTCTCTATGCCTGCCTTTCTGCAAGCTGTTCCTGGACTTTTGCAAAGCCCACTGTTTTTCCTCTCGCTGTGCTAATTTATCTAAAAACATAGCACCCTGACAGCCAGAACCCCAAGCTGCCTTTATGGGTTAGGAGGGTGATTCTTATCCAAAGCCACTTGGCCCATCCATCTGTTTGGCCCTGGAACCCGGGCATCTGCTCACTGCTATTGTTAGGCTTTGTCAGATGACAGGCCAAGACCCTCATGGGGAACCTTGGTCAACTCCCGTGCACAGTTATGTGTGTATGCACGCGTACACGGGTGCACATGTGTTTGTGATTGCCTTCAAGGGCCAGAGAGAGAGGCCAAGTGCTGGCTCAGGCCACGGTCTTTGTTCTGGTGACCGGCGGTAGGAGCAGCAGTGGCCAGAAAACATGCTGGGAGCCCTTGTGTCATCCCAGCAGACCTGCCTGGGTGACCTCCATCCACAGTAACAACTCTTTCCAAGGGAAGTGTTTCACAGAGTCACTGTCAGACGACAGAAGATTTCAAAGGTGCAGGTCAGTGTTTTGTTGCACTTTTACCCTCAGATGGACCTTCAGAGTGCATAAACTTGAATCCTATTTACATGCACAGCACAGTGGAGTGGAAATGCATTCACTGTTTGTATATAGCCAAACCGACAGAAAGCGCACACGCAGCACTCGCGTGACCTTGTAACAAACATGAAAGGGCTTGCCTTTGTCGAAATATGGATGGATTAAAACGTGGCCTTTCATCTTTTGCAACCACTTGAAATTGATTAAATAAATTAATTTTCATTCCCACTTAATGCAGGATGAACAATTTCATGGCAAGCAAGCAAAGAATTCTAAACTCTGAATGAAGGTTACTTTCCCACCTAGATATGATGCTGAAGTAAGACAGATCAAATCAAGAAACACGCCATAAAGATCTATCATACTCCACCGCTCTATCCACTTACTGTAACTTGAGTTTTACTTTGATCCAACACGACTGCCAAATTAGACCCTCTGTCTGTCCCCACCGGTCTTAGTTCCCAGCAGGACTGCTGTTCCAGGTCAAAGATCTCTTCTGCACCACTTAGGTAATTCTGTTCCTCTGCCCTGCATTAACTTTTTATCAGGTAATTAAACCCAGTCTTCTTCCCTGATGCACATTTTTTGACTGAATGATGAGGAGTTGAGAGGGAGAAATCTTGCCGCACACTGTGTGGCATTAGACCTTTACTTTTCTACCACCATGCGCATTTCGTTTTTTTCTCATTCCTGCATTCGTCTGTTCTGCCTCTTCCACATTTAACTTTTCATACATTTTGCAGTTTTGAATAATTAAGAATGTTGATTCCCAAATCATGAAAGATTAATGTGCGAAGGATGCATAATTAAGTACATTAATTCTAGGCTTTCTGACGCATTCCTCGTTTAATTATCATTTTGGGGGAAGGGTTGAATATAATGGGAGGAGACAGACACATTTCATCTGAGCACCGTGATGATCTAAAAAACAGCACTCGCGAGAGGAAAATGTGAGGATTATCTCATGAGTAATGTGTGTGAGGTCTGGCAAATATCTCCCATTCAAAAGAGCACAATGTATGTCATTGTATGGAGATATCCCATTGTTAAATGCAAATGCTGTCTCTTAAAAAAAAGGGCTACATTACATAACTTAAGTTTGTCTCTTCTCACAGAAATTAACTAACAGACAAAGACTTTGAAAGATTTTCTTCAGAAAAGCCTTCGAGCCAAACTCCAGGTTCCAGCAGCTAATTTACCTCATGTTTTCAATGATGAATGGAAGCCATTATGCAATGAATAATAGGAGTCAAGAGGATTTATTACACGCGGCACGGTAAAACTTCAATAATGCATCCAGCACTTGCTATACACAAACATTAGCAAACAACTTCCTTTATAAGTGGCTGCATTCTTTATGTTCCATATGTCTTGCTGAAGCTGCCACAGTCTAAACAAATTATTCATAATTCTTATTGAGAGTGATTAAATGTTTTTGTGTCTGCTACTCATGATAAGTAGCCCCGTGACCTCAAACAGACACAGCTTCCTTCATGAGTGGCTGCATCCTTTGTGTTATGTGTATGTTCTTTACTGAAGCTGCCACGGTCTAAAGGAAATGGCTCATAATTCTTACAAACCATGATTAAATGTTCCTATGTCTGTTATACATAATAGTTAGACTTGTGACCTCAAACAAACACTTATACATGTGTGCATTAGGGTTTGCTTATGTGGATGATTAAATTGACTTTGTGCAATAACAGTACCGGAAATCAGGGTCATTGTGTGTGTATAAACACAAGCCCGGACGTCAAATGAGTCGAAAACATGTTTACTTTCTCTATAATGAGGGTTATGTTCGCATTTAAAATGTACTTTATGTGGTTTCCTGAGGGCACAATAAGGGTCAGTTAATAAAACAAGCTCTGGTATACACTAACTCTGTAAAAGGCTGTTAATTGTGAACATATTCTTTCTGCATATTACTCTTATGTGATTTGTTAATCACTGGGATTATGCATGTCTCATCCTCTGTTTTAAAGTAACTATTTTTATAGGGTTATTTAAATGTAAAACAAGCACTGACAGAGTTCTTCACGTCAGCTAAAGATGGATTAAATTATACCTTCGGTTTGTCAAATTTCTGCTTTTATTACAGGTATTAAAGAGACCAGCTTCGGATGTGTGTTGGAGCCAATTCAACCTTCGTGCTAAACGCGCTGAGACACACTTCTGAGACATTGTCACGACTCAGCATCAGCAGTTAGGCTAGTGAGTGTTGAGCAGGTGCTCTAGCCTACGTCCTGACTCAAGCCACTGCCCCCTCAGACTAAACTTCTCACACGATAAGGACTAGTATCTAGTATTTCTTCTCTAATATCCATGTTGATACAAAAATGAAATGTGGTATTTGACTACAGTTTTTCTTTAGTGAAACAGGTTTTAATTATATCTTCTGAGACCCACAGCAATGCTGTTCTTCTAATCTGAAAGGTATATATTTCATATATGTGTGCATGTCTCAGGACTGTAAGTGAGTGGGGAGGAAGTGAGATCAAAAATAAAGTGACTAAGAAAGAGAGTTGGGACCATAAGGACACGATCCATGAGTGAACATCGGCATCTGTATGTGGGTCTGTGTTCAGGTGGTTTTCAAAAGTAGCATATTCTGTCCTGGGAGGAGCCATGGAGACACAGGGATGCTGCTGGTTAACTTCTCAGCCTCCTCCACACATTAATTAGCACCCAGAGGAAAAATGGAGGGGGAACTGGGACAGAGGGATGGCAAGAAGGATGACTGGGGGGTTACAAACGGGGATCCCCTAACGGCAGTTACAGCACAGAACATACTCTAGAGGACAAACCACAGAAACAGATGAAGTTCTTGCTCAAAAATATTATTGTGACTGCTACTACAGTACTACTACTACTACTACTACTGTTATCAAACTGATGTTTTTTTAATTTTCACAAATATTCTGTTTCTCACACCATACAATAAACAAGACAAGTTTGTTTTATATAGCTATGCTGTCAAGATGTAGCAAATAATTACATAATAATAATCTTTACAGACCCTTAAGAATTAAAAACTGAACTACCTGACAGTTTTCAGACAAATAATTGAAATTCAATTCTCATATCATTGCACTGAGTGTTGACTGATTTTAAAAGATAATTACTCTTACTTGCTAAGATTATTACTTGCTACTTCTAAGTCATTAGGGGTTTGAGTTCTTACTATGTTTGCCAGAACAGAGTACATCCCTGCTCTAAGTCTGTATTACAAACCTTTCAAGTGATCTAGGGCTGGTCTGGATACACTTCTGAGAGTTAAAACAAAGCTTGTTGGAACAGCTTTTAGGTTCAGTGCACCACATATCTGCAGCAAACGTCCTTAAGATCTGCCGTCTGTTCTTTTAAATCAAAGCAGTCTAGTTGTCACTGCCTTTTATTGAATTCGGGGCTATTTATTTCTGCGCTGTAACTGCATCAAAATGTCACTATACAATGCTATTGCAGAGCTGCGCAGTGGATAGTGGTATGAGACTGTGGTGGTACCAGGCAGCCCCAGATGTAAATGTGTGTGTAGGTGTGACTGTGCGAGTCGAGACGGGACAGTTTCTTTCATGCTCAGTCAACCTATAAATAACCCAGGAGTTATTCTTAATCACAAACAATGACAGAACTAAAATAAACAATGAGCCTGACAACTCTTCTTAGCTGCTCTGTAACTGCTCAGCAATGGCTTTCTTTGGGGAAAAAAAAAAAAAGTACTGTATTTACTGTACTATTTACAAGCTGATGCTGTCACTTCATCAACAATAATAAAGTCCTGAATCGCATGTCCCCCCAGACCCTTAAAACTAATCTTCGAAAAGCAGTCTGGTGTTTATTACTATAATGTCATGTTCACACTGAAGTGAACTACAGCAAACCTGACCAGGGCTTATAATGCAGTAATTTTAACAAGTTTACTTGATTTAAAGTAGTGCTACTGAAAGGGAATACGTAAAGATGAAGGTATGGATGGTGATAACATCAGGACATCAAGACATCAGTGTTCAGTTGTCTCTTAGAGAGAGATACTGTTTGACTGCATGAAAGCATCTTGCCTAAGTTTGTTTCGTTTCTTTTGCTGACATAAAATGACATTTAACTAAAGAAAACTACGGCTCAATTATTGGTAAACAACAAAATCTCTCTAGTAATCACTAATGTGTCATACTGAATGAAGATTATTCTTCCTACAATATAGCTGTTTGAGAATGGACAAATACAGTGTTTTCTGATTACAGACAAAAATGCTCGCTATAACCAGTTTCTATGTATGCATTCATCCAATGCATCGCAACAGCTTTGATCATGAGTCAAACAGAGGCAATGCTCAAAACAATCCACATTTTGGTGCCAATCTTCAAGACCTCAAAAGTGGATAATCCCAACACCAACATAATCTGAGGCACATTGTTGTATGGGAAAAAAAAAACCCTTCACTTCACATGCCAGAACATTAGATCAATGTTTTCCATCCCCTGTGGAGATTTCAAAGACAGCAGTATGCTTGAGTGCATGTGTGTGTATTCGGGTGTTTTGTGTGCTGGAGGGGAGGTTACAAAACGAGCTAATACCGTTAATAACAAACTGTCAGACTTGCATCAAAATAAAGATTGCTCCTGTTAAAGTGATAATCAGAGAGAACATCCTGACACAGATAAATCTCAATGGGCCAATGTTGTTCAATATCAGAAAGCTTGCAAATGCTGAATTACAGCCATTAAAGACTATAGGAATCTAGATAGGACTTAGATTAAATGCTGAAGTCGAGATCATCAGTCGCCCAAAGGCAACATTTCCTTTTCAAAGAATAATTAAGCCTTACATTATTAGGACCAAGGGTGTATCCCTCGTAATTATCACCCCTCAGTATTACATTCAGCAAGACTGCATGAAAGCATCTTGCCTAATGCGCTCGTGTTTTAATATTCTGCTGCTTTTTAAAAGACACCCAAATGGCGAGATGAGCCTAATCCTGTCATGCAAAACTGACACCCTCGTATGCCATCTGTTTAAATACAGTAAATCTGGTTTAACATAACCAGCTCATAATGAAAAGATAGTAATCCTGTAAATTGGGGCAATGAGAGAGACCAATATCTTTAAATGAAAACTCCAGCTCAGCCTCACTGCTCCAAATTTCCGTCTTGGCAGATAGACTGCCAGGGTAGCCTAATGATGCTTAGGATAATTTTCCATTTGTTTGATGTGTTTCACGGATTCAGGTACAGTTTCCATTAAAGTGGGTCACTCAACATGTAACTGAATACTGGATATGCTTACAGTCAGGCGAATAAGAGCGGTGGCAATGAAGCGGATTATTAGCTACCTGCTGCCAATGAGTAACTGTAAACGCCAGAGATGGAGGTGAAGAGGAGAGGATGGGGATGTTGGGGGATTTTGCAATTTACTATCCTCTGGCAATTAGCCAGGAAATGCTACAGGCTCTTTGATTGGGGGATGTTTAAAAATGGAAGAGATAAGAGAGAGCCACAAATGTAGCAGCCCTTCCTCATGGTAGACACTGGCTGCAGGCGCAAGAGATAGCAGAGGCTCTGATAGTCTCCGAGTCAGACGGAAAGGCCCAGATAGGCAGCGCTGAACTGATCCACTGGTGATAACTCCTGTCAATCAGGCCTTGGGCTTGATTAATACATGCAGCTCATGGGAAAATTAGGCCAAATGGGAGGTTTGATCTGAAGGGTTACAGAGAATTGAGTTATGGAGGATGAGCAGACGGAGACGCAACAAGGCTGTGTCTTCGGCTAATGATAATAGTGAAAGAGAAACATGCCAGTGAGGTCAGGTCTTCCAGGGAGCGGAGAGATCGTCATGGGTGGGGCATTTTGACTGGCTCAACACTGTCATGTCAGCTCGGGTCAAGGTCATGGGGAATCTGTCACTGTCTTATGGTTTCAATCAAAATTTTGATGAGGGACTCGGTACTGTCCATAACCTCTGCCCTTCACTGTCATGTTTGAAGTCCATCTTTTTGGATCCTGGCCATAGGGACATCTACTGCACTGACTTTTTCATCACATTTAAATCGTGACCGACTGTTGGATTGAAACCAGGACAATCCATTATGTGAGAACTGATAAGAATGAGAAATACTATTAAAAAAGAGCCTATAATCTAAACTAGGTCGGTTTTTAATGCATTGTTATGGCCCATAACCATTTGTGAACTTTTTTACAGTGATAGTAACTAACCTATTAAGTATGTTTCTAAATCAAAGATTTCCACCTGGTATTAAAATGTGGTCTGTGTCATGGTGCTTTATCTCCATAATGGCATTGGATCATGGGTCTTTACATGGGTCTTGGTATTAATAAGTGTCCTTGTTATCGCATTTGTGCCTGCATTATGATCAGATCTCAACATGCACATTAGAAGCACATTGTGGATTTGGTGGCCAAGGGCAGTGAAACTATCTGCTTCAATTAAGCAACATATTTCCTGCTTGCTCCTTATATGGCCTCCATCTGATTTAGCACTGACTGTGGTCAAACAGTACAGACTGCATTAACATCTGGTTAAGATCAAATCATACCCGGACCTCAATCAGATATGGTCTGGTCAGTGCGATTGCATTCTTATTGCATCATATCCTGCATGCATTTATATCTGCATTAGCTTGCACTTTTCTTTATCCAGGCAAGATGTCCACATATAGATTATATGCTTTAATGTTATAGGTGCTAATGGGGTAAGAAAAAGCATGCATATGGCAGATCACAAAGGTAACAAATAGAAACGGATGCTAGGTCAAACAAATGTGCACCATTTAGCTCTATCACAGCTTAATCCATCTGCATTCTCCACATCCCCAACAAGCTTCACAAGCCCCAAGGACTTCTACTTACTGTATCAGTTTTGCCATTAGTTATGGTGGAGAGGGAGTCTGGTTATGTACTGCATTAGTCAGATGCCAAGAAAATAATGGGAGTATCTCTGAGTTCTGCACAAGAGTGAATGTTGACACATCTAAGAACAGTGCCTTGTTCACCCACACAGTCTGTGGTGAGGATATGAGTAAAGCAAACTTTTCATGTTATGAAATTGACATTTGATAATAGCGAAACAAAACAGATTAGAGAGGAGGCATTTCTCAGGAGCCCCCTGACATCAATACCAAAACAGAAACTGCTTTTAAGCAACATATTGATTCTTTTCATGCTTATCCTGCCATGTTTTACCAGGTGTATTCAATTCACCGCTGTCCTTGAAGGCTTGTACTTCAAGTCAGAACACACTGAGACAAATCTCTCCTACATCCCATCCTTTCTTTATAGCGTTAACCCTAATGACCCTAGCCAGAGAGGAGCGAGAAAAAACTAATTCTGTGTAACTTTTTAATGTCTGCTGCTGATTAAGATAAAGCCAGCCTGTCTCGTCTCCTTGTGATTCTCCTTCCCACACCCCTCTGGAGCCAATTTTGTTTGGTTGGGAACAGTAGTAGATAAAGCTGAGAGCTGGCGAGTTCTCTAATCTGAGGAGCAGTGTTGGAGCAGTTGGGGTGACGTGGGAGAGTAGTGTGCTCTCAGAGCATGGGCAGATAAAAAAAAGAGAGGCTATGATTGGGATCAGGAGTTTGATGTTGGGTGTAAGATAACAAAGACAGCCCGTCATCCCAATGGGACGAGGTTGAGGATAAAACCACCCCCTTTGCCTCTTGTCTGGTTTTACTGAGTCGGAGGCTTAAGCCAACAAAAGTATTGTGAGAGAAATGTGAATTGACAACAATGGGTTATCTTTTTCGCTTCTCTAAAACATCCTATTCAGTATGTTATTTCCTTGAGAAAGACATGTAAAAAGAACCGTCACTTTCTGTACTTTCACCCCTTTTGAAAATGAGTAGCTGTGAACTTTTTCAGGTGTTCAATTATACTGTTTGGTGCCACTTGACGACTGAGACTGCTCAAAAGAGGTGTGTGTGTGCGGGTGTGCAACAACAACCGCAGAATCTGAATACCAGAGCATAATTCTGGTGATCAGAGGCACCAATTGTAGCAGCCAGACTTTCCTGATGCAGCCAGTACAAATATTGCTGCTCCACCCACCCCTGCACAAGCTGGCTCCTTTGGCACCACGAAATGACCAAACAAGTACGAATGCAAACATGCAGCATTTGCCCACCATGTTCAACAGCCAACAAATGGATTTGTGCCCAACATAAATGGCGTACTGCGCGTGTTTATGCTATTATGTAACTGTAAATCCATTCAAAAGGGGTTTCAAATACGTTAAATACTTGTTACAAAGTCACAATTTGACACAAGAAAAAAAAACCCAATTCATGTAGCCTACTAATGACACACATTCTATAGTCGCCATTATCCACAGTTAATCGTGGGAGTGAGATAATAATTATTTCAATTATTAATGGTTATAGGATTATTTACGAGGGGTAAACCTACAGACTGTGGTTATGGGTGCTTTGTACCAGGAAGTCCAGTTTTAAAAAATGGCTTTCCGTCGAGGCTCGCTGAGGTAACCCATTACGGCACACACAATAAAATATTCATACATGATCATGATGGCCTATTTACAGTTGCACCACACCTTCCACATTCAAGCCACTATACAATACAGCTAAGTGGATGGAGAACATTTGGGCCTCATCTACCACAATAAGCCATCCTGTTACCATCTGTTTGGAAATCTGTAGTTCGTTAAGCCACAGTAAATGCACAGTTACAGTGCAGTACTAGTATGATGAATATGTATCACGCGTCTGCATCTGCCTTGTTGCCTGTGCACTGCTTAAGAACTAAAAGTGAAAGGGGACACTATTCGTTATTTACTTTTTTAAGCAATATGTTTGTGTTTACCATGGAAAATGTGCTACATTTTAAAATTAATTTTCATAGTATATCATTATGCTATAGCCAATCAACATAAATAAAGACTGACAGAAAAAAACATATAGAATAATCTTGTCTCATAAATAGCTGATAAACATATTAGAATAAAGCATCAAATTGTTGGAAACTAAGCCCTCATGATTCTAGGGTTTAAGTAGGTTGTTTTTCCATAATATCGCCATCATTAGATTCACCTGTGGTCGCAAACTGTCAACTCACATCTGCTCATTCATCTGTTAGTGTCAAAGCCTATCCTCTAAGCTGGTACTGTAGGCTCCCACCAAGCGCAGATTTGGGGCATGTGTGGGCATGGATGAAATTATCTTCATTAATTGGAACAGTGCTCCAATATGCTAATGGGGTCTTTTTAATCACCAACGCATGTTGACTGCAAAAGGATTTTGTCGGTATCGACAAACTGAATCATCTCGCCAGCTATCCAACTAAGTGCTGGGAACATTTCAAGCCTCACAGAAGTGAGACCACTGGAGTTTTTTGTGGTGAACAATCACAGTCAGCAGCTACTTGAGTAACAGAGATTGAACCCGCTTATCAAATTGCAGCTCTGCAGTTTTACTTCCCGGCTCTTTGCAGTGTAACACCTCTCCTGAGCTCCCGTTTATAAGCAGTGACACTTTCCACCAGCTTTTCATGGCTCCTTGGAGACCCTTATTTGCTATGCAAGTGAAGCAGAGCAGTAAGTTCAGCCTCCAATGATTCTGCACGATATGAAGTGAGGTGCCCTCCTTTCTTTTGTACGAGCAGGTGCTACTCAAACTAAGACTAGCTTGTCAGTGCTTAAAATAAGATGACAATAAGACTGTTGACAGAGCACTGGATAAGAAATGGCTATTTATAGACAAGACAGTTATTCAGACCATCAAAAACAGAACAGAGAAACACAAACACTTTAATCTCCACCAAAGGGTCCAGTTATGTTCTTCAGACAGCAAACAAACATTTATTCCGTCGCACAAATGTAAGAGTTTGTCCAAACAACACCTTATAGCACATTAAAATCTCCAAGCTCTATTCAGCTCTGAAGCTACAGTAAAGGATAAGAGCTTCTCGGGGAGCCAGACAGCTATTCTTCCTCTAAATTTGCATATCCTACTGAGACACGCTTGGCTTCAAATTCAAACGGACAGAAAAAGAAACAAACACATACAAAAGCAAAGCTCATTCACCAAGCTTTTGTATTTGAATAATCCAAGGCTCTCTGTCTCAAACATTTTTTGCTGTGGCAGTGCAAGTAGGCGTTTAATGTATAGAAATATTTACTGGCTGGTATGGTTGATATTGTGAATGAATGGAGAGATTAAGACATTGTAGTGTACATACTCTAGGACGGCAGCATCTTGGCTGTTTCGGTTCTAATTGAAAAAAAAAATTGAGCCAAGAGGTATTTTGCTGACTGATTCATTTCTGGGCTCTAATGCTCTTAAAAAGAGCTTGCAGAGTTGCATGTTGTTACTATCATGGCTGTGATGCACTGGTGCTGCTGATCCCTAAATAAGATTTCATCCCCTGCTCCATGGATTAGAGTGGTGAAAAGATTCAGCTGTAACATATTATCTTCTCCACGTGTGAAAAAAAAAAAAAAAAATGGAGGGGAAGCCATGGCTTTGAGACTGTGATATGTCTGTTACAGTCTTACACTGCTCTTCACAGTCTCTCAAATTTCAAGGTCTGTTGTAACAAATGAAACCACCGGGGGAAAAGAGTCAAGAGCAATGACACACAAGACTTACTTACTTCAGTCAAGTTTCGAAACTGAGTAAGCTCGCTCGCTTCCATGGTCTCTGCCTTTTCACACTGTCAACTGGAGCTGACAGAACAAAACAGTATAGTGGCACCTGATATCCCACCGCACACTGCTCCCCATCGCCTTCTAATAATAGTATGCACTGGAGATGGCCACCTGACGGTATTCTGCACTGTCATCTGCATTTTGTGCACTTCAGAGCAAAATGGGCTCCAGCCGCACATAAATCCATCATCGTCAGTGTTTTACAGCGTCTTTATTTGCTTATATATGCCATGTTTGCTTGCACCTTTGAAGACATGTCTACACACTGATGCACCTTTCAGGCTGCTCCCTTTTAGGTACAGTACTGTCTGTCTGTCTGCCTGTTGTCTACACAAATGTCCAGGTGACATTTACATACTGTCCCAACAGCGGAGTGAAAGTCTAATTGAATGTGGTCACAGTTAAGTATTGACAGTATTGGAATAAATCGTTTTTGACTGAAAAACACTGTTCTGTAATTTCACAACAATATATGGCCAAGCAGTCCCTCTTTATGTGTTGATTAATGATTATACTATTATGAAACCCATCAAAATGCTTTACCATTACAGAATATAGGAATTCAGTCTGCTGTTAGACATATAAAATATAGGGGCAGAATTCTCCACCTGACAAAGAGATTCACTGAGAGAAGCGGTAGCGAGCTTCCCTGGCGACCGTTACTAATTCAATATTCAACGAAAAACTATGTTTTAAAATCCATCACCGGTGTAGCCTTTGAAAGAAGTGACAACACTCCTCCTTCTTGATATTACTTTTCAACTACCGCTGTTCTGAAGCAGAGACACCGCTCACTCTTGCGTTCCAAATGGCAAACATCACTCTCCTGTCTTGTCTGAATGAAGCCGTAAGAAACATTTACATAAAAATCAGCTGCGTCTTAACAACCAAACACCATTATTTTAACAGATGAAGCCAGCAACGTTATGTATTCAGTGTCTGAAAAGGGCTTATGCTTGTGCATTACTGTAAGTAAGGTGTGAGACTGTGCCATTCGTTCTCACACCTTCTAGGGCATTACATGTAGTAATGGTGAGGTGGTTCATTAAGCTGAGCCGGTGCTGTAGCTGTAACGTTTCCGCAGCTGACTGGTCCGGGTGGAGGGCTCTGATGGCTTCCCACACTGCGCAGCTGGAGGCGAGAGCAGTGCTGCGCTGACGGTTGCCTGACCTGTCATCTGAGCAGAAACGGGCGAAGCCATTCTTTGTCGCACCTCTACACCTCCTCCAGTGTGCTAAACTGCAGTTATATGGATATTGCGGCGCTGCTCGGTCACAGAGGTGAGGTCAATAGTGTGGACAAAGAATTTGCAATGGAATTAGTGGTGGCTACTTCGAGACAGAATTAATGTACTGAAGTGCCAGCGTTCATTTACAAGAAGAAAGAGCAGACGAAATTGACATCATGGTGGTTTTGCAGTCTTCACACTTCGCTGCAAACCGTTTCTCGGCACAGACAGAGGGGGCATGCAGTGGCCAGCCGCAGAGTTAAGATTTCCACACTGATAGAAGCTAAGAAATGCACTCCACTGAGAATGTCACTGAGATCTCTATTCCCAGCTCACTCAAGCCTCTGGTCCTGCCCTGCCTTTCTCCTCAAATTAGCTTTTCACCTTTAATTATCCAGTGTCTGACGTGGCACGGAGTCGAGACAATGTTGCACACACCCATTAACACAAAAAACCTGTTTGGAGAAAACAAATGCCTTCTGCTTCCCGTTTTGAAGTTCGTTTAACAATGTCCTCGAGCCACCATTTTCCAATGTGTGAGGAAGTGCCGGCAAACAAGACATCCATCAAATTGACAGACAAAACAAATTACAAGGCAAACAGAACCTTAATGTGTCACCACAGCTAATGGTGTCAAGGCTGGTTGGCAGTAGACCCAGACACTCGCATGCTGCTGCTGTCACACACTCATATGGCCTTGCTCTTCAACTCGCAAAATGCCTGAACAACTGAAGAGGAGAGAGGGATGACACCCAGGTATTACCACCCTACACACTATTAACAATGCATCAAACTTAGATTCACAAAAGTCAATTTAACCGCAGCGAGTCAGAACAAGAGGCCTTCATGCAGGTATGATCTATCTGTTCTGTGGTGTGGTCTCACAAGTGAGATTATTCTTTAAATGAATGATGCAGTCTCCCTAAAGCCAATAAAAGTGTAATTACATGCCTTGGGCCTCGTGACAAAGCCTGTGCTGGTGACAGCTATCTGGAAATGAGGAAGAAAGGATTACCTTCACTTTTCATCTAGCTTTGGCATGATCATCTCTCCACAGGGGTCACCTTGGACGAAATGCCACAATTTTACCAGTCATTAAACTCTTAATCCAGCCTCAGCGTGCAGACTTCCATCTCATCGTTCAAAGCATCCACGGCCTTATATCACTTCATGCTGCTATTGCATCATAGCCACCCATTACGACCAAAAGCAAAGGTGAGAAACCTCTGCTGGAGCAGTTACGACCCAGAAGTAACCGCTGATTGAAGTTCACAGTGATTCAACATTTTCTCATTTCCTACATTTCATAGGCTTAAGCAGAAAATGATCCTTGGCAGGTAAAGAAATGTCCTGGGAATTACTTTGTTTTACGCTCATTGCCTTCAGGTTAATATTCTACAAGTTATTTTGGTCTCCGCAGGAAATCGTGCTCTCTAACTTTTTCAGGGCATCAGCTGGAAGATTGCAGAGATCACTTGTTAATATTCCTCTTGCTGTATTTGCAAAGCGGAACCGTTACATATTCAGAGATGGGGAGATATTTTTCATGGCAGGCAAGCTGAATATGATAAATTGGACAATAAACACTCTAATCCGGCAACACAAAAGTGCACAGAGGCATAATGCTGCACTAAATATGACTTTACAACAACAACCTGCAAAGCAACACTGCCAGTCATAGGAGCACAGCGTTCACTAAGAACATCATGTCACACTCACACACAGGTGTTTATTATACAATCACTTGTTTTTATAATTGAAATTCACATGGCGTAACAGCTGTGTATAAGCCTTAACAGTTGATTTCTTACAGCGACAGACATAATGAAGGTCTTCCTTTTGCCCAACCTGCCATTAGCCACTACGCTTGTTTTGATTTACTCTCAAATTGATAACAGGCAATATCTCAAAACATATTGTGCTGGATATTTTGAGGTTGGTTTATTTACGATTTTCAATATATTTAGATATTTATAAGTTTGCAGTGTCCATGGAGTTCCAATCAAAAGGCAGGAAGTTGAAAATCCATCCAGAAACTCCATCCAGAAACTCATATACATTTGTGCGAATTCAAAATATTGTAAAATCACACCTTTTATCAAAACAACCATCACCACACTGCCACAAGCTCATTTCAACAGTTCTTAACCTAAGAACACCTCATTCAAAATGCCTATAGTTACTTCATAACATGTTTCAATGCAGGTATGAAGAATGCAGTCATACATACTATTCAATAGTGAAATATCTCCTTTTCATGTGTACATGTAAAAGCTGAAAAACCCTCATCTCTAATCTCCATTTAGTCTGACCACAGAAACCATTTTAGCCTTCTCCCTGACCCATTTGTATTTGCACATGAGATGTAGAATATGGTTTTGTTGCTGAGGTTCTGTATGTCAGAGATACAGCTTCTTTTAAAGATCTGTCACACATTTTTCAGCTTTACTTGCTTGGACAGAAACTGGCATGCACATGTGGTGGAAGCAGTCTTTATTATTATTAGCCTTCATCTCCTGTAACTGCATGTGTTGGCAAATCAACCAGGACTGGAATCTTATGGATCCCAACATTAAAGTATGTACATTAAATGTTTTAACAACGATGGAAGTGCAGGGGTGTCCAGTGGCGCGGTGGGTTAAGGAGACATCCCACACGTAGAGGCTATAGTCCTCATTGCAGCGGTTCGAATTCAATATGATATGCAGCGGCCCCGGTTCGAATCCCACATAGGATGGCACTTTGTAGCGTGTCTCTCCCCTCTCTCTGCCTCCGTTTCCTGTCCCTCTCTCACAAAAAATATACTGATGGAAGTGCAATTGAGTTTGACTTGAAACAACTCACAACTTGATGTACTTTCATGTACACATTTTAAAAACTGCTTCTTGTGTCTGCTCTTTCAGCTTTCTCTTTCAGCACGAGGGACAGGAACACTTAAGAAAAGTGAATACTTTGCTGCTGGAGTTCACTGCTGGTGGGAACTCAATAATGGCAACTCGCTGATAATATGGTCATATTTAAACATGGCCGATAACGCAGCTGCGATTTTAATCAATCAATCTTAGTAATGAGAACAGAAAGTTAATCCATTGTTATGCATTATTCGTCAGTAAATTAAGGTCTTTGGGGTTAATTAACTAGTGGGCTAAGGACAATGTTAATAATGCAGCACTAATATAGGGCAGGTAATAACACACTTGAGAATGTCCTTCTCAACTCTCCAGATTTCAGTTCTTCTGCAAGTTGAATAAACCAGATACATCTTGACAGTTTCTACAATATCTTCTCCACAGTAACAGACATTAACAGTGCTTTAGGTTGACCTCCATTAGAGTGTACATTGTTGTGCTGGCACGCCTTTCTCTGCTTTAACAGAAAATGTTACAGACCTACTCATAAGAGAAATATCCCAAAATAAGCAGAATAGCCATTTACAATTTCTGTAAATGTAATAAATGACAGCCCCCTCTGATTATCAGATTTGAGCTTAATCACCCATAACACATTTCCCAACACTACTGACCGATTAATTGTTTCATCATTGTCTGGGTGGAAAAATTATTTTTACTTTTAAATGAGCAAAAGGAGGACATGATAATTAGTCATCAGTAAGATTGCTTCACTGATGACTACTTCAATAGCAAAGGGCAAGGCAATTAAGTTATTCAAAATGTTTGAGTTCCTACTGTGAAGTTCAGTTGCTACAAATACATCTTATTTTAGGATGTGGCCCAGGAGTCTGTTTTTGTGCCCCCACTGAACTATGCATGTCTAACTTGGCCAGCTGACCTGGTGGGCTTGACCCAAAACAAACCTTGAAAACAAATTTGCTTCAGGCGCCAATGAACAATCTATGATCTTTACATCCTAAATTGTCTTTACAAGTGCAGTATGATCACGCTTAATGCCAAAAGTCATCATGAACGCACAGTTAATGATGATTTTGCTCTCATTTTAACAGCACATTATAACAGCAGCAAACAACTGCCTTCTTGTGACCCACTGTTTCAGTGCATCTAACTCTTAATTAGTTGTGATCCACTTTGCTGATTTAATCATTTGCTAATAACTTGCTTCGCCAAAACCACATTTATTTCTGTAAATGTTTTAAAGGCCGTAACCTAACAGCACGTGAGACGCAGGATAAATCCCCTGTCTCCAAGGTCAAACTCGTGTACACTGTATACCTGACCACCAACCCTGACCTTCTTTCAATGATGTTACCAACAAACACAAGCCATTAATTACTGATGTTATGTTAAAGAGGGGATTACAACTTCGTTTTCATAAATGGCACTAGAACGCACCCAAAAAAATAACCGAACATCAACTGTCATTTTGGTGACATCTCCCCGGGGGCAAAAGAAGGGATCTGGATAAGACGGGAGCTAATGCAAAATGTAAAGGAGGCCTTTGTAGACACCTTAATCTGGCAGTGAAAATCCCTTGCTTCATATAAATACTGCACTGACATATTTCCCAGAAAGCCAGAGCTTTTTGCTGCATCTCCTGGGGTCCAAAATGACATTCAGCATCTGGTTGGACATACTTTCTGCTGCACAGGCGAGAGGCAAAATATAGCCCTCTTTGCTTTTCATGGGCCCGCATATGACCTAACAAGACTGCCTACAGCTAGTTTTAAGAACTATACTGATGAATCTCTGAAGATCTGATAGATGTCAGATACCAGTGTGGATCTGTAACTGCTGGAATGTTTGGTCAGGATTTAGACAACCCCAGCATGAACAAAATACTCCAAGTTCAAATGCAGTTTATTTTATATGTCTCACATGCCAACAAACATTCTTGATGGCAGAGCCTGGCTGTTTCAAGTTTAACACTCAAAGTGGAGCAACTATGGCAACTTCCTGTGTGTGGTGATATCATGTGCGTACCCTCTGTGTAATTACAGGGACTTTATTGCAGTTTACGATTATTGTGCACTGACTCAATCGGCGCTCCCTACTCTATGTCTTGGTTATGTCAAAGGTAACTCCTGACTATGAAAGCAATATGTTGACAAAGCAACTGTCAACACAGGGTCCACTTAATAAAAATGTATTCACGTGTCGGCTGTCACAGGTGCTAATGTACCCGTCAAAGTTGAACACAGTCAGCAGAACACAACAAAATACAAAAAGGACATTTTGTATTAAGGACATGCTGAGGTATTTACCAACCGATTGCATCAGTTTGACATCATCAAACTTGAGGCCACTGACTCTTAAAGACAGGGCACAATTTCTGATAATAACAGGAAGTCAGAATAACACCCGTATGTTCCTTTAAGCTATGACGCTGCTTTAGACTGACCTTTTTTTTTCATGTGCACCTCAAGCACAGGTGGCCTTATCTGCATCCCAGCCCTGTGCTGGCGCAGGGAGAGGCTGTTGCTTGACACACAATATTGGACAAGACAGTAACATGGAACATTTAGAGGAGGATGGAGAGGGTACCGTCGCACCAGGCTTGCCAGCTGTGATAATGATGTATAATTTAATTGAAGGCTGTGCTTCTATCCTCCATAGAACTCAAACTGCTCTTCTCTTGTCAATGCATTATTCAGGCTAATGGTGACCCTGAAATAGAAAAAAGCTTCTTATCTCTTTAAAGTTTTATTGCAGAGAGCAAAGAGAGGTAAGGAGGTATATGGAAAGCAAGTGAGTTAGAGTGAGGCAGAGAGTCACAGATAAGGTAGAAAAAAAAGCTTACTGAGATACAGTACTGTCTACTGACATGCTTTGTGAATTCCTGTTTCTGACCATGACAGCGTCATCTTCCTGGCAACAGTCGAAAAATTCAATTGGGCAGAGACTCTGTAATGTTATATACTCTATCCTTAGCTGCTTTCCCCCCCAGACGCCAAGTTAAAGTAGCGGCTACACTCTCTACTCTGCAGCCTTCCTCAGTGCATTACAAATATTCAAATCAAACATTCAAACAGCAAAACTTGTGCTCCATCGTGATCACTAGCAAAACCATTGTCATCATCTCTAGTGAGCCAATGAGAGAGAAAAGCAAGATGGAAAGATATGGAGCGCAGGGAAGCACCCATGCATACAATATTAACACATGGACCATCTTCATGTCTGCAACTTGGTTGTAGCCAAGTCAGGGAATGACGGGGCGAAAGGGTCCGCGGCAGTAAAATGCACCCACTTCTATCCATCATGCCAAGTTGTCATATTTACAGTCTGAAATCCACCCATAAAACACTGTTATTGTTAAGTGTAATTTCCTCTGCAATTAGAAATCAGCTTCATTAGAGGACGTGTGACTGGAATGTGGCAATTAAGCTGCAGTGTATGGCAAGTGGATTGGGGGTTGGGGTGGTGAGGAGGGGGAGAGCTGCAATACCCAGTGATGGCACTTTACCAATTTACTGAATCAGTTATTTCACTGCCTCAGTCTATAATTGCCCACAATAACTAATCTTTTTTCAAATTAATCTAATACGCAACTTTTTTTTACCTCATGATAAATCCCTCATTTAAAAGATTAGGAAGGCTAGGTGGTAAAAACCTAATTTATGTGTACGATATCAAGATTGTTTAACCTGTTATAGTGTAGAATTATTATTATTATTATTATGACTAGTGATTACCAAAGTAACATTAGCAAACTGAGTATGTAATAAATGAGACCAGCATTATTACCAATAATAAAAAGAACATATTCTATAATCCATGTTGCATGATGTTATAATGATATTATACTCTATGTCTTGTCAAATGTCCTGTATAATGATCCTTCTTATCTAGACTCACTTACCTTCAAGGCTTTAAGAAAGCCTTACCTTGGAAATGGTTAACACCATGGAGGTTAAATAGGTTCAGGCTTTAGATCTAACCATAATCAGTAAAATCAATTCCAAACCAACACATAGCTTGAAAAAAGGTGATATTTTCTCTCTCATCTGTCTACCCTCCATGGGTGAGAAAAGAAAAAAGAGCATAACTATATCTTATATGAACTCAGAAGACCTTGCATTGCCGCCATGCATGCTTGAACATTGTTGTTTTAATTTAAGAGGTTATTCTGCTGAATTGAACTTGAAAATGGTAATATCGATGCAAAAAAGACCCTCCGTCACACGGCATTCAAAGCCCAAAAGACAGGGTTACACAATAATCTGCTGTAAAAACAGAAACAGAAAGCCAAACAGCATGGCCCAGCAGGTAGGAGGTCAGAGGCCAAAGACTAATAGGTTGAATATTGTGACATGTCGCAGTAGGAAAAACAATAAACAATAAAACAAATTATGTTCAGGTTCAAGATCCTGTGCATGCAGGCCCATTGTCACAATGGCATGGCATTGCTTACTGGGCCAATTAAAAAGAACAGAACCATGGGTAATGTTATTAGCAACACCTGTGCTTTTATCTGTCCTCTATTATGGACAAGTCTCAAAACAACACCAAAATTTAACTGCTGCCACATATTAATGGAGCACATACCTTGGACTGCAAAAGTTTTACCAGTGGAAGAAATATATGCTGTTTGGAAGAATGAATTAATGATATGTTAATGTTATGGTAATTATGCTTTCAGAGTTCTCAACATTTATATGCATGTGTCTATTTTACATAGATTTATGTTGCAGATTGTGATTTTTCTTACAATACCTTATACTAATATAGGGCAATGCTATAACACAGTAAACAATGATTACTTGAATTGATAACACTCCTCTGCCACTCTAAACTGGCGAGTGACAACATTTACCTAATCTTGAGTCAATCCTGTTACCACTGTATCTGTAATCTCGCCCACACTTTTCAGCATGTACTGTACATATTACACTTATTTCTAACAAGGCGTAGGCGTACAAAATTAAGGCAAGCACGTTGAGAAACTGATTCTTCTCAACTTGCAGTGGCACAAAGCTCAATGATCTAATTGGATTGAACGAGGAACAGCAGGCGTATTTTCTGCATTTCTCGGCTTTTTCATCATGATTGAGTAATTATGAGGGAGCAAAGTCTGCTTCATTATAGATGTACTTGCTGACTGTCGTGTAAACATTTTGTTTATGACATCAAGTGTTTGGCACAACTGAAAATTCGGCCTACATTTGTTTCATTTGCATACATGGGATGCTGGAAACGGTTCTCAAAGAGTTCTCACCAGTGAAACCAAACTGAGTCACAGTATATCAGCAAAACGTCACAGGAACAGATAGTGAGTGATTTTCCCTTGCTCTATGACAGCCATCATTGTGTTCCCTGCCCCAAGACACAAGTCAAAACATATTAATTGAAAGTAATGACAGTGATTTAATTTTTCTGTCAGGCTCTTGCCTAATTTTGCCTCCATTAGTTTGTATAATATTTCTATCCCCGCAGCAACTTCTGCCTTTCTGCTGGGGCCAGGGCATGAGTGGCACACTGGGAGGTTGGGGATGATATCCATTTATAGTTATTCTACATAAAGAGAAGTCTGGTTCATAAAACAGAACTCAAGTCTTAAATATAAAAATATGCAAACCATGTTGTGGTAGTAAAGCTCCCAGAATAACAATACAATGACATGCTGTAAGCATCTTTTTTTTCCCCCACCAGCTAACAGAAAATAAATAAAAGGTCTCAAGTCACTTGTAAAAAACAACTTCTACATCATAATCTTTACTCTAACAACCAAAATAAATAAACAGTTACTCTAAGAAAAAGCTGGCAGAACACAATCAAAAGTGGGCACTATTTAGAGAGCTCATCATTAAACATCTAAATCATTGAACAAGTTATGCAAGTTCAAGACAATTCAGGCAGCCTTAACACATGCTGTTAGGTTAGTGTTGTTAAGGAGCATTTTCAGTGTACTGTACATGGTTGCTTCATTCTTTCTTGTGGTCTGGGAAGCCCTCAATAGCACTAATTGCTCAGTAATAGAGTATGTGCAGACACAGTGATGAAGTAAGCAATTTGGGCTGTTGATCCGTAGTAGGCCACACGATTCTTATGTGAGTGGGGAGTGGTAATATTAATTCCTGCTCTCCTCTCCTGGTCTATAAATCTGATACTCTCTCACTCCCATCCCAGATGGTCAGATACACACAGCTGGGGGGAGATAGAGGAGTGTGAGTGGTATTTCTGTAATAGGTGTTGGTCACTTCTTTTTACCATTACTCTTTTACTGACTGCCTCAGCAGGCCTCTGTTTAGTAAATCAGCTGTTGAGAACATTACGAAAAACGACCCTGTTTCTAAACCTGGGCTAGTCCACATGTCGTTTGTCTTCAGGGCTCTGCGCGAACACAGCAAGGCTTCTCTCTACCTGGTACTGTCTTCCCATTACCATTGATTGTAGTTCGGTCGGACTGTTATACATCCAATTGGATTTTCTCCCCTATCGCCTAGCTCACTTCAGCCCTGATCTGCGTGCCTGTGTGTATTAGTTATGGAGGCTCTCTCTCCTGGTGGTATGGGAATATAAAGGGGCAGTAATTTGCTGGATTCTGGGCGATGTCAGACTTCATGCATAGGAAGTAAGTGGGTTGTTTCTGGATCACAAGACCTTCAGAACTAGTGCTGCACTCTCTGGAGGTGGGAGGACAATAAATAACGTTCTGCTGCAACCGTCACCATACCACAGCTGGTACACCTGGTGTTAATCCACTGACTACCCACAGTCAGCATACGTCAGGCTGTGCAAGGATGGCTGAAAGTCAAAGTGAAACACAGTGTGGTCACGCACAATAATACATGCGTATCTATCTATACAATGTTACAATCTAAGGAGGTTGGTTTTACAATTTCCCATGGTGTTGCTCTGTAGCATGCTAAGAGATTAGAGACTCAGTGGTCATTTTGGGAAAACACCTTTCGATTTCTGTGTTTGTCCAGGCGTTACGGTTTCTGATCTTACAAAAACATATTAACACATCAAATCATTTTTGCTAAACTATTTCATTTAATGTGACCGACCTGAAAATCTCGTAGCTTTTTGTCCCAGCCTCGTTGCCCCTCAGAACTTTTCATATAAACTGGTTGTCAACACGAACCACGAAGAAAATACTCCACTCATCCCCTGAAGGCTTGACAGGTACAGAAGCTGTAAAAGTTTATACCTCCAAAGCTTCAAGGACGGTAATAGCACAGAACAGAAATCAGTCTATTTACAGTAGATTGCAGAAGTGCTTTGATAAATGTCTATGGACATTTTTATAATTTTTCCAGCATGTCAACTTGTCATCATTGTCGCTGTTGTGACTGGCTTAAATTCAAGATGACCAGACCCACTGTTCTTTGTATGAGTGCAAAATACAAACTTTCTACAACCAGCTTTTAAGCATACAGAGGGTGGGTGTTGGTATTAAAAGACAGATTTTAGATGGATGTCCACTTAAATGCATGGATTATGTTTATTGAAATCTGAGCAGTTTGTGTTAAGATATTTTCAGCAATGATTCTCTTGCATAATGTTGATTATTTGACCTCCCTCCTATCATACAGTTTGAGAAGTTAATTTTAAACAACCTACAGTTATTGATGAAGTCACATATTTGTCTCAGAGTCATGTTTTTAATGTAACAGTGATGGAAGAGAAAGTGTTGATTTATGATTTAGCAAACACTGTGCGGTTGTAAAGACAAAAGCATGAAAATCGTGATGTCAAATGTGATAATGAATGTCAATTGACAGTCAATGAAAAGTACCGCTGGTGATAGAAATCCAATGATACAACGTTGGCAAGCAAATGAAATGTTAATGTGCTATTCCCACCCAATATCTTCTACATACTGTATGTAATGACAGAAGATCCATAGACATTTGTCACATTTGTCAGCCCTGCACAGATGTTATCTTAATTATGGAAAATATGAAGTCGTTCCAAAACCGTGTCACAAAACTATAATTAAACAAGCGAGGTTAGGTTTCAGAGTATGGGTGTGGAATGATTCGCTCAACTGTGCACAGATAGGGATGGAGTCTATGGCCTAATTACACCAAGGGAGTTCACTGCCCTCCATTTCACAGGAGGCCAGTGATAGCTGGGATTTCAGACTATATCTGCTTTTACCCTTGGTTTACAGATTTCTGATTCATATTTGTGCCAAACACATCAAATTCCAACCTTGAACACATTTTATCCATCATTTCAAGTGATTCAAAATTGGACTGAAAATGCATGTTGTTTTTGAAATCTCTGGCAGAATAAATCTTCTAGCTGCAAATTTTCCTTCTATTATAGGTTGTTGTCGCATAGGTGGCAACAATCTGGAAAACAAAATGAATGTGAAAAAATGTAAGCCCTATATGTAAATTGTAACAATTTACACTCGTATGAACTGATTAAAGTAAGAGAAGAAATGGACATCAAAGGAGAAATTCTTTCATTATAGAATATTTGAAAGTGTGTAATATCAATCTGAGAGCATGGTCCAAGTCATTAAGTTAGAACTTCTGTGCAGTAATGATGCATGTCGGTGAGAAGTGCGTGGACACGGTAAAAGGAGAGTGTAAGAGAGATCCATTTGAAGAAATGTAAAGTAGAGAACGAGTGAGGCAGAACAAGAGCAAAAGCAAAGTGGCAAGGAATCATTAAATAGATCACGGTGGTGACACTGCCTCTTTGAAGACACACACATCCCACTGAGCGTGAGCCTCGAGTGCTAACAATGCCGATAGGCTGCAGGGAGCATCTCTCAGCCTTCTCACTGAGCACTAGCACTAAGATTAGAGGTTCCTTTAATCCGACAAAGGGGATTAAATGCTACAAGAGAGGCGAGAGGACCGCTCCCACGGAGGGGCTGAGATGAATTATTAACACCTCTCCTCAAGACTGGTGATCTAAGTCTTTAAACCAAATATCACAGTTCTGAGACAGTGGTGGCATCTCCTGCCAACCAAACATTCCAGGGTGCATAGATAAATGTGATCTCGCTCAACGGACTCCGCCACACAGAGAGGCAAGGGTGGGTGTGTGAAAGAAAATATGTGCATTCAAATTAGATCCTTGAAACACTGAAAAATATAAGCAGAATAGTAAAAGTAAAAGTATGATGAAAACCCCCAGAATGGCGTTCACCGTTGGACAGTGCTGAAAAGTTAGACACAACCATTCAGTGGACATAGGTGGTCATCACTTCCTCCTATGCTAAAAATAACAGGTCAACTTCCTTTGAGCACACCTCTGCTGCCACAGTGAGTCATAATTGTGAAGAGCAGAGTATACTGGAAGATGAACATTAAGTCCAGACTTTATCACGCTGGCACAAAACATCTAAAATCGAGTGTCTCAAGGCAAGGTCAGTCTGTGATGAGAATGTGTCATTCAAAATTTTAACACTGTCCTGCCCAAGTTCACCCGCAAATGTCCATCAAATCTTCAGCTCGTTTGAGAACGTACAGATGCAGCGACGCTCACCATTCAAACCCAAGCGTAACATTACAACATCAGTCGTGGTTGCCCATCATCACTTACCCCCCTTGTTCCATCTGCCTTTAGTCCTTGCCTGATGGGTGAGTTCGGGACAGCCAGACAGGACCAAGAGAAAAAAAACAAGTTCAAACACAGAAAGAAATCCAGACTTTGCCCTGGAAAACATGTCCAAGAGTTGCTGGAAGCCGAGTCACTTTCACATGGCTGTGTTTCCTCCTAGAGCGGCGCGGCTGTGGCGCATGGTAACCCACGCGTGGGCTGTCATCATCAGTCACGCTGGTGTCAGCAGTGGGTCTCTAGTCCTACCATGCTGCTCTGTGATGCCCCGGTTGGGTGCTGGTCTTTCACTGACGCTGGAGCTCCGAGTGAAGCCACATCTCTCCCCTGCTGTAAGCTCTGCCTCACCAGAGCGCGCGGGAACCAAACGGGAACACACAGCTTGCCACGCGACGGCACGGCTCAGCTCCGCTCCGCACAGTGCATAGGAACTCGCTCTCACTCAAGCTCACACACACACACACGCTCACTCACTCACTCACACACACTCACACACACACACACTCCCTCTCTCTCTCCATCTCTCTCACGCTCACTGCTGCCACCGCTGTTGATGCCGACGCTGCTGCCGGAGCTGCTGCTGAATTATTTCCTGCCCTCCTCACTCTGGGTTTCACAGGGAATTCATTCCCCTGCGCTCTGTCTTTTGCTCAGAGCTTCACATCGTGGAGGAGACGAGGTGGTGGCGCAGTCCGCCTTCTGCTCTCGGGCGTGTTGGACTGGAGGCTGTCTGGTAGTAAGCCAACAGGCAAGTCAGAATAACAGGTAGTTGGTGAGCAAAGGGTGCAGAAGAAAGACAAGGTCCACATTTGCTCGATATTAGTAAGACATGTGCACGGAGATTGCGTCAGTCTTGCCAATGCAAGGTGCTAGACTTTGTCAGGGGCAACGGAGCAAGAGGGGAAGGAGAGAGAGAGAGAGAGAGAGGGCAGGAAAAGAAAAGAGAAGATTAGAGAGCAGCACTCTTGTGGGGGAACTGGAGGGTTCTCGCCTATTGACCGACCCCCCTTCTCTGCTGTGACACCTCATGGTCGAAAAAGAGTCTTAAATATCCCTGGACCAATCCAGACAGTCTCTGCAAAATCATTGTGGAGAAACAGCTTTATTTGGAGCATGCAATTGAAACGTTTCCATAAGTAAGTAACATGTCTTGCAAATATTCATTTATACAGTATGTAAGTAAGTATAGTCTAAACCTCATGCACGGAGTGCACGGGAACACACACCTCGACACGGCTCAGCTAGGCTCAGCACAGTGCATAGTGCACCTGCTCTCATTCAAGCTCACACACAGCGGTCTAAAGTGTGACTTGATTGCTGTAATTGGAGATGGAACCAAAAGAAAATGTCGTATAAGTTATGTTTGTG
Source organism: Haemulon aurolineatum (assembly GCA_038406115.1). Classification (NCBI taxonomy): domain Eukaryota; kingdom Metazoa; phylum Chordata; class Actinopteri; order Lutjaniformes; family Haemulidae; genus Haemulon; species Haemulon aurolineatum. Next base: position 21,426,597 of record JBCAUF010000253.1, read on the forward strand.
GATCAACACAACCGTGTCATTCCAACAGCATGCTAATAAAATCATTTATTTATTTATTTCCCGAGCCTTGCAACAAATGCTTTTCTTATAATCAGTTAATGTGACGATTAACTGTTTGGTCGATAAAAAGTAAAAAAAATAGTGAAAGCTGCATTCCCATAGCCCATAGGATCTTTAAATTCTTTGTTTTGGTCTGTTTTTCTGGCCAACAGACCAGGATTCAAAGATATCATATTTACAATTATGCAAAAATGTTCATATTTGAGCTGTTGGCACCAGAAAATATTTGGCAGTTAATGCTTGCAGCAGTCCTGCAATAGGAAAACATTAAAAACCATGGAAGAGCTAAACATCTCCAATACACCGACGCCAAAATAAACATGATAACAAATGAAAAACATCCATATTCTGAGTGATCACTGGATAGCGCCATGATTTTCTGAGAGGCTGCTTTTTGAATGCGAAGCCCACTCTTTATCAAGATACTAGCCACATTTCTCTGACAAAGCTCCAAGGTCGTTATGCTCCCAAGTTCATAAAACAGGTACTTCACCAGTGGGGAGTATGAACAGGCTGTCTCGTACACACACCATGGCTTTAATGTCCTAATTACAGCATCTGAGGAAACCCATGATCAAGTCTATAATTTTTTATACACGGTGCAAATTAATATCTTGAATCCACATAATCTTCACTCATTCCCTACCTGGCCCCCCTACCCCCTTTATTCTCCTACTCCTTCACGCTATCTCGCTTTCCCCTCGTAATAACCAGCAACGACACCAGGAACTATAATTAAGCTTTCTGCACATGAGGAAAGATGTGCATTTTCTCTGAGACGCCAGCAGGAGCATCTGTTGGCAATACACATTTCTGATGACAGATAAACAAGCGCAATGTTTGCTTCTCTCTGGGCTATTACACCATGGCTAAAGTACATAATTCTAAAGTATGACAGTCCCCTGTTAATTGAGTTATAAAATTACAAAGCAAATCCGCACAAGACAAGGTAAATTCAAACGCTAATGCTACAATATATCTTGCTGCATGTCTGCACCTCTAAGTAGGAGTTTTTCATCAGTAGCCTGGAGCTTTTTGTGTTAAACAGTAATACTCAGAGATTATTCTTTTTGCATATAAAGAGCCTGGCGTGATACCTTGGGCTCCAGATCTAAATGATGCTGGCAAGGCTATGCGCCGAATAGCTGAGATGCAAGCAGTTAGTTGAGGACGACCTGAAAATACATGGAGCATGTGGTGCAGCTTGTGCTAAATAGTAAGTGGTCTACAGTGACAGCTTGTTACAGTCTGTGTCACATGGCTGTGCTCCTTCACAAGCCAGCGGGTGTAGAGGAAAAACCTTTAAAATAACAATCGGTGACGTAATGGCAGTAGTCTTGTTGCAACTCGTGCATTGTGTTCATTTAAACCTGAAATGGTGCAACCCTTTTTGCCACAGGGAGCACTAAATTCATCACAGTTCAACATTAAAGAGCTAGGAGATATTATACGTTTACCTAGTGCGCATCAGAGTCGCTCTAATAAGCACCCAAATGACACAACACACAAATTCGTAGCAGATATTTTAACAGTTATGTGAGAAAAGTTCTGAATACAAAGTTCAGAAACAGAAAAAAAAACCAGCACAGATGTTGCAAAAACAAACCCTGCGTGTGTGTCATCAGCGGATAAAAGGGACAGACTTTGATGTTTGCCGCCTCTTGTGTAAAATTAGTTCACACAGACATAAATCTGGTGAAGTGTAGCTGGAATTAGCATTCAGTGTCTTTGTCTAAGGTCCCCTTGAGCCCATTACACTAACCATTCAAAGTTGTTTTTGCTTCACACTCTGCCTGTTTAATACAGTACTAGGGAACAGAAGGGGGAAGACACAGAAGGAATAAGAGGGATAAGAAAGGAACCTGTGCAGTGTGTGATAGTCAAGGCAGATGCATAGAAAAATGTGCACACAAGTATTGCTGACTGTCGTCACAACAGTCACTACTACTGTGGAAGGAGTAAAGCGGAGTAGAGTGGAGTGAAGTGGAGGGGGTGTGGGAACCCCTACATCCATACTGGTAAGTCTGACAGCTTATCACCCCCAGACAAGAGCCCCTTGGAAAAATGTGGTCAAGCAGGAGAGGAGCCCAGCTTCAGCAGCGATGGGGTGCAGGACAGCGATAAGGATGAAGCTCTACTGGGCGAAATGGGGGAGAGAGGCAAGGGGGCCCCGGGCTGAGAAACTCAGCCAACAGCAACGCTCATTCCAGCTCTCACTGGCTAAACCTCTTAAAAAATTTACACATAGGCATTCACCATACTCAGCAAATATAGGTTACAGCACGCGTGTGTTCGTGTGTCTTAAGTGTAACTGTGCGTGTGCGCGCGAGAAGATGGGGCACATTTGCACTTACGTCTTACAACTGAACCCAAAAATGGAGAGTAAGTGAGTGTATAGAGGAAAGAGCTGAGGAGTAGGTGAGAAAAAAAGAGGAGAGTAGAGAGCAGAGCGACAGAGAGAGAGAAAGGGAGGGAGAGAGAGAGAGAGAGAAAATGTCTTCTTGATGTTTTTCCGACGCCGGCCTCTTGAAAACACACCATGAAATTTGCTTTTTCACAGGAAGTGACAGAGCGAGCACTATGAATTGATCCCCTGATGGAGATCTGGCTCTTTGTGTAGTCGTTTTCTCCTCTGCGCATCTGCCTGCCCAGATACTGGATAATCTACTCGCTCCCGGCATTCCTAATCCAACCATCCATCCCCATTCACTCCGCCCATGTGTGTCCCAGCACAGGACAAGGGTGTAGTTTGGAAGTCTATAATGGAATATATTTGGTTGTTTGTCTCTCTTGAAATGACTGTTGTGCTGCAGTGAAATGATTATTTCTCCTGCAATTCTAATCTCTGGGTAATGATTAACGTTCTAATTATAATTTACCAGAATCAGAGCACAACAACTTTAAACCAAATAATCAGCGGCGGAACCTTCATTTTATGTCACCAATATTATACTATGAACATATCAAAGCTAGAACAATTATGTCAGTCTGTCTCTTTGTGTTCATGGATTGCTTTGCACAATAAATGCACAGATTCTGATCGTCAAAACCGCATACTTAAATATAGCATATCACCCAGTATGGCTCCTGGCAAGCAAATGTTAAAGATCATAAGCAGATTACAGCTCTGTCAGCCAATTCAAAGTAAGAAAACAAGCCAGACTGGGAAAGAGCAGCGCTTGTAGAGAACAATTAGTAAATATGATTCAAATGTGTCTGGCTGATCTTTCATATGAATGATTACTGTCAAAGCTGAAAACTGTAAATGTTTATAAACCAATGCCCATTAACAAATATATTGCAATTTGATTTAATGTGTCTGATGTACAAAGCGCATTAACACACAAACTAATATTGGTCATTTTTCCTCTGTATGTTTTTCAGGGCGCTACACCTCTGTGTTGCCAACACACGCACAAAATAATACATCGAAACGTGTGGACTGATAAGGACAGATGTATTATGTCCTTTTGTAGCAATTCAAGTAACCACGGCGATGAAAGTCCCTGAAGAAAAGCGAAAACATTTCCATCAGAAATGAATGGGAAATTATTTTGGGCCACATGAGCATTTTGATAGCTAGCAAGGTTTTTATGAATTCGCAGTTTACATTTGGCTTCACTTCTTCCAATTGCACTCCACTGACTGTCCATAATTTATGCATCAAAAGGTAGGAACATTTTTAATGGTCACACATGTGACTACAGACACAAACTGACTTACAAAGGCCAACCAACTGCTCATAACCCCATATTTGAAATGAGATCCAACATTTCTGGAGGAGAGCAGAAAGTGCAGTTTTCTAATTCGATGTTATACTCACGTTTTTGACACAGTAAGAATAAAAATAACATTAATGAGTTCAGCAGAGTCACTGATCTCTGATGATATAAAAATGTAGCCAATAGCAGTTTTTTGGGCAAGAGGCAAAAGTTTACGACATAGCAACACAGTGCAACTGTGGGGGCCTCAATCACCATTGCAGCAACCAATCACTCAGCTGTTTCTAGGCAGAAATGTTCAATATGGACTTTTTCATCAAATAAAAGGCCATAACATACTGTATCTCAACACGGAGCTTGCAAGCGGAACAAATGTACACCTTGCAGACACTGCATTTTACTTGGCTAAATGGACATTTTGCTAGCTAGTGTGGCTTTAACGTAATCACAATTTACGTTTGGCCAGTTTCTGGTCGGTTTCCGATTTTGTAAACAATAAGGCACACTCAAAATTTCTGGAGAAATTTTCCAGTTTTTATTACAGATAATGCTAACTGTCATTTACTAATTTGCATAAACGACTGTCTCTAAAATGTAAAATGAGCTTGTATATACATTTCCTTTAAAATCAGTTACAATCCAATTACTATAAAATAACTGTATTTATAAAAGAGCAAACGTATGTGCTCCCTTGATGGTCTAATTTGTAAACTGATCAAAAACGTATTGTTTTCTGCACTTCCATAACATGCTGTACGAACAGCGCTTCAATCAAATTGCTGGTACAGGCACCCATATGTAAATTTTATATGTAACCATTCAGAAACAGGCTGGGCTTGTTACAATGTACATGAAAACAGCAATTGAAGTCAAAAGTGTGGCACAAGCTGAAGGTGCAATTACATCAGGAATAAATTCCTTTACAATCAATCCTTTATACCGCATAAACTTGTGCACAGAATGTGTCTGTGAATGGTCCCGCAAGTCAAAGAACAGAGAGGTAATAAGAATCAGAATGAGTTAGTGATGGCTGTCATAAAATATGGCAGGGGCTTCTATTTACAACCTGTAATAAAACTGCCTCTGCCGGGATTTATGGAGATGCTTGCCCCACAGAGCTAAACCCTTTTTGCCAAGGGCATGTTAATAACCTCCATAGTGCATTCTGAATATATTGGCAGATGGACATTTTGTCTAATAGAGCATTGCAAACTGGAAAGCAGGTGCTAAAAAAAGCAACAGTGTCATGCTTATATGGTATTCTGGTGGCAGCGTGGCTCCAGCCTGAAGCTTTCCTCCATCTCTGAGACCCACCCAAACGGCTACCGTGTGCTGAGCCCCTTTCTTTTGTCTCTATGCTCATCAATCCCTTGTCCGCCTCACACCAAATAACTTTGTTACCTTCAGCAGCAAACTGAAAAAAGGCACAAAAAAAACAAAAAACACATGCGCACACACATGCACACACAGAAATCACATGAAATTATGGGGTAGACAGAAAATAATTTTTACTCAAAATCAGCATACTAGCTTGACTATTAGCTTAAACTTACATTTCTACTTCACACTTCATCACACATTTTTTATTATTATTATTTTGATTGAAAGATGGCGGAAAATACACACTGGGCATTTATGTGTTTGGGGTGTGGGTATTTATAGATTCTAAATGTCTGCAGTTATTCACCTTTGTTTTAAATTAGTTTAATTTATAAACATCTAATTTTATGACCACTATTGAGACCACTTATCACATTAATTATCATTATAAATGATTAATAAGCTAATTAAAGCTTGTGCCTGTTATCGTGAGAACTAGTTTTTAAACTGCATTTTTGAGAATATGACTTTAGACTTTTATTGTCATTCAGTCATCCACCAGACAGTGTACACTGAACGAAAATGTGTTTTGTTGGCTCAAGGACACAGTTGTTTCACATGAAGCAATTACTGAAATGATGAGTACAAAAAATCAAACAAAGTGAGAGCAGTGGAATATTATTATTTCTTAATATCGGCATATATATCATAATTTCATGCAACTCAATTTCTACAGTTACTTGTACATTACCTACATTACTTTTGGTAGAAAAGCTATTTTTGTTTGTTTGTTTGTTCTTCATTAGATGACCAGTATTTTGGTAACAGAATATTCTATTGACTGAATAACATGTTATAGCACAATAATTGAGTACAATCATTTCAGGGCCCAGCATACCCGCACAGGTGTTTTCAATTACTGTTGCTAATTAGATTTCTGCTCAGGTTGGAGATGGGCACAGTTCAAGTGGGGCCTACCAACAAGAATGATATAGCAGCTGTAACACAAGATAAAATGACATGTCAATGAAACACAGTCTGGACACCTCAACACTGTCCTGAGTAGAAATCTAATCAAACAAAATAAGTGTGTGTGTGTGTGTGTGTGTGTGTGTGCGTGTGTGAAAGTACCACATGTATGTAGGATCTTTAATAGTGTGACCTTATACTAGTAAAAAAAAAAATCTCTCTATCATGAGATCAAACACAAATTACCAAAATATTTGTAAACTCTGTACACAACACATGCATACAAAGGTTGTAAACTGGAAAAGGTCTCTTATACGGAACATGGGACTGGAATTACACACATGGCTTATGATACTAACTAATGACATAATAGGATTAGGGTGATTGATTATACCATAATTGTAAAGGTGTGTGATATTGGCATGGTGTTTTAAAGGCTTTTTCTTACTAAATAATTTTGACATGATCAAGAAAATACATAGCATAAGCTCCATGTATCACATTCCAAGCCATCTACTGTGTTAGTGAATGTCAGGGTTTTCTTCTTTTTTTTTTGTACCACACCTAATACATAAATTCCCGAGAAAAACAAGGCAGACACAACATTACAGTTCGAGGGGACTGTTGCAACCAGAGCAGATATATGATGCAGACATTAACAGAAATAATTCGTACCCTGCTATAAGCCATTACAGCATGAACAATGTTTGTTTGTTTACAATCACAATGCTCAGCCTTTGCTGCCATTGAAGTGCATTATGAAACTGTAATGAGAAAAATCAATTTATTGCTACTCTAGTCTCCATTAGTGGGGTGGAGGGGAAGGGTACATGGACAGATGTGGGCGGTACTCCTGTCCTATCCCCATTTTGGCTTAAGAGTTTCACCTGTTCACTGGTGTCACCGGTGAAGGTCACCAGCTCTTCAGGCCAACAGCACTGTGTGCTCTATATCACACACTCAATTAAATAACAGGTCTGAACAGTCCAAGCTCTCTGCTCTCACTCCTCCTCTTTCTCTGTGTCTCTCTCATATCTCCAAACACTATAAAATCTCAATTACACACTCAGCTGTGGTCTGCAGAAATAAATTTCAGTTTTCTGACAGTGCACATGAATAGAATGTAGCATTAGTGGTCGACCAATGCAGGGTTTGAAACACCGATCTAATACTGATACTTTAGACCAGGAAAAAATTAGTTGGCTGATAACTCCCTGCTAAGCTAATGCTCATGTTACTGCAAAATAGACTTAAAGGGGAACTATGCAGGATTTCGGCCATAATTAAAGGGCTTCCGGGTCACTGTGATGGTTAAGCGACTTGTTATGGGGAGAATGGGGCCTATCTAGCCGCCCCCTAGCGTATATTGGCTGAAAATTGACCTTGCAAGATTAGGTCCACCGCCCCGGTGTCCCAAATCTCGTCAGTGGATGGAGCTATCACGAGAAACTCACTCTCGTACTGCCAAAAACACACACCCCAAACTAGTTAACGGCTAGTAATAAAAGGAAGACAACGATAGCAACGGTATTATGGCAGAGCCGGCGTTGTAAACAAATTCACATGGTGGAGGAGGTGGTTGTGGTGAGATTTTTATGACAGTTGTGTGACATTTGCACTCTGAAACTATAGGGGGAGCTCTGGAGGGGAAAACAAAAAGCACCAAACCAACAAAGATGCAAGCGATTTCCAACCGACTTGCATAGTTCCTCTTTAAGAAGTCCACATTCAGATCAGTGTGCAACCAGAGTGCAGAATATTTTACTTTCATGCAGAAATTCAATTCAACAATTCAATAATCAGTCTTTTCAAGTTATTGATACTTTACACAATACATACAATTGGTTGCAGCCGTACACAAGTTGTATTTACATCCTTTACCCTCTGTCATTCAAAACAGTTACATTCACGTTGAGAAGTTTATCATTTGTTTTCTGCACACAGGGACACAACATCTTCCCATTCTACCTGTCATAAACTGGTGCATCAAGTAGAAAAGAACCAAAATAGGCAATGTTATGGAAAGGTGAGAAATGGGTTGTACTTATCTGTAGTCTATGTGCCACTAGACATAAATCATTACCTCAGTTTAGCTTCAGGCTGTTGCACAGTCTCATTCATTTGAATACTGTACATTTGCAAACTACTAGACTGTTGGCCAATCGATCATCGGCTGTATACAGTCTAGAGGCTTGTTTGCTCAAAGAATATAAAGCAACTTCACTGGGGTTATTTATTATCAAACACAAAATAACTGAGGCAGAAATGCCAAAAGGTGGTCTGGGATCAGCAAAAGAAGCTCTCATTATAAAAACACACACCCAAAGCATTGTGAGACTGCTTTTTAGATGGATGGCGTGAGACACCAAGTCTCTTAGACTAACTTTCTGGAGGTGTTTACAAAATGAGATCCCCCGCTACAGGCAGAGGAGTAGGAGAGACTGCCAGTAGATTGAAAGCTATACACATCCATTACCCCATATCATCACCAACAATCACATCATCTCCCAGACACTTCCAGGTAGACTTGAGCGTCCTCAGGCTTTATTGGAGCTGCCAGCCCAGCATCCATACAGTCACCCAAGCCTACAGCTCATCCTTCCATTTCAGTAGCACTTTTGATCACTGCAAATTGAATGAGTATAATAAGCCAGTCAATATGAAATCTACCCCCTTATATCTAGTTCAAAGTATGACTACGCAGAAATAACAGCAGGAGAGAAATGCACTCAGACTCAAGTCAGGTGTTTCCATAATGATATTCTTTTTCCCCCGCACTCTTTTGCTCTCTTCCAGAAAATAGGATCACTTTTCATATGGGGAACAAAATGTAGCCTACGACTCTTCACTTGTCCACACCTACAGGGGGTATATTGAAAATGTGTCTGCTTTTATCACATTGGTGCAAGAGAAAATGTTTATGTCTGACTGATAAATACCAGTAACCATCCACATTTTGATGGAAAATGTTGATCAACTGTAGCTGCTGTCCTGACTGACAACACTGCCAATACTCAGAGCCAGTAAACAGCAGTGATGTATTTCAAAACATGCTTATGTCTTAATCAAAAGCACAAGGTCAGTGGTAACACACTTCGTTAGCTGGCCCATTTTCTAACTTTTGCATTGGCTGATTTAATAAACAGCAGGCTTTCAGACTGTCCCTGTCACAACAACTTTCTGATCTTTGTTGCAATTTAAATATTCTCTTGCTGCTGGAGAGGACGGCAGCATACACAAAGATATGGATTTTGAGTGTTGCACTTGAGTAATAAGATGCATAATACAGAGCAGAACTACAACTATCAATTATTTCCATTAGTAAGCATTTGGTGGTCTATAAAATATGGGAAAATTGTGAAAAATTACATCATAATTTCCATGCAACAAGGCGATATCTTCGTCTGGCTTGTTTTGTTCAACCAAAAAATCCAAAATTCCAAAATATTCTACTCTATTCGATATTTTATTGCTTCTGCTGCTTAATTTAAGCTTAACTCACTCATTCATCAGCTGATGGAATACCAACTGACTCGTAACATTCACTTAGTCTCTCGCCGGTGTACACTGTGGCATGCATAACCATTAGCCAAATGGTCAATTCCTTACTGTAACATTCTCTGAATTGCAGATTTAAAATATTTCACAGATATTTGCGTGATGAAATTAAGCTATGATAAGAAAATTTGCAGTACCATGCCTACAGTGGAGGCACATACTGTTCATTATGGCCTGGTGTTAGTTCTTGTGTAGCAGTGACAAACAAATTCCTAGCACATAATTCCTATTCAGATCCCTTCAATGTGAAGTACAGAGGTCAAACTACTGACCTATAGAAACATTCTGCAGGGATTCAAGGTTCAGCTCCACAATACCCCCACCTGGGTCCCTTCACAGGGACAGAGAGAGAGAGAGAGAGAGATGGAGAGAGATAGAGAGAAATACACCCCTTGATGTGCTGGGGTGGGGCCATCGCTCTCGGGAGTAGTCTTGGGCATTAAATCTGCCTGGCGATGAGAAAGAGTGGCAGCCACTCAGCTAGGGGGCCTAAAAACACATTTTAAATTTTGTCGAGATGACATGTCTCGTCCACCTCTCAGACTGTGCTGACAGGGGTGACAGTTAGCCAGCTTTTATGAGTCCAACTTGAAGGTTGCAGAAAGTCAATTCAAACTCACCTGCAAATGTGGAAGTGGATTTTACATTTGTGTTTGTCCAAAATGTTGCACCTTTATTTTTCAACATTTTATTGAATTAAAAGGCTTCCATATACAAAAAATAGATTCTAAACAAATAGTTATGATGTGGTCTATAAATTCCATCCACAGTAAGAAACTGCCAGACACCAAGCTGACCACAGTACATTTATCACACAGACTGCAGTGATGATGCAAGGCTGAATATGAATGTTCTGGAGATAAATTGCTTGTCACCTGGTCATAGCTGGCTGCAAGCCGACGCTCATCATGAGTTTGTCTTGTGTGTTTGTCCCTGGCTGAACCTCAACTTACTGTACAGAAATGTCAACATGTTTTCACTCGTTGAGGACTTCCAATTGTTTGTCTCCAACAACATAATATCAATGCATTATGCTACAGGGTGAGGGGGCAAGACAGAATGAAACATAGAGAGGGGTTTGATAAAATACACATCTAGACCCAATGACCAGAGTCACAAAGAAATGTAGTGATTGGTGATGATTGATTTTGTGCATCAATTTTGAATTAAGAATTTATGTTCCCATGTAGTATCAAGCCCCCACGGGCAAAGAAACCTCTCCATTAACTGCAATGATTTAACTACACCATCCACTAACAGAAAAAGGCATTCAGGAGGGGTCCTCAAGTGCTACAGTTCTGGGCAGTCAGCTAGGAAATAGACAGGTGTTTAGGACCCCAGCCTTGTCCAGAGTTCAGAGGTCACAGCAGTTAGAAAGATTGATGAAATCTGCTGGAAATTAGTACACTGTAACATAGTGGAAAGATCATTACAGCGAAACAGAAGGAGTCCAACCTTGCCAGCAAATCGCCATTTACTCATCAAAGCTGAAATAGGTTCCTGGTGTGACACGATGAGCCACGAAGAAAACTCCTATTAATCATTTACTCCATTAAAAATGCTGAATTCAGCCTAGGCAACAGAAGCAATGTACATTATCAGAAATACAGTGGAGGTCAAATTAAGACAAAATGGTCACATAAGCCATTAATAGTACTGAAATGTACTTTTCAAATGCTATTTCCTTTATACAATTCTGTATACTACATGCAGTGTTTCTAATAACTAGGCAACACAGTAAACATACTGAACAAACAAAATTTTGGATTTTGGCAATAGGCTACCTTTCCTCTTTGACATTATATCTACATGCAATTGGTTGGCTATCTAGCTAATGTTGTTTGACTTGTCCTAGACTGTATCTGGTACAAGTTTGTCTGGTGTGAAACAAAATGCTGTGCTCTTGATTTGGGTCTGGCTGTTGCCTCGTGGTCTTACCTTTTGTTATTTTTGTGATCATCACTCAGAAATTGGTCTAATGCTTCAGCGCAATAAGCAGTTTTTTCTTGTATGCCTGGTGCTGTAAAACACCGTGTGGGGACTAAAGTTTGCTGGTGCAAACAGATAAATTCAGTTCACCGTACACCAAACACATGAGCATGTTCAACATGATTAAATTTGTTGGCTGATTTCAGACATACTTTTCCATTTAACCAACAGATGTCACTGGTGAACGATATGTGTCTTAAAAATACAAAAAATAAAAATCTTAAAAATACGTTAGCTATTCTGTACAACAAACTGCCATATAAAACTTGCAGGATGCAGATACAATTTCACAGGGAAACAAAGGTTCAAATTCCCCATAATGGCTTTGACCAACCACGAAAACCACTTTTTACCTCATGGTGACCTGCCTTGATATGATGACATCCATAGATGGCCAGAGAACAACGCCTAAGAACAACTATGTATGAATTCATAATGTTACGTTTCAGAGTCACTAATATGGCGAAAAATATGCAAAGACACCAGATATAAACATAAATATTACGAATTCTGGAGTAACTTCTCTGTGAGCTCCCCAGATCACCAGACTTCCCTATTGGCAACTAGTTTTCTCGGTGTGCAGGAAGAGGATAAACATTGTATTGTGTGTTGTATTCTTTCTCGCTCACCCTGGCTCACCACTACAGATGCATTAATACTGAAACAAACTGACAACCTAGCAGCCAGGTAGGAATGTAGCATAGTAGTCTCAGTAACTTGAGCCACATGACATGTACATAACATATTTTGTGTGGTATTATGTGGAAACTATGTTCGACCATTTAATACCAACTAATTTAGTTTGTTTGTTTTACTTTAACTTTATAGATAAGGTATTTAATTATTTGTAACAAAATAAAACCTGCATTAAAAATACACCATATTGGAAAAAAAAAAGTTGCTTTGTAAATAAATGCATGGTAATCCCTCAAAAAATATATGATAAAATAAAACAAATAAAATAGCCAATTACCAACAATTCATACTCTAAAATCATAGTCATATGTATCAAATCTTTCAAATACATCAAACCAAATAATCACCCCTTGCTTAGCACTTAAAAATGCTGTGTTTATTAAGTATTTGTAAAATAGAAAATAAAATGGATGGATCAACTGCAAGCTTTTCCTTCCATGTGTTCACTGAACAAACTTTCCTTGAAGGTTAGCCAAATTATTAATGGAAATTCACTCGTGCACTGATGGACAGAGGCATAACATTTAACAATAGTACTTTCTCTGATTAACGAGACAACCAGATGTGATTAAGACACTTCTGATTGTGCTGTCAGTCTTCCAAATGGACAGGACCTCAGTGCTCACCTCTCTGCCATTCCAGTCCAAATGGCTGGGTGTGGAGATGTGTCTCCGCATTTCCAGCACTCAGTCATTTAAAAGACCCCTTCGCTCATCACTAAATCTTCCTTGGCCCATCTGGAGATAGGGTTTTATACAGGACAGAAGTCCACTCAGGCTAGCCATCACCTTTACTGTCTCCATTGATACAGCACACCATTAGCATTAACACCAGGCTACAAGCAGAGAAATCGAAGACGAGCTTGAGATACAGCGATAGGAGAGGTGGATCACTCAGTATTTGACAAGCACATGTTAGTGTAACTACACTGACAGTATAATCATACATTTTTTCATCATTTCTATTGCATCAGTCTTCAGACATTTCCTATGCCCACTAATATCTTATTCTCAAGTCATTTCAGGCCAATGTGAGTACAATGAAACTCACTATTGCTTTCAGTTCCTTGCCATACAGATTAAATAAACCAACAGAGTTATGATCAATAAAAATGTTTCAGAAATGTGATCATGTACTTTGTAACTATCAAATCTTGCATTCTGTTGTGCTTG
>JBCAUF010000253.1:21445681-21456478 GCA_038406115.1 Haemulon aurolineatum
TCTCTCAGTCTCTTTGTTTGTAATTTAGACATTTAGAAATTCAAATTAACTGCGAAGAACCAAAAAAAGGGCCGCAGCTGTAGTTCAAGCTGCTGCCACAGCGACTTAGCTGGTTGACCACTCACAGACCCAGGAGAGGAGGAGGAAAAAAATGAGATTTTTTTGCTCCTCCTCCGCATTTGGGCTTACTGAGGCAAAATAGAAGCTCACATCAGAAAAACAAGCAGACGTGGATTGGTAAGAGAAGTTTCAGAACACACTAATGTGTTTTGGTGTCTCTGGAGTAAATATTGTGGAAACTGTGGCGAGGATTAGAATAGAGTCGTTTCTGCTTTTCTCGAAAATCTGCTCCAAATTTTGCATTGGAGTATATGGCATTTGGAGCAGGACTCTCCTCGCTCTAGGGCTCGCCATTCGAATTCTGAAAATGTCTCGGCTTAAGCGAGCACATTGTGTGAATCAGGACAAATTCCTCTACAAAAGTGGAAAAACCATGTGCGTACAATTTAAGATGTGCCCAGGAACAGCGTGGAAAGAGGAAAGTTTGAGCAAATTTCAGACAACCTCTCCCACTCAAGCCGATCATGTCACCTAGGGATGCACAATAAATTTTTTTTCAAACTGATACCGATAACCAATAACTTTCTGCTTCCAAAGGCCGATACCGATAACCGATAACATACCTAGAGATAAGAAGGACTAATGAGCAAAAGTGGATCTATGATATTTCATGACATCAATACTATAAATAACAATAACTGACATGAGCAAATAACGCATTTTTTCCAGTGAGAAGGTTGTTTTTCCGATTATACTGACACCACTTAAACGCAGCATTCACTGCAGAAGCCGCAGGTCTCAACCTGTCTCAACCTCAGGCGCTCCCTGCAGGAGAGAGACCTGTAATGGAGGCAGGATACAACAAACTATGAATTTCACTTGAAATTTAATAGTTATAAATTACCCATGCATTTTTTTCTGCATGATTTGTTGTTACCAAGTTTTCGTATCAGTAATCAGACAACATATACGCCCTTTCATAAAGGTTATGATGCTTAGTTTTTCTTGAAAATCCCAGGAAAAGAAGCAGTGTGACGTTATTGTGGTTATTTGAGAGACTTCTGTTGAATTGTATTGTTTTATAGTGAGAGGTTGTGATACAAGTTGAATGGATTGCTTTTGTTGGCAGGTTCATAACATTGCTGTGACAAAGGATTAATAGGTTGTTTTCAGACACCAGCTGGGAGACGTGCCCTCTTGGTCAGTAAGCCATCATTTGAAACAAAGACAGTTGGGAAGTAATTAGGCAATTAATGAGCAATGAAAATTGATGCTTCTGTAAGCATTTATACAATGTTACGGTTCCCTAAGGTCAGAGAGTATCATTTTGCGAAGCTTGACAGGAAAAATGCAAGTTTTTGCTGTCCCTCTATGATTGAACGACTTGTTTGCTCTGTGTGAGGGCAATAAAACCAATACAATAAACAATGTAATTAAACCTGCAAAGAAAACTGGCTCTGAGCAGATCTCTCATAAATCCAGTCATATTTTGCTGGCTTAACTCCATACATCAAAGTTAATGAGATTATTTCGATATTCAAGATTTACCATTAAATATTAAGATACTTTGTTGTTACTATTAGGGCCTGGGCAGCAACCACTGCAAAGTCCTATTGTATTTTAAGGAAATATATCCTATTCTTTTTTCTATGCCAATGTTTGATCAGTTCCTCCTCAAATTTAGTCAGAAGAGTCTTAAGACCTTGATGATGCATTATTGAGAATATTGGGAGTTTTGCATCAAATGGTCATGATGGTGCAGCAAATTTTGATCCTTCGCCATGACACAGGAAGTTGTCGTAACTCAAATACTTTGTCCAATTAATCAAGAGTCCTGGCCTGAACACATCTGACAATAAGCGCATGGATGTGGCAAAATAATGCCCCCTAGAATTAATCAACGAAACAGTCCTTGCAGTACATTTCCTCATTGTTTAAAAGTTCTAACATTCAAAAATACAAAATAAATTGTTAAGAAATTACTTGCAAGCATATAATTATATCTTATTGCAAAATCTTGACAGCCCAACTAAAAGAGGCTGTCTCTGCTCTCACTGAATGACAGAGGGACACTGTGAAACAGTTTTGTTTGTGCAATGAACAAAAACTTTGCAGAACCGAAATCTGACTGCACTAGACATTGCTTCTTGTCATCTCCCGTGTCAACTTTCCCTTCATATGCCTGGCTTCATAAAAACTCCTGATACACACAGCCATCAGAGATGAGTTGAAAATGCCGACCACATATCCAAACACTGCTCTAATCACACACTCCATTTTCTGTACAACAACAAAGCTGAGTGTAACCATGTACTACAGACAACATGAAAGACTGAATAGTCTGACATTATAAAAATTACATAAAGTGACTGATGAACACATAGTCAAGCAAGCCTCCTGATGGCGTGTCTACACAGAAAGTGTTCCAGACGTATTTTGCAGTCGTCTGTCTCATGCGTGTCTGACAGAACAGATACACTTCTATTTTAGAACTACAGGGATTGTGTATTGGGCTCTGGGTGCTGCCAAAACACGGGTGACCTACACTCAATACTGTGCCTAAACACATCCGGTGTAGACACAGACGGAACACTGAAGCCGGTGCTGCTGCTCTGCTAACATGCTGCTCACACTACGCCTCCTGTGTAGACACAGTGTTGGGCTTAGGACGATTTTATGTACTGTGCGTTAGTCAAATGCCACTTGCACTGATATATTATAGACATTCAAGATATAACTGCTACAGATTAAACACCCATTCCCACACATAATTCTTCATAAGTTTAATATTGTGACAAATACCACCTCCTTTAATGCAGGTTAAGACCCATGCCACAGATCAAATACACAATTTTCTTTTCTGCCAGCTGTGTCTCAGCGGGCCCTCGCACCAGGATAACACAATCAGAGTCAGCAAATCTGTTTACCCAGGTGAATCCACCATCTGGCAAATAGATGTGCGCCAGCAGGTAGTTCATGCTAACTTGTTAACTTCCGCCTTCCATTAAACAATCAGTTACATAAAAAATGGCCAAGTGTATCAAGTCAAAACATTTAAGGTATGGATTTTGTATAGCCTATTACAGTCACCGATACATACTCCAAGGACCTTTGTCCAGTTGCTGGGCCAAGTCTGCAGGCAAAATACAAAGAAAAATGCCCAAGATACTCCAGCCATTGCACCCCCATGCACAGAACAGATGCACAGGAGAGGCAGAACCAGGGCTCATTTAACTATAATATCAGTGCTTTAGCATTCATTAGCAATACATTGTTTCAAATTTGAATAATTGTAAAATCTTTTGGCTTCCGCTATTTAAAAACACTCAAAAAAGCTTTAAATTCTGTTGTGTTACTAAAAAGTCTAAAGGTTTGATCCCTAACAAAACATTGTAGCAACAGTAAAATTTTGCAAAGAGTAAGGAAAGATGTACCGAAGTTATAGGTTGTTGTAGTCAGGTCTACTGTGGTGGAGCACCCACGGCTCTGTTTCAGAGAGCTGACTCCATATGCTGCTAAAGACTCTAAAGACTGTAAATCTGAGAGTTCTTTTTGCAGGCAACATTAAGCAACTGTGCTCTTAAATTTGTGCCGCACTCACATAAAGAATAAGGCTGGTGATACGTCTTGGCTTTCTTGTCACTGAATTCCCTGAAAAGAGAAAAGCCAACACTGAATGGATTCTAGGAACAGGTATTGTCTGTAAAGCCAAAGCCTGATATAGCTTATTTCTCTATGGCATAGAGCTCCACTGTGTCCAAACACTATTAAAAACACATCAGTGAGTCATGTTGTTGCACAGGATGCCATGTTCATAATAATTAAACATAGACACTTACTTTTTCACTGGTGCTCATTTCTTACTAGAGCACCAAAAGCGCATTAATCTATTATTAATCTATTGACTTCTGTTTGGGTGAAAAAATAAATACAGTGCACACTCATTTTAAAGACAATTAAAAGTATATATTCATTATGATTCATATTTCTTCTTATTTGAAAGGGTAGAGGAGTCAGAAAGTGGGACAGACAACACATTGTTGGTTCTTTCACTGGATTTGTTGACAATTTGAAAAAGAAAATGCAGAATAACCCCAGCCTTATCCCTTAGTTTGATTTCGACAACGGTGTTTACAGCAACTATACCTTGAGTGGCCCAGATCGCAGTCATGAGGATCAGTTTTGGGCATCCCTTGGTTGCAAATACAATCAGAGTTACGCTGCTGATGCTGCTGAGTTACTAGACTGCTTCTGCTCTCAATGCTACAAGATTATATAGAAGGCTTGGGAGCAATGAGGGAAAGGTGTCATAGGGGAAATAAGCTGCAAAAGTGAGCTATGCCTGTAGTCAACTTAACAAGGAGCTGTACAGAATTTTCTTCCTTCAAATTTATGATCAGAGCAGACAGTATCTTGTATTGCCTTCCAGAATCTGATCTAAACACCACACTTATCCAGTCATTCTGTAGTTGACAATATAATGTGTTGCATTTCTGGATTAAGATGTGTAAAAAAAACATCCGTAACTTGATTCATGGTAATACTGCGTTTCACTTGGTCACCTGTCATGGGAAAACACCAGATGATGCATCACAGAATGAGGAAGGAATATGCAAATGTAACTAGATGTAAGTTAGTTAGACTTTGTGGTGGCTAAACATTGAAGACAAGAGCTCCCATTATCCCATGTTATGTCACAGTTAGAGACCCCTAAGAATTTGCATACTGGATGTTTAAGGGAAAAGTTCTCTCTGATTGTGTTGTTCTTTTATATGACTGTTGATGTAACAGATAAATTACATTTAAAGATCTATTTCAGGAATCATATTTTTGCCATCCCTAACTTTAGGGGTCTCAGTAGCCATGCTAGAAGACTAACCCCATTTATATCCCACCTGGAAAAAAGTCTTGTAGATGTCTAACAATTGAAAACACACAAATGATAAAGATCACACAATTTTCCAGCTGAATATCCTTGTTCATCATGAACCAAAATGGCTAAAATGCAGTCCAAAATTATTCTTATTTGTTACAAAGACTGCAGACATTTTATTTGGTTTTCTGATTTTACCAGTCGGTTGAGTTAAAGCATGTCATATTTTCACAAATACAAACTAAGTCCAACACAGACGGACAGTAGTTGTGGGGCTGTAAAGGCAGAAAAACAACATTAACAACTTTAGTAACTAACAGCTGCTATTTCTTTTCATTTGACCAGGTAGCTCGACATTCAATTACAAACATATGATGGCAACCCAACAAAGTCAACAAAGTGGCATCATGACAAATGGTCAGCAAATGTTCCAAACAAAACAACGTACTGCAGTGGACACAATTTCAATATTCCTGCTTTCACTCCAACAGGCGTAGAACGGTTGGAGAGGCTCTCAGGGCATAGAAACTGCAGCCCACAGAAATGGCACTATAATCAATAGCTTCCCAGGCCACTTGTTAAAAATGCCATTTCCATCTCCAAGTCGCTGAGAGGGCCCTTTACCAGGAAAGAGCCACATATCATTCTCTCCAGACAACTGGCGGGATGAAAAATAGGGGACCACTGTCACTGACCAATATTGATTATGAGTGAAAATGTGATCATTTTGTATTAACTCGCCCCTAGGAGCCCTGTTCTGTCAGGTTTGCTGGTGAGAATTAATGCTTTCATATCATGCTTAACAAAAATATGGGTCGTTTCTCATTTTAGCCTCCAGACAAAGAGGGATATGCCAATCACAATAATTTAATAGCTTCCACAAGAGAACATGATGATATGAATTAGATTAAAGCCATTATTTAACACATTTGTTCCTACTTTAAAGATATTTATTATTGCCCCTGACACCACTTTAATGAAGCTCCAGACTTGGCATTTAAAATATCAATTTCTGATGATTAGAGTTGTCATTGTTAAAAAGAGGAAATGTGGAAGAGGGAGGGGCTTGTTATTCATTTGAAATGTCTTGCTCTATAAGGTCTACATCAGGATAATGGTATGTGAAACAGTTTGTTAATGTATGGCACTGACTGAATTAAAAGCTGGGAATCAAGAGGAAAACATTAAAAATAGCATTTTAAACCTCTGGAACAGAAACTCAACTATATGTTCATTTTATAGGCTATTTGCTTTTACATCTAACTTAGTTAGTGCTGCTCAATCAAACTTGCGCAATTGCCTTACGCAACTAAATCGCCTGACAAAATGGGTTTCTGTCCATTTCCAAGTGAACTTTGGTGCAGCTTTTTTGAGGCAAAACAGATGAGCCATAGGATTTTACAATAGCAGGTGTGATTTTACGCTATACTACAGTTAGATCCATCTGATGATTGTGAACTATGAAGGAAGCAATCTTACAAGCAATCTGGATAAGCAGCACATCTATCATATCTCTATCTATTATCTATATCTATATCATACATTAGCAAGTGAAAAGAAGTTTCAACAAAAGTTGTGCTGTCCTGGTGTCCTACTCTGTATTTGTTGGCAGTTTTTCATTAACAAGTTACAGTCTCTATTAATAAATTTGCATAATCTGAGCACTATTTCTTCTTTTTGACACCAGAGAGGCTGTAATGTGCTGTGTGACTTGCTGTCAGTTACCAAAATTTGATTTTCCCACATGGGTCTGTGCTGCAGTAATTATGTAGTTATTAGTTATTTGTCAGTCCATAAGACTTCATGTATTGTAAGTTTTTTGTTCTGGTGTAGTTTGTGTTCACTCTGGCTCAAACAGGGGGATGGGCAGATTTTTCATTCTGTTCACGCTCATAAAATGCTCCCACTACCATACCTATAAATCACCTATTACAATCACAAAAGTAACTTTACTCATTTGTTTCACTTCAGAATTTTCTCTCCAAAACACATCATGCTGCAATAAAGGGATGCAAATGAAAAAAGACTGAATATAGCCTAACTGTGTCAGCATAACAGGAGAATAAAGGCAGCACCAAAGTCATTTTGTGAGAGTGTGACTGGCCGTCTCTCAGACCTTTCTTAGCAGGGTGATGGGAGTTCATAATTACAACATAGCCTACAGACAAATGCACAAACCTGTGCCACTCAGTTCTTATTGAGGGCGCATTTCCACAAAAGTCATAAATACTGCCCTATAGGAAAATAGCCTGTGGTGTTTTATTAGTTTGAGTGTTTTTGTCCCTTTTCCTACTGAAAATTCAATAAATCTGTACCAATTCTCTTGCGCCGTCACACTCAAACTGCCTTGTGCAGCTTATCCTTGCAGGCATTTTGTCCCAGTCTCAGACACTGGCTAGTCAAGCGATGGCTACAGCAGTGATATTACACTCCGTGTCATATATCGCAGACCTTATCAGGCCTCATAAGCACTTATATTCACGAAGTAATGCATTAAACATTGAAAAAACCCAAGAAGTAATATCTTTTGTTTTGTTTCAGAGCAGGATCCATATGAAAAATTTAATATATGTTCCTTCTTGAGGACAGAAATATTGTGTATACCAGTCAACAAAAGCACAAATTAATTAAAATGGAAGCTGATGTTAACATTTTCCATCATTTTTCTCGCTCTTCTTTGGAGCATGCATGTTCACTGAATACAGACTTCGCAACAGTGTGAAAATGGCTCTATATGATAAAGCCTGGAAAAAGGAAGAACACAAGAAGAACATTAATATTTTGAGAGTTCAATCATTCTCCTTCAGCGTGATGTGATGGCTGGCTGACGTTGTGTTGAAGTGTGCGTGGGTGGAGGTGGCGGCTCTGACAATAGTCAGGTATATCAACTGCACAGTTATAATCCCTCTCAGGCTGTTGGAGAGCTACTGCAGTTGTCAGGATGCTGCTCCATACAAATGCACTGGATTACCCAGAGTACCCAGCAACAGCAAACAGATGTCACAGAACACTGCACTGTCAATTTCTCAAGACAGGCGGGAGTCACTCTTCAATCAGTGCTACTGCAAATCAGGTGTGCAAGTGAATTACATGGCGATACGGAGAGTTTATCTGCCTAGTTTAAGCTGATGCTGAGTTACTGAACACGCACTGAACAATGTTTTCATGTATCACCCTTCAGTCAGTATCAACTCTTAAAACCATGTGCATCATTTCATTAGAGCAGAGGAAAACGCACATGTCCTGCGGTACATGCAGCACCTGGAGGACATCAGGGCAAAAAGTGCCTGGTCATGCCAGAGCTTCAAGTCAGGCCTGAAGCCTTATTGGCCTGAGAGATCATAGCAGGATCCCTATCACTCACACCCTCACTACCAGGCAATATAGGCAGCCAGGTCCGGTGATACAGAGGGGTGACGTTTCTGAGGTGGTCGAGAGACATAAGGAAGCATGGCCAACAAAATGCTAGTGTCACACAGCATTGGTCTATCAGCAAGTTTTAAATAAATAAATGAATGAATGAATAAATAAATAAATAATAAAATTTAATTTAAAAACTGTCATTGTTTGTGTGCAAAAGTCTTGGCTTTGAACGGAAGTGCAAACTCTACAATGACAACACTATCAGCAACTCACCAGAATCTCATGAGCCCATCACAATCTGTGACAATGAGTTCTGGCCAAGAATGTCAGGCTTTTTTTCCTCAATCCCTTTTTCCTCTTTTTTCATTTGGCTTGGCATGCCATGAAGTAAAGTCTAATTAAACAATCAAGCCCATGCAGTCCCATTCCCCCTCTGTCCTACTGACTTTGTCACAGCACTCATCCTCTCCCCAGTATAAACTCCCATGTCTAATGCCAGCCAGGGAGAAGGGCTGTTGTCACACACTGTTTGTCCCCCTATCTCTCTTCGTCTCTGTGAACACAGAGTCAGCATCAAAGCAGCAGGCGCACTGAGCTCTGAGAGAGCAAACCAAAGCTTTGAGTGTTGAGTTTAAGCTAAACTGCTGAGCACAAATATGACTGAAGTTGTATTGCGGACTTGCATCTCTTAAAGTGTCTTCAAATGACTTTCTCTTGATGTAGTGGATGCAATAAATTAACCATTTGACACAGCACTTACTCAAAACAGGATGCAAGGATACATAAGACCTTCTGTGCAGCAAAAGTAAACAATTCTATAAAGCTATTCAATGTCACCCACAGTATATCAATGTAAGGTGAACTGTGAAATGTAATGAAATTTAAAAAGTGCCACAGTTACAAAATGCAGGTGTGGATATACTCAGAACAAATTAGTCTGTACAATATTTTGGCTGAACATATTGGAAGTCAATAGTGATTATAGCTGTTCAGACTAACACTATGTGAAGACAGCTGCCATGAATGGGGAGAAACATAATATTTGTTCAAACGAAGTTTACAGAGCAGAATTTCTTTCAGACAGTCTTTAAAGGCTTTTATAGTGTTGCACTCATTTGTACATACATCAAGTTACAGATATAGTTGAATAAACGAGAGACATCAAAATCCTACCTACTTTGGTAACCTTAACACCTGGCCAATCATCGCATGAAGTGGTGTTTTTGCGGGAGATAAGACTAAGTGTCAAGTTGCTCTTTAAATATGTAAATTGTGAAGTGGGAGAAAGTGGCATGGAAGTGAAATGCATTAAAATGTTATATTCTTAAAGGGTGAATATTTCTAAAGTGGGTATCTGTTGAGTATCTGTGGTAAGGCCTAGAAGATGGAGGTGTTACCACATCTGTTGGTGTCTAAGATCATGGTCCCCTGAAACTTGAAGCTGTCAATCATGTAAACAGTCCTGTCATTTATTTCTCATGGGAAATCATCAGGCAACTTCAGAACGATCTGCTCTGGTCGGCTCAGAGAGCACTGAGAGCACTTCTTGTTTCATGTTGTCAAGTTGTGAAAACATATACTAACATGTCACCTGCCTCATATAAATAATCTTTTGAGGACCACAAGGGTAGTGTCTTTTGTAAATTCAGCCATTTTAAATGGCGTGTAGATACTGGAGATGTATTGATTCAACTGTGTACAAGGAAAGGATAAAGTCAGGATGCAAATTATCTGTCCTTATGGCCGTCAGTCTATCTTTAAATCATACAACATAGGATACTGATACACACACAAGTTCAGTGACCACCAAATCCGTGTCAAAAGATTTAAATACATAACGGAGCTATCCAAACTGCCAGCTGTGCGTAAAGTGAGCAGAATTTTGTAGAGGTCTGTGGGCAGTCTGGTCGGAGCAAAAGAAAACACTGATGACGATGATAATGCAATGAAAACGTTCTGCTTAGATTTTGAGCTGTACTGTGAAAAGCTTCGTTACTCGCATCGCACATATCGCAGGGCTTTGCAGAGTGTGCTCTGTGGGCCAGGTGCAGCAGAGGAACCGACGCCAGCAGGCAGCTGCTGAGAGCCAGGGAGCTCTGGATGAATACACACCTGATTCTGCTCTGGTCTGGAGATGTTTACAGGAGGAGAGCTCAGAATTTAGTTTTTTTTTTTAACTTTTGGAATTAAGAAAATGTACTTTGACTCTTACTTTAACCTGTCTGAAGCAGTGAGCAGCAGAGGAACGCTCTACTGTAATTAGTCATCGTTAACTGCTTACTGGAGGGGAAATGTACATCACTTCATGGACAAGCACACACAGACACATATACTGTACCCTCAGTGCTTGCTAGCTTATGCCTAGTAAACAGAAATGATCTCATGGTCAGACTCGTAGTGTTACACGAGGAACAGAAGACAAAAAGTCACTTTTTTCAGGGAGATGACCTCAAAATATGATAAAAGACAATTGAAACTTTATTTGAATACTTCAATAGAAG
>JBCAUF010000253.1:21471013-21498384 GCA_038406115.1 Haemulon aurolineatum
AAATTCCAGAAATAATAACCCTCAAAATGTCAAATTTCTTTGAATGATTGAAAACATCATCAGATACTGTATGTCCCTTGCAACTGATTGGTTGGGAAAACAAATCAAAATCTGTCCACCCCCAAAATATGTCTCGAGACTGAAAAAATAAATTGCAATATAATTAAATGATGTAAGTGTCTTTTAAACGAGCTGTATTGAATGTTCCAGGAATTACTTCTGTCTCATTACTTCAAGATAAATCTCGATCCCATAATTAGGTTATTTCAGTTGTGGTTTTCAGTCGTCCGTCTGACAGAAAAGCTACACTTCTATGAAATCAACTCATGTACAGAACAAAAAAACATTGAGTTTTGAGAGAACATCACATTTTCATCATCTACTGTATATCATTTCTAAAAATGAAAAAAAAAAAAAACAGAGATTCCCGCTTTTGTGGGGAATTTGTATTGTTTATGAGTTACACAGTCATAGCAGAATATCAACCAGAGGTAACACAATGACCATTCAGACGGAAAAATGCTGGTCACAAAACATCTTTAAGCATAAATGTCACAAGTGCTGATTAACTCAATACAGGTACATAAAAATGAACGTTAAAAAGATAACACTGTCTACATTCTGTTCAAGTTTCCAACTAACTTTTTAATTTTCATTTGTGAATCTCAGAAAAGGAGAGTCTAAAATATACTACGTCTTGAGTATTGCAGTGAAAGGCTTTCCTTAAGTAAAGCATGAATATCTAAATCTCAATTAGTGCTATCATTAACTACTTAACACCCACATCCCCCAAACACACACACATGCACATACACACACACACAGTACCTGGACTGTATCTGCACCTCCGTGTTGTGTTTCTGCTGTATATCCCACGGACGAGTCCAGCTCCCACTGCTGCCTGTGAGTGAGTTTCCTCTCTTTGCCTCCGCAGTACACTCACAACTGGCACAGCTCTCTTCCCTTTCTCCGGCCAAACAGCCCATCTGCACAGACAGAGGGAGGGAAAAGGAGAGGAAAGCGAAAAAAGAGAAAAGGAGAGGAAAACCAATGGATAGGAATGAGAAGAAAAGCAAAAGAGAGACAGATTGCTTTGATAATGTAGATTGTCAGGAGCTGCATTCTTGGTAAGCCAATGTGCACCGAGTAAAAATCGCAGAGTTAAACTAATTTGATTTCACATTCCCCTCAGTGCGGCTGTTTCCTTTTCTATTCATTTGCTCGCAATTCAGCTTTTGAGCTTCAAATCACAAGCCTGGCTGGTGTGCACTTAAATCACAATCTAGGATGTAGGATGTAGGATCTTATTGAAGCACCAGACAGCGTTCCCTGTAGCCGTTCAATGCACAAAGTAATGGGAAACATTTCAAATTCACAATAAGATGCAGGAAAACAAAAGAATCATGGAAACTGCTTCCCTTTATCAAAGGCTGAGAGCTGGACAGATGTTACATGGCACTGCCTTTAATCAATAACAAAACCAGTAAATAAAAAGAAAGTAAAAGAGTGACAGCCAGACTGAGCCTGGCAAATAATATCAGTAATGACATATATATTAGCCAATAAGCAACAATATATTGCAGTATATAAACGCCAATTGTATTTAGAAGTTTTAAAGATAGCTACATAAAAGGTTGATGGGTTGGGGCACTCGGTGGCATAGTGGTTTGCACGGGCGCCCCATGAGTAGAGGCCACAGTCCTTGCTGCAGGCGACCGCATCGGACGGTCCTTTCTTGTATGTCACTCCCCCCTCTCTGCCTCCTATTTCCTGTCCCTCTTTGCCGGTCCTGTCAATTAAAGACATAAAAGCCCATGAAAATATACTTCAAAAAAAAGTTGATGGGTGAAGCTCTCCCTACACTGAACAGCCATTTACAAGGCAATTAACTGTCAACTACTCCGACAGAGCTACTCCATATAGAAAGAGACTGGTTAAACTGGGTAGTTCTCAAGTATGGTTTACTTAGGTTCCCATGATTTTTTAAAATTTTGCAATTGAACAGATTTGGCATATTTGAGCGATGTCTGTGCATAGCAACATGCTGACTTCTGGACTTGTTCTACTACTGACAAGTGTGTCCAGCGGGTGGTGTTTGTGATGGAATTTACTCAATTTGGAGCACAAGTCCATATCAATGAGGTGCTGACATTATTTTTGCAACCCTCCGTAGCCACGTCACCAACCTTGAAGACTAGAAGGTCGGAGCAGAGAAGAGCTCGATACCCTCGAGACTGGAAGAATTTAGCAACTTCCACAAAAACAGGTCTGCAGCTGAAGGGCACTCTCCCTGCTGACTACACACCCTGCTGTCCAAAAGGTACATTAGTCATATGCCACTGTCACCTTTGAATTCACTTATCCTTACCTTAAAATAGAAAACACCAACACTGTGTAACAACATTTTTAAAGTCCAGTTCTTATTATAATCACTGCACATCCAAGCCTGAATTGAATGTCACCATAACGTGACCTCTCTCACTACTGCTCACACTTTGTTTAAATAAATAGTTGCTGTAAACTACAGAATTAGGTAAAACTGCTCGTTCTATGCCCCATATCAATGGAATAAATTACAGGACTCATTGAAAGTTGATAGACTCATCTCACTTGGCGCTTTTAAAACTATACTTCACATCACAGTACTGGGTGTTCAGACTTGTTCCTGTTTCAATTAGTCTGTTTACATTATGTTTTCGTTTTGTTTTGTTTTTTTTACCTTGTCGTCTCTGTATTCACTGTATTGTAGTGCTGTTTTTTGTAAAATTCTGTGTTTTCTGTTTGCTACAGGGCATCCTTGAAAAAGAGAGCCCGCTCTCAATGGACCTTCCCTGTCAAAATAAAGGTTAAATAAATTGTAAAAAGAACTCCTGATCATGTATACACCCTGAATGCTTGCCTATTGTTGCCATCTCAAATAATCATGTTCAGTATGACAGTTTGAATGGAAGAGGAATAATACTCTCTGCAGAATGTGAATTTTGCATATTGTATTGCTACTGCACCAGGTTTGTCCTTTCAGTATCATCCAGTCTAATTGGCTGTAAACATCAAACAGGGTTGCTTATCACCTACACGCCATTTTAAAGCTTTATAAAATTTACACAAGTTACTTCTTTATAAGGGTAGAACATTCACGGGCAGATGATTGATGTATGTGAAAATTTAATCGTGAAATTCAATCAAAGACATTGCTGGTAACCAAGAAGCTCATTATCCACGTAACCAATTCAATTCATACTTTTTAAGTGTCATCCAGCGGCCTCAAAAGCTTGAATATTACCAAGGAGATAGAGAACAGTCAACAAAGTCAACAACTTATTAAGTAGGACCAGCTTCAAAGAACCAAAAACTCAAGATTGGGCAACAGTTTATATTCCTAAATCAAGTCCCACCAACATCAGCATCTTTAACTAGATCAACCTCGGAGGCTCAAATCCAAAGACATCCATTAACCAGAAAATCAGATTTGCTACTATACCCAGAGGATGTGGAGGACCCAAAGAATCCAGAGGACCATACCTCTATCCCTGTAGCAGTATCTTTAAACACTAACAATTTACACACGAGCGCAAAATCAAATACGTCAGTACCATACTAAATATATTACAGTATACAGATAGGAATATACCTTTTTCACGGGAAGCATGCATGAAATGGTAGATTTAACACAGGTGTTACGGTTACCAATGATAATTAAGGCTCTATTCTATTTAGTGTACCAGAGTCTTTCCAGGGAGCAAATGTGGAAAATGGCAGCATCCTGACTGTTTGACCTACATGGAGCAAAACTTTCATTACCACCGCTCGTAACACCTGTGTTTGGCTTACTCTTTCAAATCAAAATAGCCGCCATGAAAGAGGTCAGCAGCAACACGAGCCAAACGGACAACACACCTGTTCTCGACCATATTATTAACGATAGGCCTAACCTGTGCTTTCACAGCTCTTACATGATGGCATAATACCTACTATTTAGCTTTTCTTCCTGCTGGCAGAATTATATTTGGTTGACTGAGTTTGTTTTTTTGAGTTAAATCGACGGTAACGGTTATCTTGATTGCAGTAAGTTGTTTCTTATCTCGCGCTCTTTTAATGTGGCACGACCTGAAGCGCACACGCCGCCGTCAGTGACGTCATGACGTCACTTCCTCAAAAAATTGATGTATTTCTTTACTAAGTCGGCTTTATTTCATAATGCAATTAATAAAATATCTGTGCCACTAATTTAGTTATTTCTGCTTGCAAATGGTAAAAATGTAAATAGGCTATATTTGTTCTAAAAAAATAATGGAAACTGAGAGGGACAGAAGAGAAAAAAAAGTCACAATCTTATGAGAATTAAGTATACTATTGAACGAATTTGCACAATATTAAGTCACAGCGACACAGGAAAATGAATGATTTTATGTTATGATTGGACTACGTATACTTGACTTCAGGTATTATGTAAACGTTTCAACATTTCCTGACAGTCTAAATGTACTGAACAGGCACCATTACATTGATTTTATTCTTTAGCCGGCACTCAGTCAAATACTCTGTCATATGAATCATATTATAAAAACACACTGTAAGTTACTTAAGTTTTTAACTGTAGAATATAAACTCTCCTCGGGTCGCCACAACCCTCCAAATTTAAGAAAAAATACTGAAGACATGACCTTGGTGTCCTCAATGTTAGTTACAGTCACATGATGCCAAGTGAAGCACATCAGGGAAATGGTTGTCAAGAATCAGGGACGAAATCACGGTCAGACAGAGCCTAAAAATATGGAACCACAATTTATCTGTAGGAATTACAATAAATAGGTCTTTTTTTCTAATCAGTTGTCATCCATTTGAAGTGTTTGTCAGGATATTAGGCGAACAGTGTGCACCCATCTGTCATGTGAATGTTTTTAATTAAAATCATTTCGAGAAAGCCTCCTTGAAAATATCAGGGTCTGTTTTCAGTTCAGTGGCAGTGATAGTACGTCTATTTTTCCTTAAAGTACACATTTCACAGTTGTTTTTATCTGATTTTTTTTATCGTCATTACCCTCAACAAATTCTGAATCATTCCCATAAACACAAGCAAAGCAATTAAACTTGTCCGCTAGTGTTAATGAGATGTTGAGTGCTGAATGGATTTGGTCTCATGAGAAGTGCTTGTAATTGCTTGCTTGATTTTAGTTAGTGGAATATGAGCTGCAAGAAATTCTCTGGCACACTTATTTGCAATACTTGATGAGCAGCAGTGTGTTATGTATGTGTAAATAATACATTAACCATTACATATTGCTCGACAATCCCTGACATGTTCTATCTGTAAAGGCTGGAGCTAAATCAATGGTGCGATGTGTTGGAGCCTATGTTTTGTGGGAGATCTGTCTGAAAAGTGATTAAACATATACAAATTTCATTAGAAAAGCCACGAGTCCAGGTGAACTGTTGGATGTTTTTTTAGTAAGTATGTTAAAGTATAAAGTGTTGATGGTGGACCTGAGGCTACACTTGGGCATTCATTACCTGAAATTCTGTGAGTCATCCACTCACAGACCGCCACGGGGTGACAGAATCATTACACTGGGAGGCAAAAGGACATCCAAGAACAGCATCTTTGATCATCCAAGGGTATCATGAAACTGACTGCAAATCTGGTGACACTTACTAAGGCTCTTTATTGGCCAATCAAGTTATTCCTTTCATAAAAAAAATCAATACATTGTTGTGACAGTAAGAGACTTACGAAAGCAAAAGCATTTCAGACATGTAGTAAAAAAACCAAAAAAACAAAACAATATTAATTTTTATTACAATCACGTTTGTTCCTGACAGCGAACCTGTCGTTAACATTCTGTATGTAAAGTGAAACATATTGCTGTGCTGTTGGCGTGCAGGTTGACTGTGACTGTGGACTGTCCCTCAGTTTATTGCACTGATGATCCTGAATCTTGGCTCTAGTTGAGGGGTGGTATGGGTCTCCGGAGCACACCAAGGATGATTAAGAATATCGTTGGTGCTGCAACCACAGCAACAGCAGTGGAAAACTGTGGGAAATAACATAATAATATGTAATCAAATAAATTGTCAGCACGATGTAACAACAATAAATTGCTCTAAGTCTGATGTACCTGCTGACGTGCTGCTATACTGCTGGCCAGTGGTGGAAAGTCTGTATGTACATTTACTCAAGTAAGGTATATGAGTACAACTTTGAGGTACTCGCACTGTATTTGAGTATTTCCATTTGATGCAACTTTATACTTCTAACTTTACAATGATGTATACTATTATCTTACATTACTCGATAGCCATAGTGACTAGTTTCTTTAACATTAAGTTTTTTGTACCATTAAGTCATGGAATTTGGTATATTATTATGATATAAGTAACAGTATGTAATATAAAAAAGGGAATAATAATATAAAGGATACATTGACACCTACATCCTGCATGTTTTTCAACCAAATGTTGAGCAGATAAACCAAAACTAAAATGCTATTTACTTATTTAATCCACAAACAATAATATAACTAAAATCCAAACTGCAAAGAGGCATAATGAGTACCTTTACTTTTGATACTTAAATTATGTATTGCCGATAAAATGTAATAATAAATGTAGGTTGAGTATATTACACTGACCTTGATAACAGCACTATAGTCCTTTTGAAAAGATTGAAGATGCACATTGAAGAGGGCAAGGCTGCAAGGTAAATACGAATCTGTATTCTCTGAATCTCTGCATCTATTGAAGGAAAGCATTGCATATTTTTTCATCCAGATTCATGCTGAAAACATTATTCTCGACTTATGCAACAAATGCCCTATGCAATATATATGTTCATATACACATACAATTCAAACACACCTTTTGTACAAAGCGCTTAGAAGCAAAGTGTTGTCTGCCAGGTACAGCTCTGAAAGGCCGAGTTCAATCAATACTGACAGCGGCACCCTGAAACCCTCTTCAGCGAGGAGACCAAGGCTGTACCATCCCTGTGGAAGAAGAGTATGGCTTACACACATGTACACACCAGTGCAATTCTGTGAATAAACACGAGCTTTAAAATCAATTTAAGAAGCTGACCTGCGGCTCGTTCCTTAGTGCTGCTAGTGTGTACATCTCTGCTGCAGAAAACAAGTCTTTCTGCCTGTCAGCCTGTCCCTCATACAGCAGGTCACCCATCCTTATGAAGGCTGGTGACATAACAGAGTTAAAAAAAAGGTGAATGTGAATGTTTGCACACAAGTCTACAAATATTGGGGTCCCAAAGGATGGTTATTTACCATATGTGTCAGGATCTTGACTTTGGATTGTAAGGTTGTAATATCTCCACATGCAGTTTGATGCAAAATCAGGATCCAGAAAACCTAACTATGGACATAGAGAGTAAAGAAATGCATGTCTAAAATTAACAAGAAATAATAAAACAGCAACAATACAATTGCACTACAGCTAAGACAGAGATAACTCACTGTATTTTGTTCACACAGATATGCCACATTGAATTGGGCAGCTGCGAAGCCGGCCTCAGCAGCCATCAAGTAATATAACAGTGATCTGAACCTGTTGAAAAGCTCCAATGTTAATTTGCTACAACTGCAACACTCAAGTGGTGTGATCAGGATCATGGTGAGTGTGAACAGAGAAGAAGATTACATGTCACTCTTTAGATACGAATCCAAGGCTTTCCGCAAGATGGTGCCCAGGTATCCGTTGTGCTCAGCTGCCCACTTGACCCACCTGCAGTCAATTTATTAAAGGGGCATTTCAGTCATGACATAAGGCTAGATCAGAATGTAAAGTGAAGTAAATAAAAAGGGAAGTAGCTAACAAAACAGCATCTGATGGATGTCTGTCGACGCGGCCAGGAATCCCAGTGGTCCAGATGTCAGCAAGCTGAACTGCTCCCCTGATGTGCCCTCTCTCTGCAGCCTTCAGATAGTAGTGATAGGCCATAAACTGCCGCAAAGACAAATTATTTATCTCTAATCACTCAACACTAGTCTGTAACCATAAAAGTAGATGATCACAGAAAGCATTTGCACTTCAGCTAACCTGGTCGGCAGGTTTTCCTGGATACAGACCCTGTGAGTGTACGACACCAAGATTCAAAGCTGCTTCTTTACAATTGAGGAGATCAGCCTGCTCCCACAGCTGCACTGCCTGCCTGTAATCCTGCTCAAACCGCTCATAGTACCAGGCCAGGGCATTGATTGCAGGAACAAAACCCTATGGGACAGAATATTTTTAGAAGCAATATAAGGAGTGCAAACTTTGCATTTGCAACAGAAAGTGGACTTTGAAAGACTATTGATAGCAAATGATGGAGTATTTAACCATACAAGACCTTGTCCATTGCTTTCCTCAGGAAGGTAAGAGCTTTTGGAACATCCTTTTCAACCCCTTGCCCCTACAGAGTAATAAATCAACATTTAATAAAATGAGATAATTCTGAATGATAATGCCAAAGAAAGGAGTATTCTTTCAGAAGATCACACTTGTCAAGTTTCTCACTGTACATTGCATGTGATTCTCACCTGCAGTAGGACTATGCCGTAGTCATACATTGACACCGGGTCCTCCCACTGGACAGCACCCCTTTCATAGTGTCTCACAGCCTTCTGGATGTTTGGAGACACTCCCTGCTGACCCCAGAACAGCATGCGGCCAATTGCTTGCTGCAAGACAGTTGCTGAATTATTACTAAAAATTGCATGAACATTGTTCAGTGTCTGTGGCCATTTTCTTTTATACCAAAATGTGACAACTATGAGACACAAACATAAAACATGGGGACTCCTTTATTGACATTTGTAATGTATTTGTTTTCATTTTTATCGTACTTGTTTTTCTGTGCTTGCTTATATGTCAGCAACTTTAAAAAGCATGTCTGACAGAAAAGTGTACCTCGGCTTCAGTTGCCCCTCTGCGTGCCTGTAATTTCAGCCAATGGAAGATGTGATGGTCTTCATTGGTCTGGCGATCCAACACCTCATTATTGTTTAGGTAAACAGCCTCAACAAAAGTCTAAAAAAGTGAAAGAGATTAATATTTTATTTTGAACCCTTCCCT
This sequence comes from Haemulon aurolineatum, assembly GCA_038406115.1. Classification (NCBI taxonomy): domain Eukaryota; kingdom Metazoa; phylum Chordata; class Actinopteri; order Lutjaniformes; family Haemulidae; genus Haemulon; species Haemulon aurolineatum. The sequence goes on from JBCAUF010000253.1 coordinate 21,480,077, forward strand.
CCTAAAACAAATGCATAAAAATAGAGTCCAGAAACTCAGCTGTCTGCTTTAACACGTACCACTTTTGAGCACTGTCATATTTTGAAATTTATCATATATCTTTCTTGGCATGGAAAGCAGTGACAAAGGTAAACTTATTGATGAGCAGCAATAAGGGGACCAACATATATATAATACCAGATCACATATCAGCTCATATGTTGTTATAAGACCACAGCTGCAATGACTCAATGTCTGACATGACTTGACTGAATATATTGTATAAATACTATTCTCTTATATTGTGTGCTATATTTTCACAACTGTTTGTAATAATTTAGATTACATCTTTAATAATGATGCATTTGAGCAAGAAATTGTTATTATTGACTCATATAACCATAGGTAGATTAAGTGACAGATAGGGGTGTGAGAAAAGGAACCCACAGCCACTTTAACGACAAACCTCTGGGAAAACGTTACCTGCTGTGATGTTGGATTATGGCGGTCTAAAGTTGTCTGCTTAGCAATGTTTGCATAGTATGCATAGGCCAGGTCTGGGTCTATAGGGAGACCATGGAGACCCTGGTGGTGAAGGTGCCCAAGCTGCAGAAGTGCTAATCGATCATCCTCCTGGGCTGCTAGCAGGGCCAGGAGCCAAGCCTGTGCCACACACAAGGGCATGAGAGAATATGAAAAAATGCACATGTCCACCGCAGGTGTAGTTTTGCTATAGCTGACCCAGCAGCATGCACCTTATTGGGCTGTTTCTTGACTCCCAGGCCAGTGCTGTAGAGCACTGACGACATGTGCAGAGCTCGGTTATCAGCTAAGCAGCCAGCTTGGAGCAGCAGTGGTAATATTCTGCTGACCACTCCAGTGCTGCTCTCCCTGACCAGCTTATGAAGCGATAAGGAGTACAGTGCTCTGCCCACAGCTGGCAGGGTAACTCTTCCAGCTCCTGCAAGTCACAAAGTGAACCCATTTCAGTTTTCGTATGTTAAATAACACATGGATAGCATCAGTGAATAATAAGTAAAATGAGTATTCAAATTATTCACTCACATAAGAACTTTGTTCAAATCCATAGATCTTATTTAAAATCTTATTTGGGATCCAAAAGCCCTACGCTGCTTTATGGCAAATTATAGGTGGACACTGTACTGCTACAACAATCAGATAAATAGTTGCCCAAGTAAACATACCTATTTTTCCTTACCATCTTTTGAATATTTTATGTGCTGTTTATCTCTTACCACGTTTGAAAACCAGAAACCCGACCAGTTTTGCTGCTTGTCTTCTATGAGGGAGAGTCTCTTCACACAGCCCACACTGTGACTCCAGTGGCATGCTGTCTTTTACCATCCACTCATGGAAAACATCAAAACAGGTCTCTGAAGAAATAAAACAACATACATAGTTTCTCTGCATATTCAGTGGTTCTGCAGAAGACTCATGAGAATTTCCACTCCCAGTAATTTTAGCACCATCTAGTGGCTAATATAAACTTCCTACCAGACTCTGCCTCCTGTTCGGCCTTGAGAGAATAGCTGCTGATTGTCATAGTCATCTCGAGACGAAATGCTTGACAGGTCTGCAGCCATCCGGTCAGGTTCACAGTCTTAATAACACCTGGAATAGCAACTCCAGCCTGGAGAAGAGGAAACTGATCAGACTCGAATGTAGAGTGAATAGTCGACACAGATGATCATGTGGGCACGTGCAGTACGTCACCTCGGTGTCAAGTAATACTCTGTTGCGGTAGTAAACCAGGGGTCCATAATAACCTTCCACACCGTTTATGTATTTGCCTCCACCAATCACAAAATATCCCTCTGTGTCATCAAACATGACATCATGGCTCAGCCTGTAGGACACAGAACACTTGAAGTAAGTTTTTTGTTGACGAAGTTAATGTAGTTCAATCACTATGTCAAAAGTAGACTTACATATGTTCCATAGAATGAACCGTTCTCTGCTCCTTGTTGATGCACACCATGGAGAGAGTCACCTGAGACCCATTGACAATGAACAATTTATTCTCACCATTATTTGTATCCTGTAAGTACATTCTATGTCAAAACGAGAATACTCACCATACTACCGTGCAACACCACATTGACCTGGCACCACTCGCTTAAAGGCACCTTGAATGGAGAGAGAAATGCAGAAGAATCCTCAGACTCTCCGTACAGCTGAATGTGTAGCTGGCCTGTACACATGAGGCAATGGTGAGAGACTTGAGTCCAGATAAGAGCACCGTGTAGTCACATTATGAGAATATCAGGGAGGTGAGGAGAAAATCTTAATTATACCTGAATTTTTGAGGAACAGCGTTGGTGTGATGTAGTCATTATGGGAGTCTATGTGGTAAAACACACCACACAGTTTTGTCCGGCAGTGTCTGGTCACAAATATCCAGATGGAGAACATAGACCTGGCAAAAATGCACAAGCACACATGATCACCTAATGTTGTGAATAATGTTAACATGAAAAGCATGGTATGACCCTTGCCGTCTTACCATGGAAAAGAGATGGCTCTCACACGCATATACTCCAGAAACTCATTGCCATACGGGTCCAGTGTCTTTGTGATACCAAAGCTTTCTCCAGTTGAAGCATATATTGAAGACAGCAAATGCACCGTTTCTGAACGAAACATTTCTTTAAGTCAAGATTTGGAAAACTACAAGACTTTTTATTCCAAACTTATCTAAAAACATCTGCATCCTTTACAGACCAACACAGTACGATAATCACTGTTCATTTTTTTAATTTTCAAAGCTCCATTTAAATCATGTTTGATTTTATGGGCCTTTGTCCACATGTGCAGTTTAAGGCTCACTTCTCCAAGCTTACCTTGCTCCAAAGGACACTGTTTGATTGAAAACCGTTGAGTTAATTGCAGCATTTGTGTGCTCCAGGCAATGCATAGCTGATGCTGTTTTACAGGTCGATTAAAAAAAGGCTTAGGCTGCAAGACTGCCACATCCTGGGCCGCCACAGACCATTCACTGTCATCAAATCCACTGTATCTGACTGATGCCAGCAGGATACAAGTCAGCACCCACTGGGAATCTGGAACAATCCCATCAGCTTGATACACCAACCAATCTGGCAAATTGAGATCCAGACGCCTTATTTTAGGATCACCAGGTATGCAGCTCCACTGTCTTAGCAGGAGTGTGTAAGTGCTGCCGGTCTCAAATGACACAATACAGTCCAGCTGAACAATGGCAGGCTCATCACAAAAGTAAAGTATTTCCAGAACATGGTCTGACAGGGGCTCCTCTGGAGGATTCAGGAGTTTCACCCGGTCTAGACCACAGACTATCTGGAGGACACAGAAGACATGCACAGTTGAAAGCAGAAGAGTCCAGAGCATCACAGATCATGAAGGGAAACTTGCTCCTACCTGCATACTGAGCATACAAAAAACACAGATGTATCTGTAGTGTGTGGAAATCCATGGTTCACAAATTGTTTTCATTAATTTCTCCATTAAAGATTTTCAAGCCGAGCAGAAACAAGAAGCCTCAAGATCCGGACCTTATCCTGCTCCACCTTACTTACGCTGACACATAGGTAAATATTTAACAGCTCATAGCCCCACCCAATTACTGTAGACCTCTGTTAAATTAAGGTGGAGCTCTGAACTGGATATCTAAATATATAACCAAAGGTAAACCTGTTACAGAGTAAAGTCACAGTATATTTGAGAGAGGACACCTTTAGTTGTGTTGTGCGGCATGTCGTGTGATGTCTATGACAAATCAGCTCGTCTTTCATTCAAAATAGTTTATTGCTATCATGCAGGAGTGCCATAAAAGTCTAGACCATCACAGAAGATGCAAAAGTATCATTTTCTCTGTACAAATATACCGTATGTATTTCATAAATAGAAGCCCAAAATAATGAGAAAGAAAAAGTCGGGAGGGGAGTAAAGAGCCTAAGCAGAGCCACTCTTCAAACCCAATATAGGTTTCGTTACAGCAGTTGACATGCATCAACATTACAGTGCATTACACTGAGAGCAGATGGACACACACACACGCACACACACGCTCACACACATTCTGACAGCACAATCCATTCACAGCTCTGTCGTGCACAATAGGTACAAATGACAATTTAAAAAAGTACCAGTAGGAAATTGATATATATATATTTTTTAACTGGTTTCTAAAGCAAAATATCTAAACATGTCTTATACATCCAAACCACCTGTTACATTATGAGGCTGGGGGAGACCAACTGTGTCTTTTGCAGCACTTTTTGGTTGTTCATTGGTCAGGAACGCACTAAGTGTCCCCACTACTTTGTTACTCACCTAAAACTACTGATGCATAGTTCTGTGCTCATATTAAGCTGTCAATATTAAAACTGGCACAATGTTATTTGTTGTGGTAATCGGAGGATAGTAATTATCTGTAACAAATGTAAACATACTGTATTGAGGATACTGTTACAGTAAAGATACCCTTGGACATTCAGTGTTTAAACTCAGGATATACATTACAGACAGTATATACATGTATATCACGTGTTCATCTGTTCTGTGTGAAAAGGGGCTCAAAGGGCCAAACACACAAATACAAAGGCCTCTGACAGAAATAGCGATTTGGCACTTTGACATGATTGGTCTTCTGCTTCCATAATTTGTTGAGCTAAATCTTTCCACAAAAAGGTGGACTACAAAGTGGTTACAACTTGAAAATTTCTTTAGCTTAAAATCTTAAACAGAGCAAATGATTTTGCCTTGTAACTATAGCCCTTACCAGCACCCATCCCGCACTGAAAAACTGCTTTGAAGTGTTCATTGTCCACCTAAATAACCTTTGAAACAATAAGACAGAGGATAGCAGGGACCAAAATCAGTTAAACTCGCACCCCTTTCATCAAATTTACAAGCAGGGGAAAATGTTGTTTATTCAACAACCCACTTATTACGAGTATAACCTTCAAAAACAAAACAAAATTGCTTACTGTTTTAGTAGCTGTGACTAAAAATGCGCTTTGTGTTTTGTGTAAACACCTTTGATAAATGTTGTTTTTCACAATATATGCTGTACACTTTTTACAAAGTGTATCATCTTTTAAAATTCAATACACAGTCAGATAAAAGTTCGTAGTCACACAGTCTCTGGTATTTTCAGACTGTTATGTTTAACATTTCTGCTTAACAATAAAATGATACCTACATAAGCCAGGATCTGTTCAACTTCGCATCGTTTAAAAGCTGGACATTTGAATAAAGCACTTCTCTCTCACTCTCTCATGCTCACATGCACCCAACCCTAAATACTAAAGGAAGCAAAAGGTTCTAACGCAGCAATTTAATGGGTCATTGTGTAATTTTGTGGGAAAATGTATCTTTTGTATACAAGGTAATGTCATTCAGTCTGCAAATTATTATTAAAGCCTTTGTGCGCCATATTGTTTTTGACTTCTAGAGAGTTTAATTCAAACCAAGTAGCTATTATCGCCATGATGTGCTCAAACAACACAGCACATTTTTTGACAGCCAAAGGTGAAATCACTGAGTGAGTCACTAACGCAGTAGTCCAAGCTTTCTATTTCTGTTCTTCTGTTTGGGGATCCTCTGATTCTGTCATTTACTCTGCCAAGAAGAAGACAACAAAAGACAGAAAAAACGTGTAACCATCAATAGAAACAACGAGTGGGGGAAAAAAAAGGACTGTGCATTCACTTTGGACTTGTAGGCTGGGTGGTTAGGTAGTAATAAAAGAAACATCAAGTGTTGTCTAAGCAGGTTAACGACAAGAACCAAGCAAACACTAAGTGCATTCGAGTATCAGTCAAACAAAAGTGAAGACATGCAAAATGTTATAGATTGTAGAACAAGAAAGAAAAACCAACTGGGAGACACATTTCCCTTTGAGACTGGCACAATTTCCTGCAGAATAAATAATACTTCACATTCCAATATACAAACCTACCCACTTCCCACATATTCAACATTGACCAAATTAGCAGATAAAACTCAACAGCTGGTTGCTCCCACAGTCCAGTTTCTCAGAGTAGGCGTTGTTCCTACAAAAAGACGCAACAGCAACAACTTGTGCCATCACTTGACCATTAATGAACCCCAAAAACATTTTTTCCCCCCAAAACAGGCCAGAGGAATACAGTCAAACAGTTTTGATAGCCTGTAGTTCATGTAGCCCTTATTTCTTCTGTTTCTTGAAGATCTTGAAGCCGTGTTTCTTGCGGCTGGCAGTGGAATCTGTGTCTTCTCCTGTAGAGCCACTGTCCTCCTCCAGCGGGCTCTTCTTGGAGGACAGCTGTGGGATGCGGGTGCTGCCCTTTACCCCCGCAGCCCCCGGTTGCCCTCCTCCCGTAGGTGACGGCGTGTCAGGTTCAGTGGAATTGGGGCTGAGGGAGCGGGACGACTCCGACAGGCTGTTGATCTCCCCCAGGCTGGGCGACTTCTCCATGCCGTACACGCTCTTCATGAGTATGGGGCTGTCAGGGCTAGGGTCTGCAGGGCTGGCCTCGTGAATGCGGTTCCCTCCGTTGGGGGTGTGAGCATGCAGTGAGACGGCGTCGTCTGTGCGACCGGAGAGGCCATGCATGAGAGATGTGGGCTTGATTAGGTGGCCTTTGGAGCTGTAGGCAGACAGCCGATCGCCAACTTGGGAGAGGGACAGGGAGGAGTCGGAGTCAGAGCGATTTAGGTCCCTGTGGGGAGAGAAAAAAAAAGTTAAAGGAAAAGGGAAAAAAACAGACCCAAATAGTTTTAAGTTGAAGCCTTGCATGCTTGGGTTTATCTACACTATGCCTGAAAAGCCATGGACACGCTGGGCACAGCCTGGACACTGGAACTCCACATTTGTTAGTTAAGCAGGCAAAGAACACTGCGAACACTGAGAGAAGTTGAGAGAGAGTAAATGCATAGATTCGGTGATGCCTCATCCTCTGCAATGACGTGAAAGCAGACAAAAAAAAAAACCAAACAAACTATAGAAAGCATGACAAAGCAAAATGGACTCAAAAGAGGAAAAGGATGTAGAAAAAAGTATCTACACTGTGATACATGTTTAAAAAATGAAATGACAACAAGTGATGAAAAAACAAAGATGAACAAACAAAAAAAAACACCCACGCACATGCGTTGTGTGTGGACAATTTATAAAAGACAGGTACCCAAAGCTGTTGCTGCATGAGGAATGTGCTTTGGAGACATCTGAGAAGGTGAAATCAGGAATGGGTTCCATGGGCTGGAAGGAAGCATGATATATATGGGAAGAATGAGGGGCTACAACGCCACCCAGAGAGCTGGATAAGCAGGAGGAAGAGGCGGACAAGGAGGACAGGGACTGAGGGTTTAAGCTGGAGGCACAGATGATGGAGGGGTGAGACACGGCCGAGGAGAGAGGAGGCAGAGGGAGACACTCGAGCTGCCCAAACGACTGGCTGCGCGACTGTCTGAAGGTAGCCCTAGACCTGGGTGGGTGTGGGGTTCCCTCTCCCTGCTGCCCAGCCAACAGGCAGCTCTCTACCAACCTCTGGGAGCCCATGGCCAGCTGAGGGTCAATGTGGCGTTGGCGAAGGGACATCATACTGGGAGCTGTGGGCACAAAACAACAGCGTTATCAACGACCACTCATGAAATCAAGTGTGCTGGACAAGGAGAGGCCGACGGGGAGATCAGCGGAAAGATACTCAGGTGCTGGGATGCATTTGTCTCGACTGACTTATATTATTCAACTCTCTGAGATGAATCCCATTTAATAGTTTAGCCTTTACTGCACACCATTATTGCATTATGATACAATCCCAACGCTCCTGTTTTATCTCTCCTCCTTCAAAAGAAAAATATTAAATCAAACGATTATAGAAAACAGTCAAGTGTTACCAACTACAGTATCTTTAGACATATAAGAATAATGAGCCAGCTTACACCAAAAGTGAGTGACAAGTCACTATGGGGAAAAAAACAAGGGTGCACTGGGTGGTGACAGGATTTAGAGGAGGGAGTAAAAGTGGTAAGCAAGCAACTAAGGTGAGGTCAGGGGTGTTTTTAGATGAACGCAGCATGGAGTAGTTTTTCCCTTTCAGCTGTGTCCATCTGCAGCGCACGGTCCAATTAGAGAGTGCGCCTTTCGAGTCAAGGGGACAGAGAGGGATGTCAAACTGAGGGCTGAACTGGGGGGGCATGAATAAATGGCCAACCGGGATATTTCCACACGGGCTGACAGTCTGAACCGATGGACCACAGGTCACTGGCTCGCCGTTCCAACAGCCGGGTGCCGTCTGCAGTTAGGCCAATGAGACAGCAGTGGGAGCCAAATGCCAGAAAAGGTGGTGAGGGGGGGAGAGAGGGGAGTGAGATAGGGAGTGTGATTAATGTTGATTAAAAGACTTACTCACTATTGCAGTCGGAAAAGGATTCTGCAATACAACTTTAGGTTGTGGTTAGTCAAACCCCAACCAAACATGTGACAAGGTATGCCATGACAACAAATCTAACATAGAGCGCATAACAACACGGCTGCCAAGAATTATGGTTATCATAATTTTGTTGGCTTTCTTGATGAGATAAAGATGTGTGAGGTGTGTTTTATCGTGAATGTTACAATGAACATAACAGCAGCTTTTGCCCATGAAGATTTCATAAAAACAGTGGCAGCTTTTGCGTGTTCTTGTGTCTCATGTTCCACCTAATCGGGATTTAAATTTTGCACTGGCTGCACCTAATACATTTCCTTCGGCTGCAGCTGTTTGACCAAAAGCAGATTCAAAAAGATCTGTAGCACATATCAGGACACAACCACTACAAATAGGTCAGCACAAGAATCGTGTTCTTATTAAGAAGTATATTTTTCTTAACAATTCAATTTCCAGAGGAAAGTCACAGAAGTCTTCAGTCTCCATCATTGACTGAGAGTGAAGTAAACACTTGAATCCAAAATGAGAACAATCAACAAAAAGGCATTCAACTGGAAAGGTGCGTAAAAGAAAATAAGACAATTATGTGAATTTACATGGTGTACATTATACAAATGTAAAACAACACTCATTCCTTCAATCACAGACATGTGTGACCCTCTCTACCTACATCACCAGGGAGGCCACAAGGACAAATTCAGGTAAATGTAGCATAAAAGGTCCAAATTCTCATGTGGGCTGATTTTTGGATCTCCCCAGCAGAGCCATGGTGGGTTTAGGGGTTCGTTTGCTAATCCCAACAGACTGGCCGAGAGATTCAGATGAACTCTTACATTGTAGAGTTCCGGGCACGATATCCTCATCCATGTCGTCCATGTCGTCAGACATGATGAAGTGCTGAGGTGTAGCTCTGCCGCCCATGAAGGTGGGATCGAGGTTGAGGGATGAAGCCAGAGAGGGCAGGCCGGGGTTGTTGACGATGGTAAAACCTGTCAGGATCTCGATCTGCTGCCAGCGATGAAGCCTCTCCCGCAGAGCAGCCGTCACCTCACCCAGAGCTTGTCTATGAAAGATGAGGAGAAAGTGGGGGAAGGAGAAATAAGTCAAGAGGGCGTAGCTCATTATTAACACTTCATGAAGATTCAAATCTGAAGTGCATAATGTCTGAGACCCTATTCAGACTGGATTTATTTCTCTACAGGAAGCGGGTGATTTTTAACTTTGTGCCGGTCAGTGAGTTTAATCCCAGAGTCTGTATGGAGGTCATTTTTCACCTCTACCTCAGTAATAATTATGCTACAATTACCTACTCTCTTTTACTCCTCCTGTATTTTAATTCATATTAACGAGAAGCACGGTTAAAATTTTATTCTTGTCCTCCCTGGGGCCAAATTTACAAATTAAAATACTGCCCAGTTTGCCCAGTTTTCTATGAAAAGCCTTTCTATGAAAATATTTCAACATTATAATCTCTGACTTACTTTGCTGCCAGTATTTTGTGGTCCACATCATCCAATGAGGAGCTGTGAGCCACATGGAAAGTCCCAAAGAGAGTGTTCCTCTTTTTCTTTATCTTCTCTGCCTGTGAAAACAAATGGCCAAATATTTATCCCTGCTTGACTGACAAGACCATAATAGAGATTATTTAATGACGCTATTTTAATTTGGACAGTGACATTTTTTGCTGCATTCACAAGGGAAACTGATACATCACATTTCTGAGATTCAACAATGACAGACAAGTTAGTCACAAATCAGAGACTTTGTAATATAATTCTAAATGCGTAGATTGCCCTGTGAACAAGGAAACAGCATTAACTCCTTAACAACTTAGCATTCTCCTTTAGGTTTTTACATGCATACCCCTTCTTTGGCCACCAGGAGCTGCCGTTCAGCATTTTGCTTCTTGATGTTGTAGTACTGCACTTCCACCTCGTGGGTGAGCTGCAGCCACTTCTGGAGAGACTCAGGAGGGGACCAGCCACTCCGTGACTCCAACTCCTTCTCTGCTTTCTTCAATGCCATGCGCACCTGCAACAAATGTCAAACATTAGGAGAGAAACACATAAAATCAACACGCCTATAAACTCTGGATTACCAAGCATCATGTTCTTGGAAATTATTATTATTATCATTATTATATTTTTAGAGTATTCTGTTCTTTGAAATGGGAGAATTGCAAAACATTCTGTGCAACGCCATAAGTCATGGATGCTCTACTTAAAAAATAAATAAATCCAAAACTCAAAGATTTAAAACCATACGTATAGTTATAGACTTATGAATCTCAATACCTCTATCTCAATGGATCTCGAATACAGAAGTGTAAGGAAGTGGTGATAGGCCTCGCCGCAGACCACTGAAAATGAAACTCGGAGCATCTTGCTGCTACACTGAATCTGAAAGCCTTGCATGTTTCTGATTTATCACCGTGTTTGTGAATGAAAAAAAAAAAAAAAGCTGTGACCAAAGTGTTTGTGATAGTCCTTCAAACAAACACTCATGTGTTTTGCTCACTTGTGTGGGTTGTGCTGTGCTGTTCCTGCCAAATTCCTAATGGACAAAGACTTCAGTGGGTGTATTTATACGATAGTCAGTGTGAATCTGATAGGCCTAAGCATACTGTAAAGTTGCCACCTTGAAAGTTCATAAAACTCTATTCACTGAGCTTCACTACAGACTATAAACTACACGCTTAAATCACTTTGCAGGTACCTGCTCCAGCTCTTCTTCAGCATACTTTTGGCGACTCAGTTCATTCTCTGTGCCCTCACGGAGCTCCCTCAGTCGTTGGGCCTCCTGCTTGGCTGCGTTGATCTCATCCCTCAGCTTCTGCTCCAGGTTCACCTTCTCCACTTCCACTGTACGGTGCTCCTCCTGGGCAATCTGCAGCCTGAGAACAAGAAGAGAGACACACATTTTTTATTGAAGCTTATCTCAGAAGGTCAAGCAGAGAAACATATTGTAATAGGTAACTGTGTAATTTTTTGTGGGCAGGCATGACGTATGAGCATGCTACTGCCACGTATGTGTACAATGTAGGACTTGCATCAGCCGAGCATGACCGGAAACAATGGCTAACATGTAGCAAGCAACGAGCCATGGTCAGCTGCTAGGTAGCACACAATAAACTGACATCAGAGGGAGCAAGGCCAAGAATGGGAACAGCTGCCAGCATGTAACTTTAGAACAGTACAGTGTGCTACCCAATGCTCCTGTAGTATCCAGAACATATGTGTTGGTTTGAATGTGGGATATTTTTAGACTAGACTCTTTAACAAAGTCTACTTTTAAAAGAGGGGCTTGTCACCCATGACATAATTATTTGTGCTTAGACACACACCATTTTGAGATACTGTAATGTGTAAAAAGACCTAATGAGAGCGGGACAATTGCGACAAACAGTTATACGGAGATATCATGTGAATTCTTAAACCAAGAAATAAGCTGTTTAATTTGATAATTAAAGCTAATGTGAGACAAGGCTGTTGGTGATAATATTTACAATTGGATTTTACCTTAAGTGTCTTGCAAGGCTCAGTAATTTTGAGAGTGCAACTTCCATGTCCCAATAAGTAACAATATGTAATACTGAGACTTATGACACAACAACAGAAACAGAAAAGTCTTCAGTCTTCAGACGCTGAAGGGCAAGAAGCAGTACTCCATTTCAGTCACTAGGGAGGAGCACTGTCCTCTTGTCCGGCTGAACACAACAGCAGAAGGAGCAGAGAAATGAAAGGTGATCCAGAGAGCTAGCTGTGGAAAATGTGGGTGGTGGGCAGTCCTGCTAATGCTTTCGACCCTGACCTCTAGCGCTCTCTCTCTCTCTCTAGCTAAGATCCGACAGCACTGGCAGAGCTACAATGCTCAGAAAGAAGACGCCAAATGCTGTTTCACCTGACCTGCATTGCAGGGTTCATAGGACGCAGACACACTGTCTCTGCAGTCTTTGAAGGAGAAGGTAATTAATAACCACTATGAAGCCAGGTCTTTACACACCAATGACACTGCATTTGTGTTTATCTTGCTTGCCTAAATTAAATCTATTTTTGAGTCAAAAGAAAACGAACTTCTTGTGGCCTATCACATGATGTTGACACAGTGGCGCTGTCCTTGTCGCAGACCTTTTCCAGGATGTCCGTCTACACACCACACCCCGATCCAAATGTGGGTGAATTAGCACTAGAGCTGACATGCTAAGCAGTCACGCTTAACACCATCTCCCACCGGTGAGGCGGGGGCTGGGTCAAACAGCGTTGCAAAAAGCACCCAGGAAATCCAGCACCGGTCAAAGCCTCCTCCCACTGTCTCCTAACAGGGAAGCCATGGCTGGGCCAGGCTACTTGATACCACCACAGGATCTGCTTGAAGGTATGGAAAGAGAGCAGCTGGCAGCAGGGATCAGGAAGAAAGGCACGGCTACAGACAGAGTACATAACTCTCTCACTCTCAACTCCAAAAACATGCACTGTGCGAGATGAAAGTCTCTTCTTACTGGTCACACTGACCAACAGCACAATAAAATATAATATCCCTGCCCGCAGCCACAGTTCTTGGCTGTCCAAACTGCAACTCATTTAGCGAAATCTGATTTAGAGCATTTTAATGCTTGACAAATTGAAATGTCTTCGTATTACAGACAATTGCTTTTGGCAGTACACACATAAACTAACTTGACTGATTTCTGCTCAACATTGTCTTTTGATTATGAATACACATGATTAATACAGAAGCTGCTGCAAATCCTCTGTATAATGAATAGTGAATAGTAATTTTAAAGTACTTACTGTATGCTTTATGGGACATATTCTACTTTATGAGAAACAGGCACCAGACGATTTGTTTGTTCGTCCTTACTCTGAGCTCTTACCCACCACAGATTAGATTTAAATATGGTTGCGCAACACTATTTCATTGTAGCGCATAAATTACACTGAAATGCTGTATAAATATTTCAGATATGAGATATAATGCAGCACAGCATTGTTGAAAACAGCAAACCGCTAACAAGGTATTACAATAAGCCACGGTAAGTGTGGGTACCTGCAGAACACGCTGAATCATGTCCGCACCTGGGGGCCTTTAGGATTTATTAAACGCTCTGTGGTTGAAATCTACAGAAAAGGATCGAGTGTGAGCAATTTGCTCAAGCAAGAAAGAAATGTCCTCTTCAAATCTGGCAGTGGCAGGTGTGTTTTCACAACCGATCAAAGTATAGAGCCACAAAGGCAACACGCACAATGACCTGGCAGAGTATCAGAGAAACAGCGTTTGACCTCAGTGGTTTGTCCCCACTGGAGCAGTCTGTGGCTCTTTTAGTTGGTATTCAGCAGGCAAATCCCACAAAAATACTTTCCACTCACTTATTGTACTGCTCTAATAAAGAAATGTACCTCATATTACATCAAATATGCATACATGAAAGCCATCAGAGATACTACAGTGCAAAGGGAAGAGTTACTCCACAAAAATATGAAGAATCCTTGCCTGACACAGACATTACGTAACCAATTTATGTCTTGTCTTGTCTTTTCAGCCCATTTGCTGTTGATCAGAGCATGTCACCTCATGTTTCAAAAACCTGTCTCCTAAACAGCCAGCTGCTACAAAGAGCAACTCATGAAGGTAATAAAGGTAGTAAAACTGACTGAAAGTTGTGATGCCTACAACAGCTCAACTCCCCTCAGCTAATGTCCCCGAGCATCAAGACAGGAATGTTATGCAGTCATGTGGCAATGCCTGTCAATGCTCCGTACTCTGGCCAGTAAATGGGATTGAGTCTATCCCTGGTTTTTAATCAAACAAAACATGGCATCCCCAGAGGTTCAACACTTTCCATTTCCGGCTTAACAAGCAACCTCAGGTCAAGTTCTACTTTTTCACATTGCAAAAACAACATGACAGATTTTTTATGAAATGCGTTGTAGAAAAACACTGGGCCTTGTGTTTTTAATGACATGACATCCTCACATTAACTGCAAACTGTCAGGTTTTACACATTCTTTCTTTTCACTTTTTTCTTTCGAACTCCAAACCATTTCACAGTTGGAGTGTATTTAGAGGTAATTTCATGAGAAACCAGCAGTAGAAATTCCATTTAATAATACCACCTACGCATGTATGTTAAGAATCGTTTCACGTTCCTTATTAAGCACAGAAAAGCTGTAACCTCATAGATTTTAATATGCACTCCATTGCAATGCATTTGTGTCAATGAAAATGTCTCAACTAGAGTGAAGGGAGCTCACATTTGTACAGTCTCTTTTCATTTTAAAAATTCTACCCAATTAACAGCTGTATTCAAAAATACTTCTTGCAGGTGCACAGCATCAGACGTCATCCAATGTCATTTTATTGTGACTTTAGACGAATGAATGGCACTGTGTGCGCACACACACTGTCATGCCTTCTCCTTTTGAAAGTTAAAAAAAACACACAACTATCCTGACCTGAGATGACGCTGTGTTTGAGTATCCTTTAAAGGAACAGGAGGAGACAGTGCACGCTTAAAAGCACATTCTGAGCATTCCTCTGAGTATTAACAGGACCAAAATAGTTAGATTTGTCTTATAACCTTCCATTATCACTCACAATACTGACAGTTGCTTATATGCATTTGGCTCCATATGGGATGCTTTATCTACAAAACGTCTAATTTTAAAACATTTAATCATTTCGGCATTTAGACCACACCAGTTGACAGCATGATGCATCTCCTGTCAGAGCAGAATGTAGACTACACAGCGGACACACAGCATTCACAAGCTTCGCTTAACAATGGCTGAACTGCAAGGTTCACAGAGGTCATCCATTCATACATTTTTGGGACAAATATTCAAAAGAAAACACTGATTCATATCCTGCAGTGAAAGTGAAATGAGATGCCTGAGGTGGGGATCGCGATATCATACAGACTGTGGCCAACCTCACTCATACCTTACAGTGTGATCACAGGTGAGCTCTGGAAAAGATAATTGTCTGCTACACTGAGATCTAAGATATCTCTTCACCATGTGAGTCTGCAGCACTGCAGCCAAAGGCTTCCAACAATACTCAGAAGATCACCTTAGGGTCTTATGATTTTATAGTCACACTTGGGAGCTGGCCATACTCTGATGGTCTCTGCACTCAACTGATCTGTGATACGCAGCAGCATTTGTTACTGAGATTAGTGCCCGTCTGCTATTGTTTCATGAAAATTGGTCTGATGAATGGAAAAGCACTCATGCCACATCCACATCAATGACTTTGATCAGCACTGCTCAAAGCAAAGTGTGCTGCTTTTATCCCGACAGTTTAGAAAGGCTATAATAGATGAGCCACCAACCAAAAATGTTTCTGTATTTCCCTTTCAAAAGTCTGCATGGAAGTGCATGTTTTTAAGTCCACCACACTGACTTAGAAATGTGGTGGACATTGCACTTAGACACTGCAGTTACTTTAAACTTCCAACGTTTCACCTCCATCCAAGAAGCTTTGTCAGTTCATGCTTGTCTGACTAGGTTGGGCTTGTCTGGACAACAAGATGTTGATTATGGATGTATTCTGTTTTGACTGTGGAACGTTCTAATGTGAACTGTGTTTTATTTTGAAATAGGAAACTAATGGTACAGTACTTGTATGAGTATAACACAGTGTGTTGTGTAGATAGTGGGAAAAACCCTCACTTCTGTTGCAGGTCATGCAGGCTCTGCTCAGCTCTCTGCAGGCCCTCCAGGTCTTTCATCATCTTCTTCATGTGGTCCTTAGAGTAGCGGTTCTGGATGTAGGCAAACCAGCAGCCACCCATGCCTATGACTATTGACACGACCAGCATGAAGTCCTTCAAGTGGTTATGTCTGTTCACTGAAAGAGAAAAACAAAGAACATGGGTTAGATTTCTGCAAACATCTAAACCATAAGATAAACCAACAGCAGAGGAGATGTATTTCAGCCAAGCAATACAAAATATATGTCAAGATCATTGGATGAAGCTGTCCAACAATGAGCAAGCTTCACAATCATGTGTGAAGCTTGTACTGTAACATAGCCTCGTCATACTGCAAGTGTTGTGGAGTGACACAAATAGGAGAGTCAGTAGCACAAGTTCAGGTTGCGGTGAGAGGGGCTGAGTGCGAAAGACCACGATAAAGCCAGCTTAACACAGCCTATTTCAGTCTGGTAACCAATGCTGATAAACATGCACAGAAAACCAAACAATGGCAACAACATAGCATTCTGGTACACACAAGGGCCTATGAATCAAATCCTTGCTGCCATTTCTCTGAATAACTAAGTGTGAGTATGCTGCCATGTTGTCATTCATAGCTATTAAGAGTCACAGCAGCTAAAGGCCTTTCAAGTAAGGAGAACTTTTACAAAAGGTCATCTTAAAATGAAGCCCTGAAACAGTTTGCGTCTAATAAATCCCATTTGTCAGAAAAGCACTGTCATGCAGCAACTGACGGACAGCCTAAATTTCAGCCTTGCAAGCTACACAAGGAGGCAAGTTTTTCTTGCAAAACCTGCAAAGGGGTGTGTGGGACAGGGATGTCAAAAACATGACTTCTACTTCCTGGAGTGAGACAAAAAGGAAGTGATATTAGGAGGAAAACACAATGCATGCTTGAAAGATATGATCAGGAGAAAATGACACCTACAAACATTCTTCTTTACAAACATGTTCTTGTTTCATGAATCCAAATTTCACCCCACGACGACACACATCTATCTTCACACAAACCTTCTGGAGGGTAAAAAGCACATCACCGAGCCTCTATCTCTTGTGGTAAATGATCTTTCAGGAGGGCTGTGTATATTCCTCTAGACTTGCTTATAAAATCCAGAACAAACACAGGTTCATCAGAGTCAAGGAACTTGGACCAGCTGTGCCTGCTATTGTGTTGATGCGATGAACCAGAACTGGGAAACAGAAAATCCACAGCACGGCTGCAAACCATTGCTCCTGTCTCTTCTTAATTCTACTGAATAAGTACGAACAATAACTGGGCTTCAGCTACATTTGATAGGCTGGTATATGCAGCTCATTACCTCTTAACCACCGAGAGCACAAGTCCTCAAAACGAGGTCACGATATTTAACGGAATGCATGCGTGCTAAATTTGTCTTGGGTCCGCATTGTGACTGAGCACAGACGCGTAAAAAGGAAACGCCGTGCATCATCTCAAAATAATGCACAGCGACACAAAATAATTTCCTAATGACTACAATCTTGTTTTACACACTGCTCTCACAACACTCCTGCCTTAAACAGGAAACACAGTGTGCGTTGTGTCATCAACCGAGTCATTCAATCTATGTGAATTGCTACTTAGACACAGTGAATCCTATATTCACTGCCTTTCAGAAATACCACCAAGAGAGCATTAAGTGACATTTAATTAACCACAAAACTGGAGATAACTGGATCCCAATGTGCTTGGATCAATTATTACACAACTGGCCACTTGATTAGGATCAACCCATTGTGAGATGTGTCTTAAAATGCTGCTGCTGTGTATCAGTCTGACTATTAGTGGGACTCCCTGGCTTTGAGAGGCTGTCAAAGCCAGACAGCCCTCGCCGAGCCTTCCTTCATGTGTGACTCGAACAAAACACATCCACAATGACACATGCCAGACACAGACCACTACACATTTCTTTCCCATGCAAATGCCTGCTTCCTATGATGGTTTGTTACATCTTCTCCTCTTGCTTCACTCATGACCACGTATATCTGCTCTCATTTGCAGCACTCCTCTAAATGCGTACCCTTCCACTTTAGTCTTCATCCATCTTAGCAAAAAAAAACACTGACACGTTTTCTGAAAACATTACACAGACTTGTATTTTTCACAACACAAGTCCAACACTGTCCTGACTTTTTTAGCTCAGTGATGCAACATGTAAGTATCCAGCTGTTGCATTGTAACT
>JBCAUF010000253.1:21502507-21513256 GCA_038406115.1 Haemulon aurolineatum
CCTGAGATTTTGAGGAAATATCTCAGTAGCGTTACCATCTTGTGGCTCAAGAGCTGAATGAAGGAGGTTACCTACTTAAGATAAGATAATTAACTATATCTCAATAATTTATTTTCTTCTTTTGATAGACGTCTGTTTTATATCTGTGTATTTGTTTCACCCCTCCTCCACTGTGCTTGGAGGTAAAAAGAGACAGTGATGAGTGCAGTGTTTTACCCCAGATTTAATATTTTTCAGCTCTTGGCAACCAGAAAAAAAGCAGAACCTGCAGCATTCAGCGCTAAAAAAGACACTTAGCACCTTGTCATGTTGCAGGCATTTGTAGAAGAACGTAAATTTGTGGCGCTCCCATTGCAAACAAAACAAAAAACTAAACAAACAAGCAAATGCTCCTCTCAGGAAAAAACAATTGTGTTGATCACCATAACATAAAAGACAGATACAGATACAGAGTTTTGATCATCAAACTAACTCACAAAAGGAGCACAAAATGTAAAATTGTTGGATTTGAGAGTCTAACAGATGTTTTAATATCATCATCACCATCATTGGTGAATGGGACCTCATCAAAAAGCCCAAAAAATGTTGTGATGTATGCTTATTTGAATTTTTGCTAAGAGTTGTTGCCATATCTTGTAAATAGATAAAGTCGTTTTTCTTCCTAAAAGCTTATTTTCAGTGAGGTTGCCAGGTAACCATCGACAAAAAACCCTGCAAAGCTACAACATGTAATAGTTATAGTTATCCTTTTGTATAAATTAAACAAATGGTTAATGTGGTGTTAATTAATGAGCTTTAGAAGTTTTGGTAGGCAGATTTCGTTTTACCTTCAAACAGACCCAGGTTGGCCATCTTATTTCTGGCCTTCCTACTAATCTTTGCTAACTGACTGTTGGTTGTAGCCTTTTATTTACAGGACAGATATGAGAGTGGTATCACATGTTGTACAGAAGACATCAAGGCACACAGTAAATGGCAAAGAGTACCAAAATCCATGGTACTGTGATTTCCTTCCTCGCCCCCACTGGAATGGTACTGGTCAACTACTGGCCAATGGAATGGCACTACTGGTTGCCCACTATATTGTAGGCTAACTCAGTCACCAGGTTTTAAAAAACAACTTGCACTCCCACAAAAGCCAACTCATGCAACATGGGTGGAAGACAGTAATAAGTCATGATGCCTTTCTTTCTTGATAGATTTGTGTGGGAGGTTTTCACTACAGGGTAGAGAGATGGTCTGTACTGCAGGTAAAATATCACACTCCTGAAAATGCACTCATTGGAAAATTAGCAGGGCCTGTATAATGTGTCCGAGGCCTGGAGCCTATTCTTAAAAGCCAGATGCAGACTTTGATCTTGGTCATAAAGACATCAGCTATCCTCTTATTTAATCGCTGTATGATAACAGGAAGCTGGACTACTGTCTTGAAGTGCTTGTATAAAGCTTTCTGTTCCTCGGCTCAAAGCCTCTACAGATGTGAGCGCTCACTGTACTGCACTTGATTCTTTGCCTTGGGGTATTTGCATGCCAAGTGCCTCTTCTAAAAGCAAAGATGGCTGCAGTGACGACGCTGCCTCTGCTTTGGTCTGGCCTCAACCACATGCCACAGACTGAATCAAACCAAAATGAGGCTCCAAAGGAGGCCTCCTCAAGGCCACAGCATGTAGTTTAGACTAGAGCTCAGGATCTAAGTGAAATGGACTACAGGCAGGCTCTTTGAGGCACCAGTGAGAAGCACCAGGCTCAACTTCTGATGAGCTTTAATCAGCTGTGAACAGACATGAGCTTTATCTGTTTATATCATGCTTTCATTATTATTTACTGAAATTAAAAGAGGAGCAGCTAACACTATTCTTCATAGATTTTAGAGTTACACAGGCTGCCACGTCTGGTTACAACCAGACTTAATGTGATCTTGGTTAATTATTTGACAAAAACAAATTTAAAAAGGCACTGGAGCGCAAACAGAGCAAATTATCCAGTCACTCAGAGTAAGTTGGGGTCATTACAGGGCTATGATTAACAGATAATCTTAGCAGGAAATCCTATGACCAGTCAGATGACAGAGGATACCTGTACGCTCTTTCAGACTGAATGAAGACCTTATCTGTGACCAATCAGAATACCCCCTTTCAAAGGAACATCAGCTCCTTTTGATGATGTCATTAGGTACTTACGCCGTCTGTCTCTACCACGTCTACATTGCCGTTTGCGTCATCATCCATCTGCTTGTGGATACTACGGATAGCCTCAAAGCTGAGAATGGGGTTCTCATCCTTGCACAGTGGCTCATCGATGCGACAAAACTCTGGTGGAGAAACAAGAGTCATATTAAGATGGTGTCAAGAGGCAAGGTCACCACAGCTTTGCTACAATTATGCATGACTAAACGAAAAAAAGATTTTGAGATGTTGTTCCAAGGAAGGAGAAGCAAAGGAAATCCTAGTCATGGTCCTCCCTCTGGCTATGTGATCAGAGAAAAATCTATAGTATGTTGAAATTCATGTTTTTAGATTTTAGCACCAAATGTAACATCTCAACAATGTCAGAAAATATTTTTTCATTTAAAAACAGAAACAGCCAGTCCTGAAAAGACAGGTTGCTTAAAAGAAATATACACACAATATGAAATCAAGCACTGAAGTGATCACGTTACTCACTCTCAATATTACACTAGCTTTCTTAAATTCAGCTAATCATGTGATGGTCACACAAGTTCATGGCTTTTAACCTTGTGTGCTTTTTGCCGAAAAACCAGAATGCAAAATCCCCACTTGGATTGCCCTAATTCACCTCCTCACTCTTGTTAAGATAAGTGAACTGCAAAATTCCTCCGCTGAAGACAAAGCCTTGTTTATATAAGGCCTTTCTCTCAATGTGGGGATGTTACCAAGAATCCAGACACCATGACTGTCAGACCTACTGTGTTGACTCAAAACAGGTCACGTCAGAAGGCAAATAAGCTTTTAATCACAATGGACTTTCTTTTAAATTTCAAATCAATCAACTTGGGTTTCACAGTTCTGTAAATGTTTACGTTTAACCGTATTTAGTATTTTGACAGTCTTGCATAAGTAACGCAGTGTGTTGAACACCAAAATTAATTGTAGATATATCAGAAATGTATGTTTCCACGATAAATGTCCACATAATTCAGCAGTCTCGAGGGTATCGAGTGAAGCCTGTCTGCCCTCTGTGTTCCCTCTCCTTCCTGAGAGATTAAAAATCCTCTGCCACAGATCAGAGATAATGCCGCCACTCCCACTAAGAGGAAACCTTGTTTGGCATGTACTGTGAACACTCTGGAGTTGTGTGAAAGGGCATGACAGGCTACCTGTAACAAACAGCGTGTTTAAATGCGACACGTAATCTTGAGCAGCATGGCTGATGTGAATTTAAACGAACACTGCCACTGAAACCTTCATAAGAGCATATTTTATTCAATTCATTTGAAGGCAGTCTTACATAACCTCTATCTTCTATGTGTTGCTGCTATCCTAGCCTTATAAATTAGTGATTTTCAGTTCAACTGAGCTATCTTTCTAGTTAAATTAAGTTATATAAGAAGCATTATTATGTCAAACACTACATGGGTAGTTTATTCCATTACATTATAACCACAAAAGAGGAAGGTGACAGTGAGGGGGAGGTTGGCCTTGTTCACCCACATGAAAAAGAGGCTTGCATTTCCTTAGCTTGGATTTTATCAACAAGAATTATATGACGCTACATTAAAAAATTGATTGCACTTTTCTAATAAAAACACTTTAATTTATTTATTGAAGTGCTTGATTACAGTTTATCCTAGTGATAGGTATTTTTTTTGGTTTAACAGTCAGCTGAAATGAATTGCCAGACTACCTTCTACTTAATCCTCACAATAATATGGTTTGAGGTTCATAAAAATCTTACTCACTTCCCCTTTAAGGTTCATATATCTCAGTTGGTGCTGCATCATTAATTACTGTCACCCACACAACAGTGTAATGGCCTACATCAAGTATTTAGTTTGTACTGGCATTTACCACGTAATGCCCCCTCCCACTGATCAACTTATCATACCAATCCACATTTTCTTTATTCCCAGACATTCATGTTATGACAGGTTGGCTTAGCGGTTAGAGAGAGAAAACAGAAAGTAAACCATGTCACAAGTTATTCCCCGCCACATACACCATGTCCCTGAACGTAAGTCTGTGAGCAGTTCTGTTGTAGGCAAATCAAGTGTGAAGTATTTCTCTACATGAAACCACTAAACCAGAACTAGGAAGCCTGGATGCACAACGTGAACTTCCGTGTTGCGAAAAGTTAATTTTTGAGCCACAGTATGCAAGCCTTCAGCTTCAGAGAGCCTGCAAAGCCACATACCAAAACTGCATCTACTCCCTCACACGCTCACTCATTCACACTCTGCATGTTAAACAAAGAATGACAGTTATCCTAGTGAAAACCTACCACCTGCAACACTCTCATACACCCAACCTAGCCCTCTTTCTCATTTGGCTTGCAAACCTCCGGAGACACAAGATAAGATATTTACATACCAGTCAGCCTGCCTTTTTTAAGAGCTCATGTTACGCAAGTCATTCTGTGGGCCTGCATGTAGATGAAGAACACACTCCATGACTTTGTCACTTTACAACTGCAGCAGATAATATGACCTATCACCATTCAGGATACCTGAGCTTTGAAAATCACTGTCAAGAGTAAAGTCATTCCCACGCTGTGGCCTCTTGGGATTGTTGGGATACGTGGCACACACTGGTAGAAATGTGCTGCAAGCGCAAAATTTTTATGAACAACTTATACAGTGTCGCAACAGTTCCTGTGAAACCACACTGTGCTAACAAAACGTCACAACCAAGCAAGGGTGCTGTGTTAGTGATTTGCCAAGTTGTTCCTGAAGGTATATCAAATAAAGTGAAGTCAATTTTTCAAATGTAAATCCGAGCAATAGTTGCGTCTTTTTTAAATACATAAAAAAGTAAACTTAAAAAGAACATCCCGAGTCATACTAAGTCGTAGCTGGCTCATACATTTCCACGGAAGACTGAGGTTTCACAGTTATCAGTCTGTCTTGTAGTCAAAAGATATGTATGCGGATGCAACCACTGTCATCATTTGTGTGAAATCATGTCATGGGTTTAGGCATCTATGGGGACCACATAGATGAATAATTTGTATATTTACAAGTGCATCTTGTTAAACTTGTTCAATACGTTGTGCTTTGAATTAAATCTTAAACTTAACGGGAAAAAAACTGTGCTCGGTAAGGTAGTGCAGTGAGTCAAGTCACTGCAGGAGTACACTGTCATGACAAGCCCATTAGACATTTAACATGCCAGTCTACACATTAAGTTACGCAATACTGGTGACACATATGACGCAAAGATGTGATGTGAGCATCTAAAAACTGTGTATTCAATAATTTAACAATTATATAAACTTGTCCTAGGCCAACTTTTTATCCCCAACATTTGACTTAATTAACAAATGACAGAATAATAATTGGTTGCAAATATTGTACAGCAAAATGTTGTTAGAAATATGCCATGATCCTAATTTAGAAATTCTTGGAAATAGCTGAACATCTTTATTATTACTAACGGATTGAGAAACTACTTAAATCCTGGCTCATTCGCTTCATTAACCATTAGATCAATTACCTCTTGTTTGACCAGCAAGCTTGATCTGAGTTGGAGGACAGGGCTTAATGGAGAGTGCCAGCCGGACTATTCTCAGCATGGCTACATATAGTGCCTGCACAATCACAGAGCTGTGGCACGAAGTGCAATACTGCCAATCTATAGTGTGTGTCAGCTTTGTTTTTAACAGGTGCATAATAAATGTCATGATGAATGACTCACCTGACACTCCATTTTCAACAACTTGACTGTCTGTCGTAGGTGAACTTGGTTTTTCAGTCCAACTTTCTCCAACGAGACACAAGCAAAACATCCACAAGGTCACCAATTTGTTGAACTCCATGACTGGTGTGTACTGTAAAAAAAAAAAAAAAGACGACAGAGCCCATTGATTAATTCAGATAACTCTAGCATAACAAAATCTGCAGTATTTCTATCTGGGGTCACTTGACTAAACATTGCACACAACATTTAAAACAACGTAGCACAAACGCGGCTCATTTGTCTGTTACGACGTATTAACAAGGAGAGGAAACTTGGAGCACACCAAGAAATACAGTTATTAACACAATTACATAAAGACCCACTGCAGCAGCTGCAGACACATGCGATCACTCCTCTGGTGTCTCTTCCTCCTCAATGAATGAACGTCACGTTACACCCTCGTTACCTCCGTAACACCTGGCTTTAAACCCTTTACATTTGTCAATTTGGCGGCATGTGTATAAACACACGTGACTTAAAGGGAGAAAAATAATACAGCAGCAGCAGGCTGGACGGGTCCACGTCTGCGTCTGACAAAGCCCCGACTACGCTAGCTTAACACGTCGGC
Organism: Haemulon aurolineatum; assembly: GCA_038406115.1. Taxonomy (NCBI): domain Eukaryota; kingdom Metazoa; phylum Chordata; class Actinopteri; order Lutjaniformes; family Haemulidae; genus Haemulon; species Haemulon aurolineatum. The sequence goes on from JBCAUF010000253.1 coordinate 21,508,988, forward strand.
TAACTAGGAAATGAAGTGAAATATGTCCAGCAAAAAGGAGGGAGTAACGTTACTTCCGTGTTTTTACCGCATTTCGCACAGACGCACATTCGCCTCCGTTGACGTTTGGCTAACCACAAGACACCGCACACTGGGCGTTAATAATCAGAGCAGCTGTAGTTTTAGCTAAGGGCTAGGCTAAACTGGTAACTGTTAAATTACACAAAATAAATAAAGTTACCTGTCATGTATCGGAGGCTTCAGCTCTGTGTTAACATCGCAGCAGCAGATGATGCCTGGTGACCTGGAGTTTAAGCACAGCGAAAACTCCAACCTCCTGGTAAAAAAGGGTCTCGGTCTTTGGTCTTTTCCCCCCCGACCGAGACTGAACCGAAAAAGCCGCAGAATGTGGACAGACACTGGGCTTGTCTTCCTCTACGCTACATAGAGACCCTGGTTGTTGACGGCGAGTGTCGCCCCCTAATGCCCGGAGTGTATACTTGTTATTTTGACACATTGCTGCAGTGCGACATCTAGTGGATTGTTTCAGACATCACGCTGAGGCGCAATGGGCCTGTCATTACACCAATCAAACCTTGTCCAGAAAGTACTATGTATGTAATTATTAAGGGTAATGATTGGCCTTTTCACGAAGAAAAGTTAAATATGTCAAAGTAGGGGAAAAGTGCTGGTATGAACAAACTAAACAAATAAATGAAGTTTGTTGAGTGAGTTGGCTTTTGTTTTTGCATATAGAATCAGAATCAGCTTTATTGGCCAAGCATGTGAACACATAGAAGGGTTTTGCTTTGCCGTCAATGTTCTAACATAAACATAAAGATTCAACTAGATAAAAGGACAACAAAGAGAGAATATATGGAAATATATGATATAAAAATAAATAAAGTCTGGTATATTGAAAATACATTTTATAAATATATATTATTAACAATGTGAGGATTTATAATGCCAATTATGTACATTCAGCTGGATACTGTGGTGGATAAGACATTTTAAAGCGCATATTAGTCCATAAAGATATAGTCTGTGAGTGGATGTTTTGGTGCCACTGCCATATATTATGTGAATTACTGTTTCCTCCCTCTGTTTTTTCACTATCTACTCTGGTGCTGCAACACTGTGAATTTCCCCATGATAGTACTTATAAATGAATAGGTTATCTTATGTCTTCATTTCATTTAGCAGCTTCAATTTCAGAGTCTTGGTATTGACATTTTCCATGGCACTGCTGACATGAAATAGTAGAGTTAACACAGGTGTTACCAATGATACTAATTAAGGCTCTGTTCCATTTATCATAGCAGAGCCTTTCCAGTGAGCCAACATGCACAATAGCAGCATCTTGACTCCGACTGATATAGGGGGAAAGCACAGCATATGTATATCGTAACAGTGGCCATGTCCGAAATGACTCACTCATTCACTACCCCCTACTCACTATAGGCAATAGGGAATTCTATATAGTGTACTATGAAGTGAACTCGTCAGTTAAATAAAAAACGATTTCGGACACTACTTGGCTGCGCAGTTAATTACGTCTCTGCTGTCGCACAATTAAAACGTGTAGTTTTTTTCCAAAATAGATGATACATTTATTTTGTAATGAATACATATTATACTGAGTGTATTATCCTTATACCAAAAAAACAGAAAGTGTCTTGTGTCTGTTGCAACTTTCAGTTTTCACTCAAGACTTAATATTTCCCTTTTTTCAGTTGACTTTATTAATAAAATTATTATAAAAACGTTTGATCAATTCCTCGCACCACACCGGGCCACTGCTTTAACCCAGCTCGCCAGTTTCCCATGGGCTGTGACTGCATGGGCTGTGGCATGGGCTGAGACACGGGCAGTCTATAAAGGAAGGGTTCCACCCTCGCCTTCCTGCACGGCCTCCGGAGTGGTTCTGCCCATAGACTGCCCATGTCTCAGCCCATGATGCCACAGCCCACGCCACAGCCCACGCTTCAGCCCGTGCTGCCACAGCCACTTCTTGAAGTCAGCGGCGAAGGCGGAACCCTTCTGGAGGCCGAGGGTGAAGGTGGAACACCTCTGGAGACCGGCGACAAAGGAGACAATTCTAGCAAATAAAGGCTTCAAAATGCCCAAAGAATAGTCTTTAAAAATAAAAAATAAAAAAATGACAAGATAATGATATTTTATAGTGACATTTACGTAGGTGTATTACACATGCTTCAAGTGCTATTGGAACTATTAGAGATACATTTCTGGTATTTTTTTGGTACATTGCCACTGAATCGCTTGGTTTTTATCCAGGTCTATTTGAAATATATCTTTGGATTTTATTGTTATTTATTTTATGTAAAGCACTTTGGTCAACTTAGGTTGTATTGGGTCACAATGGAATGAGTGATGTATGATAATAATGGAAGCAGCAGATTAACTACAGGACTTTATAGCCACATGTTGAAGGCCCAAAACACTAACCCTTACCACTATTCCACCATCTTTCGACTAGCTTAAAAAGTCTCTCGACACTTCCCCCATTTTGTATTTCAAAATGAAAGCAGAGCAGACTTGAAGAGCTGTCACTTTACTTTGGCACACTTACAATATGGTCACATACTTTTTTGTGCAATGTACAAAAGTTGTAATTTCACATTACATAAAATACAATATGTGGGTGATATATCATTCAAATCCATGAATGAGGCACAAATGCACTTACAACTGAATAAACCATACAGTAGTAGTAAAGGTGCATATTTTCTCTTCAAACTTGTCTGACATCTACACTCTCCAAGGTCATGAGAGCCGTCATGATGGAAATATATGGAAAAGGCCTTCATCCCACTCTCCCGGTTGAGGAGGATCAAGGCTGTTTTGATCAAGTGATTGAGTCATACATTTAGCACTTGGTCCTTGTGAACCTAGTCAGAAATCTTTATCTTCAGAGGATGAAATGACCATGACCTCCCGGCTCTTAAAGTCCCACACTGCTGTGAGATGGAAGGCCATGTTGGAGAAGACCACGAGATACTCAAACAGGGCAAAAAGTGTGTAACCTGTGAAAAGAAGGAAGAGGGATACATGAGCACAATAAAAGCACCTCTCTTCCAGATTAAACCAAAAAGAGAAAATTAATTTAATACTTACTCCCTGACTCACAGTACATGTTGTGTTTCCAATAAAAGAATCCAGCTAAAGCACAGAAGGATACATTGAGAAATAAGAAACGCACTTTCCAATGGTGAGACTTGGCATCCTGTAAAGGTAAAAAAAACCCAGTAACACTGTAAATGACATGAGGGATTTCAGTCTACAGTGTTTGTGATTTGAAATTTCTTACCTCAGGACTTAATGAATACTTCTTAATAGCCTTCCATAAACGGCATGTTATCAGCATGTGAATAATGGAACTGATGATGAAGAGGACAAAACCCTCCTTATGTACAACTGAAGAACATAAAATATACAGAGAAAGAGGGAAGTTTGATCAGTAAGTATCGGAAACTGTAATAATTAACTGCCAAATAAAAGTTATACTTTGATCCACAGCATCAACCTGCCTGTTAGTTTAATAATAAGTAATAACATTTTAAAGTGAGTATTTTGCTGAATGGTGAAGAATTTAGAATACAAAGCCTCTTGTGAAATTTTTTGTAAACCCATCCCACAACATCACAAAATCTGTATTTAAGCACAATAAAGGCTCTGATAAAAGTAACTGGATTACTCACAGTATGTTTCACTGGATGACACGTATGTGAGGAGCAAGAGGCCAAGGTTCTCAGAAATAGAAAAGGCCAGATTCAAGCAGCTGAGTGGACTCTCGGGGAACTTTGAGGCAAAACGTAACTTGTAAAATCTGAAGTAGGTAAACGCCACCAGGAACCTTGGTGCTGAATGCAGTCCGATGCAGAACCGCCATATGTGGCACTCAGGACTTAAGCTTATTGAGGCACTGATAGATGGCAGGTAGTTAGGAACCTGAAAACACAGAGAAATTAAGTAATGATTTAATTTAGTATCAAATATATATATATATATGTATATATATTTATTGTTTTTGTTCGTTTGTTTATTAGATCCCCATTAGCTACTGAGCTTTACAGTAGCTACTCTTCCTGGGGTCTTACCACACTCAGCAACTGAAATCATAATACATTAACATGTTACATTTGTACATTAACATACATGTTAACAAACATTCAAAAATATATGTGGCATCGGGGGAGGGGGGGGGGGGGGGGGGGGGGGGGGGGGGGGGGGGGGGGGGGGGGGGGGGGGGGGGGGGGGGGGGGGGGG
>JBCAUF010000253.1:21513356-21527836 GCA_038406115.1 Haemulon aurolineatum
AAAAAAAACCCCCCCCCCCCCCCCCCCCCCGAAATAAGACAGTACCTGGCAATGTGTACCAGTTGAGTCCTCAAAATGAAATACAGAGGATATGAAGACACAAGTTATTAGTCCAAGCAGTGGTAGGCACACAGTGCCCAGAACACAGGTGGTGAATGATACCCTGATGACCAGGGGCCTCTCATGGCCAAATATATTTGAGACTTGTAGCATCTTGGTCTGAAACAGTGAAACAGTCTAATTTAAGAACATTTGAACCAAATCCTGAAAACGTTATGCACAGGCAAATTTCGATAATTTTATCAAAGTCAACATAATAGGTTGCATGCAATTAAAAAACAATAGACATGGGTAATTATTTGGGGCCTTTTTTTATATTTATGCATGCATTTGCTTCAGTAAGTCTGCGAAACGGAATCAACCTACCTCCAGTAGGTGTACTCTGTGCTGACAATAACTACGCTATTAGAATAACATTTATTATACCAGGAAGGGTGCGGGATGAAGCCGATTATTCCGGATACCAAACAGAGAGTGAAAAGAGCTGGGGATCATCCAGCCATCCGATATTCCTGTGACATTTTTCGCATCCGCTAATACGCCTCAAGAAGATAACAATGGGGTCGCCAATGCAACATCTTCCCTTTGCGACGTGACAGGAGGATGAATGAAAACATCAGCACCCGGAAGAGAAAGCGAGCGGAGGAAAAGTGCTGAGGCTGCAACGTTAGGGCGGAGCTGCCCATCAGAAATCACATACAGATCACATAACTCGTGGGAATTCATGTGTAAAAGGTGTCTAATAATTAGCCACAATGTAAGAACAAAAAGGCGCAAGTGAGGGTTATAGCTTGACTGAAAACAGAGCAAGGAGCTCCCCCTGGTGCTGCACCAGTACAAATGATCAATTTTAATATGTTTCATTTAAAAAATAAATAATATCCCAACAAAAGCACATCGTCTGTGGTGTTTTGCGTGTAAGGGGTTAACGTGGGTGCTGCCCCGCCTCTCTCTTCTTGATGGGTATTATCATGGGTATGCACTTAACGGTCAGCTCACAAACGCAATACAGCAGAGCTTTCGCCACCAGATTATTTTTCTTTTTCTTTTTCTTTTCTTTTCTGTTCATTTCTTTTCTGTTTTGGATCTTTCGTGAGTTAAACTTGTTGGGCACAGAGCAGCTCCAATGCTCCTTGGCTCTCGATAATTTGTTTCAGCAAGATGAAACGATGGAGAATCCAAACTTTATTTCTCTTGCTTGTGTGTGTCAGTATTTTGCCAAGTAAGTTTCCATTTATTTTATTTTATTTAAGTGATCCAAAATGGTGACTTGAATGTTATATGATGTTATTTTGGCATGTATATGTATGTATATGTATAGCCTAGCTACTATACTGCAGTCTTTTTTCAAACTTGAGCCCGCACAGATGATGACGAACAACATTTGCATAAAAACATTGTCCATCAGTTGTCTTTTATTTTATTGATTTATGTCATTGTTTCAATACATTATGGATCGTTGACTTCTTAGATTCCTCTTACAGGCAAGCTAGACTGCCCAGAATCTGCAAACTTGGAGCCAGTTGTTGAGGGATTTGCTATCATCATCATAATCCCACAGACCTTGTTTGTATCAGAGGCTTTATTGAAACAGTGTTTCAGGGTTAACATCTGGCTAGCCCAAATCCACTGCTGACACTGACAAGCCCGAGTTAGAATATGAATTGTAATTTTTCAATTTTTAAAATTAGTCATACATGTGCAAGTCCTTTCAGATTTCCTGGTAACTGTGAATTATGGACACAGATGTGGCGGGAATAATTTCCTTATACAACATTAAATGATTATTATGTCTAAATGCTCTTTCGTTGAATCACATCACAGTGTGTAGAGATGTGTAATCCTTGTGTTCAAGCTCATTTTCTGAGACATTGTATGTCTGAGAATTACATGTTCAATCAACACATACTAAAACTCTATATACACAGTCTGAGCAGATAAAGTCACCACTGGTGCTTTATGGCAGATTTGCCTGATCTCTTTCTAGAGCTTTGTGAAATGGCAATCTAGCCTGACATCCCCTCTGTCCCCTTCTACCATCTGTCATGCGTTCACATTTTCTCTCATGTTCTCCATTTCTTCCCACCTCAGCACCCACATTCACTGCCTTTGCTCTAAATCTCACTGGCCAGATAGTTGATTGTTTGAAAATTATCACCCTAGATTTATATTTTAAGCAAATACGTACTTAATTACTGTGGCGCAATTAACTGAAATACAACATATGACTAAAAAATGTTTATCCTCCTGTCTTAGCCTGTTGGTGTGCTCATGGGAAATACGCTCAGAAGCTCCTGAATGATCTATTCACCAACTATACAAGTGCACTGAGGCCTGTGGAGGACACAAGCAACATACTGAATGTGACCCTGCAGGTTACACTGTCACAAATTATCGACATGGTAAAACAACACATTGCACACAAGTCACCACAATGCTGCATGTGTGACAAGAATCTGTGCAGATACCCACACAGTAGCATTAGATCAGAACTACCACCTTTATAGTCTGTTTAACCTGTAATATGTCCCTTATTGTTGCCTTGTTGTTCTGTGTTGTTCCATAAATTTCAATGTTTTACAGGATGAGCGAAACCAAATTTTGACTGCATATTTATGGATACGGCAAGTGTGGGTTGATGCATACCTCAAATGGGATAAAGATGATTACGATGGACTCGATACCATCCGTATACCTAGTAGTTATGTATGGAGACCTGATATAGTCCTATATAACAAGTAGGTCGGACTGGTATTGGGTTAATCTTTCAAATATTATTTCCGTGTGACTCTGGTTGGTCAATATAAAAGGCACAAGCTGAACATTCCTCAAAACCATTAATTATGGGAATGTCCAGGCCTCAGCCTGTCTGCCTTTTATACACCAGTAAAAAACAATCTAGATAGACTAATACATATTGAATGTATTGTATTGTATGTAGTTGTACAACTAGAATCAGAGATTCCATTTTTAGGATAAAGAGAAAGAGGAAAAAGGATTTTTACTTGAGTACAGTCGTAAGTCCATAGCAGGAATTTCTGGAGATGCCTCTAATTACAATACAGTGATTATGATAACCTGAAGACAGCTTAGTAACCACATGCCAACACATGCAAAGACACTTAGCATTACTGGAAAGATATAAAATGCAGACACAACACTGAGGAATGAGTACAATGCTCCGAATTCTGTTGACTCTTCCCTCAGTTGGTGTACTTGTGCCTTTGTATCTTGATCATGTTTCTATTCATTCACCACTTGTTCTCTGCTCTTCTGTCATTTTTAAAGGTAAAACATTTGCTTTCTATCGGTATGAACGTGAACACCATTGCTCTAATTTCTTTTTCCAGACAAGTTTTCTTTGTCTTTCAGTGCTGATGACCATTTCACTGGCTCGATGGACACCAATGTGGTGATCCGACATGATGGCCAGATAATGTGGGATTCCCCAGCTATCACCAAGAGCTCCTGCAAAGTGGATGTGTCTTTCTTCCCCTTCGATGCTCAACAGTGTAGGTTCACATACGGCTCCTGGACCTACAACGGTAACCAGCTGGACATCCTGAATGCTATGGAGAGTGCTGACCTGGCTGATCTGGTGGAAAATGTGGAATGGGAGGTGCTGGGTATGCCGGCTAAGAAGAACATTATTCTGTACGGCTGCTGTGCAGACCCCTACCCTGATGTGACTTACACACTGAAACTGAAGAGAAGAGCTTCCTTTTATGTCTTCAACTTGCTCATACCATGTGTGATGATCTCTTTCCTGGCTCCACTGGGCTTCTATCTGCCTGCTGACTCGGGAGAGAAGGTATCTTTGGGTGTCACTGTGATGCTGGCGCTCACTGTCTTTCAGCTGTTGGTGGCAGAGATCATGCCACCCTCTGAGAATGTGCCACTTATTGGTAAGGAAAATAAAATGGGATCAAATCCCAACATGTGTTTTGACTGTGTGTTACAGTACAACTCAAAGCCACGTTTCCTCCAAGCAGTCCAGCTCAGTTAAGTTTGTTACTTGTTAAGTGGTTGTTGTCATCTTTCCCTAGGCAAAAGTTATGGATGGTAAAATCAAACATTTGTATTCTATCCTGTTTTTTCTATTACCCCTCTTTGAGGTGCCTCAGAACCACAACTTACATGTAGAGACAGAAATATTACAGTCCACTGCATATTGGTCAACAAGATCATCACAAGGGGTTTCATGAACAGCCACATACCAAGAGGAAAGAACACTGTTGTGTTACTTTGTTTACTGTGTTGCATTAGCTATGCAACAACATGGTTGACATGGCTATTGCCATCCACAGTCAAATCCACCTCCATTTATAAAGCAATATAAAAAATTTAAGAAATACCTATCTGTGGTATAAATGCAATGAGGGTTTCAAGTGTACTGTTCAGACAATGTCTTATCGAAACACAACTTTGTTCACTTCCTTTTCTTATTTTCTTCCACAGGAAAGTATTACATTGCGACAATGACCATGATCACTGCCTCAACTGCCTTGACCATCTTCATCATGAACATACATCACTGTGGCCCAGATGCCAAGCCTGTTCCCAAGTGGGCCAAGAAAGTAATTCTGCAGTACATGGCCAGAATGTGTTTTGTTTATGAAGTCGGGGAAAACTGCATGTCACCACAGCCGGAGAAACAGGAACCTCCACCTGTGAAGAACACCAACTGCACCATGAATGGTCAGGCAGGACCATGCAGAGAGGACTGTGTCTTCAAAATGGAGAGAGGACAAGAGACAGTGGGCTCCATGACCGCAGAGGAGAGGGAAGACATGGATCAGATGAGAAGTCCGTTAGGCTCAATGGGGAAGAACCCTACCAACCACTTCAGTGCTTGGAAGAATGGCATGTTCATGAGCATGGACTGTGGAGATTCAGAGGGTCAGAGGAGAAGCAGGAAGGGAGGCGTCAGTGATGGAGAGAGAAAAGACAGAGAGGTTTCCTGCAGCACCCAAACCAATGAGAGGCAGCTGCTACGTAACATTGAGTACATAGCTAACTGTTACAGAGATCAGAGAGCCACACAGAAAAGGACTGGGGAGTGGAAAAAAGTGGCCAAAGTTTTAGACCGCTTTTTCATGTGGATATTTTTCATAATGGTGTTTTTAATGAGCCTTCTCATCATGGGCAAAGTGATTTAACTGCAGAACTGAGAAGTGGGCCTCAATGCTCATTTGTGTATAAAACATATACACGTTAGTACAGGGTTCATTAACTACTACATTTTATTGAATAACTGAATCTTAGAAACGGCCCATTCTGAATGCCATTATTGATCCATCCTGCTGCAGTCCTAACTATAAGTAGAATTAGATGTTTGATAAACGTCTTGTTTCTGGGTATTGTTGTTGTTTATAACTTACATTGCACAACTTCCATCCAACTGCTGTGAGAAAGCTCAGCCAGGGAATAGTTACTCTGTTGGCAAGTCAAAACATTTTTCTATTAATGGCATTTCCTCAATTTGGTGCTTTTATTTTGAATAAATAAAATACTGATTTGTTTCTGTATAGCAATTTTTATTTTTTTGTGTCTCAAAGAACAGGCCAAGGGATTCACAAAAGTAATATAAAGAAGTGACAAATAAATATGATACCCATGGATGCACATCATTAAAAAAAAAAATCTGCTACAGACTTTGTGCCCTCAGAACCACAGAGCTCAGTAAATTTTGCACAGCCCTGAAACCAATTCATTATTCTACTGGTAAAAAATGACAGTGATGAAACAAGCAACACACAGAATAGACTGATGCTCTCATGGTGCCCTGATGAACAGTGAGGGGGTTCTAGATAGATATGTGTACTTTATATTTTAATTTTAAACAATACATAAATTAAGACAGTAGTATGAGCATGAGGTAATATGAATCAATGTGTCCAGATGAGGTTCTGTACATAAAAACAGAATAAGAGAAAACAACATCTCAGTGTAACTCACGTGGATTATCTGTTAAATCCCCTGGATCACCACCATTTGCTTGGCTCTTGATGTGTATTATCCCTGGTCTTTATGTTGCAAAATGGGCCATGACTCTTTAATCTGAACCCAAATGAAAACAGAAGGCTGAATCAGCACAACTCTGTTATGAATTTGTTTTAATTTGAAAAAATCATGTGAGAATTCAGAGAAGTAGGGAGCTGATTTTTGGCCAGAATTATACTGACAAGAACGGTTGATTCCACTAGTTGACCTTTCATCATGAGTTCATCCAAATCTACAAGACTGAATTCCATCCTCTCTACAGAATACATAGGAGGAAACATAGTTCCACTGTGTATGTATGGATTTTGTGATTTAATTAAAAGAATAAACTTAGTTTTGCTATTGTTATTTAATGAAAATCCTAAAAGTTATTATGCACAGCATATCACTCATCCATATTAAATTATTTTGAATGTGTCATGGGTATCATCACAAGCAAACAGTATACAACTGTATCCACAACATTATATGCACAGCAAGTAATGTATTTTGTATTGTTGTACTAGTGAAACCCAGTATTGACAGCTTTCTGAGTTCAAGTCTTAACCATCAATATAATACACAAAGATTACCATAATCCCTGCAATTTAATGGAAATAAATGAATGGATATACAACAGTCATTGTATGATTACTCTTACATACTCATCATTATAGGAACAGAAACTGTGGTTCTACTGATTTTACTTGAACAAATATTGCAAAAATCCAAACTGATAACCAAACACAATACAATGTCCTCGATGTAATTATAGGATTAAGACACAAGATGTTGGTAGAGAGCTTGTTATTGGAGTCCAGCACACTGGGAGACAGGAACAGTATTGCAGACACTCATTCTACTGTCTATACACTTTATCATGATAATCTGCTGTGTCTGAATTTAAAATACGACTTGCAATTTAAAAATCACTAAACGACATGAAATTTGGTAACGGAAGACACAGTTGTCTTTCCTTGCCTGTTTATGATTATTTTTTAGATTTTGAATTAATTATGCAGAAGTAATTGCAACACTAAATAAATATTCAGTGTATGTTTTAGTTGAAACAGGCATGCATGTATAAAACGCCTTTGTGTTCCAGGTACGGACAGGCCTCAGAACAGGTGTAACAATTACATATTTTATGTGTCTTAAGCAAGTATGAACAAAGGGCAGAAGGCTTTAAGTTGGAGTCACTTTTCTTTGCAGTATTTGTATAATTTTATCCCGTAATGACCTTGTTTGCATTGCATAAATAACTGGATTCAAATTAGCAGGGACTACATGAAACAGAATATATGCAATCTTCCTTAAATCTGGGTAATCTGGGAAACGATGCAATATGATTGTTAAAAAGCCTGACCAGAGCATGATAAGATAAAGGACAAGATGGCTTGCACAGGTTTGCAGTGCTCTGTTATTCAACTCTTTGTTCTTCTTGATCCAGCAAATGAGAGCTATTCTGAAATAGGTGGCAGCTATGCCTCCAATTGAGCAGCTAAACAGCAGCACGGTGAAAAAGAGCCCATAGATATTGTTGATGGACACGTCGTCACAAGAAAGCTTGAACAGTGATGCGTTGTCACAATAAGCATTTTGTATAACTGATCTACAACGGGACAGCCTCACTGTGAGGCCTAAGAGAATGGACACAAGCAGTAATGAAACTCCCCATGCAGATGCTGACAGTCCAATCACAGTTTTGGTGGTCATTATGGAACTGTACCTCAAGGGGTGACATATTGCCACATATCTGTCAATTGCCATAATGACGAGAATCATATGTGAAGCTGATCCGAACGTGTGGCTGTAAAAGGCTTGAACCACACACTGGTTGTAGGTGATGAACCGTTCTGTTGAAATAATGTGAGCCATCAGCTGAGGCAGTAGGACTGTGTTACCAATTAGGTCGTTCACAGACAGGTTACAGAAAAGAATATACATCGGCTGGTGCAAACTCTTCTCAGTGATGATGAGAACAAGAACTCCAATGTTAGAACAAAGCAGGGAAAAGTAAACAAACAGCAGAAGGAGAAACAGAGGGTACACAAACTCTGGAGATATGGCAAAGCCTTGGATCTCTAGGATATCACTTGAAACTGTCATGTTGCTTTCCATGCTGTTTAATATGATGGAAAACCTAAAAGAGAAAAATGTCAGAAACTTAATGTGATGAGTGAAAAAAACATGTAAGAATGTCATTTTAAATATGCACAACACAACATGAGTATAGCAAACATTTCAGCGAGAATTTGCCCATACTGTACACTTTGAAAAGTAAGTACTTACTTTTGTTACTTTTGTACTTTAGATATCTTTCTCAGTCTCTCTTAAATATACTGAGCTCAAAGGTGTAATCTCAATATAGCCAGAAAGATGCATAGTATTTTCTTTTCTTCCATCATTTATGTCCATTAAAGTGTAAATGTTACACCGCAATGATGCTGAACTCTATCCTGTACACACTGTATTAACAATAAATGCTCAAAAACCTACAACCAGGCACAGTCACAGTGCTGTTGCATGTTGAAACAGCACTGGCGTCTGTGGAGTTGGGAATCCAGACTCAGTAACTAGATATTGGTCTCTTTTATATTCAGCATTACTGACATTTAGCATTGACTCACTGCCCCCCCATTAGAAATTCAGTGTTTAATATTCAGCTGCTTGCACTGTACATGTGATCTCCAGATATATAGCCATGGAAATCTTTTGTTTGCTATTGAGTCTTGGGCATGTGATGATTCAAAAAGCCCCTGAGGTTAAATTCCCCATTTTTGTGACTAAAGTCAACCTCTTCTGTATTCATTTCAATGCCTCTCATCAGTCAAACCCTACATGCACTGTATGTTAATTATGTTAATTGATGCCTCAAATTCAGTAAAATACTACTTGTCACCAAAACAACTTTAGGTCTAGGCAACATTACTGTTAGGGCTAGGAAGAAGATCAGTGGATGAACTGTACTGGAATACACACTTTTAAGCAGACAACTTTATTTCACTCAGACTTAAGACACAGAAAAGAGACAGAGAAAACTGAAGCAACATTTAACTTTTTGAAAACAGACTTTGGTGCTTAGACCCCAGCAGGAAATAAACCATGGTGAAGATTGGAGGACTTGATTGGAAAAGGAACTTTTGTCAAGCTATGTGACAGGACTTAAGTTTTGACAGTTACCTTTCCAGATATTCTGTGCCATTTCTGAGAGCAGCAGACAGGCTATCAAGTCCTTGAGAGGCTTTGAACCTCGTCATACTCTTCTTCCTCCTTCATGTGGAAAGTCAACATCATCAGTTTTAGTTCAAGTCAGTGTGCATAACAATAGTTTGATGATCTAACAAGGGTCCAAATCAACATTTTCAAAATAAAAGCAGCAACAAGAGAAAATTATTTTCATATTACTTTATTTGCATGTTACAGTCATACACACAAGGCCTTTAGCCCTTTCTCCAACTACGAATGCCTGACCATGTAAACTGTACAGCTACTTTAGGGTCCAGTAACATGAAATTGCATGAAAACAATTAACACTAAATTCTATAAACTGAAACATATTTGTCACAAACAGATGATTCAGTTAGTGAAAACCCTTGCAGAGGTTTCAGCTTAGTGACAGATGACCAGTCTCTAAATGTATTAATGTTCATATGTAGACCAATGAAAAACAAACAAACAAACAAACAAATAATCCCCTCCTGAGTATGTATTAGGGTGGAGAAGAAAACCTTGAAAACACCAGAACATGTAAAAGTCTACAAAGAAAGGCCCAGATAGCAGATTCATACCATACACTTTGCTGTGAGGCAACAGCAGTCATCACTGAACTAAATTATTATGATTCTGAATATTATTGGAATTTCATTATTGTAATGTGTAAAGGAGAAAGGCCACAGAAAGTAATTAGAGGGTCAAATCAATTATCAAAACAACTCAAAGGTCCATCATGTCCATTTCTCTTGGGTGAGATGATTAGTCTTAATGTCCTGATGCCCTATCAGCCCTAGTGTGTGCATGAACAAGGTCCATGTTCCCAAGGGCCTGCTGTGACCACTTCAGTGCTATGTTTCAATTAATGTTTTTTTCTTATTAAACACACTGAAAGGCAGAAAAGAACAATTTTAACACAGTATACATTTTTAATTGATTGAGCCACGTCACATATTCTAAAAACTAAAACAGATGAAGGAGTAGAAGCAAAATACAACGTACACAAAGACAATGTTGTGATACTTTAACATCAACTGTGAACTTAATATGTTGAAATATTTTACATAATATAACAGACTTAAAGTTTAAAGTCAAAGAATCGGTTGTTTACAAGTTGTATTGTCACATGTTAGAGCTGCCCATGGGTGTTATTAAACAAAGTGCTTCATTAGCAAATAACAAGGAGTCTCATTATCCACCGGAGGCTTACTTATTGTCCAGGGATTAATTACAATATGAGACAGTTAATAACACATCATTTGATTATATCTCAAGGGGGCTCATTAATGAATGTGTTTTGACAAAGGAATGAGGCATCTAGTGAGTTGGAAAAAATGGAAAAGATAGTTCTGAGTACTCCTGTTGTTGATTGATATCATTCCAACCTCTTTGAAGTAATAGTAACTAAAGAAAAGAAGACCTCATATAAGTTTGTAAGTGGATTTCCAGCCAGGCCTTTGCAGCACTGCTGAAGGCCAAAATGTGCATTTGATATTAGATTTGATAGTATGCCATTATTAACATGGAAGTGAACTATATTGCTGGATCTATATGATTCAAACAGTGAAACAGACAAACTAGAGATTTAACAGGTCAATGTAACTCTAAAACTGTGAAAATATTAAAACCCCAGCCTCTTTTGTTTTATTGTTGTTTAAACTGGTAATTAAGGAATTATACCTCAGCACTTGTGATGTTAAGTAAAAGACAATTATTATGAGGGTAGATACTGTAACAGGATACAGTACAGACATTTGGTACAATCATTTATTTACAATTTAAAATGAAACCTCAACACATTGAATTTCATCTCTAGAGATGCTTTGCAAACAGGGCCAGCACTGACTGTCCTCCTGAAGTGTCAAACTTCCATGTAGATCCTCATGAAAACCCCTGACTCTTGAAGAAAAATAAATAAATCTTATAATGAGTCTGTTTAAACACTTTCTATCATGTGCTGGTATGGTGGAAAGCTCAGTGTCAAGATCAAATCTCCCCTCTCGGTTGAATTCAGATTCTACTTTCTGGCCTCTGGTTCAGATTTCCCTAAATAGCAATGGATGCAGGCGATCTTTCTTTCCCACCACAAAAATAGTAATAGCAATGAATGATGATGATGATGATGATGACAATGACGACAGTTGTCGACAGTTGTGACAGGATTTCACAATGCTGTGTTGACTTTTGTTTGATGATTACAGATAGCTGTTGAATTGTAATCACATAATCATGTTGTATTTACACTAGTGATCTCTTTAATGCTATTGGTCGTGTTGATCCTAAAATTCATGTCACAAAATCTAGCACTTTATTCTTGTATGAACTGCATGACTCTATAAAGGTCATCCCATAAAACTGTTGTTTTTTTCTCTAGGGTTACAACATTTAGTTATGCCCCTGTTATGTACCTTATGTAATTTAATTTTTTATTTTTATGTCTTACTGCAAATTGAAGTTGAAGTTGAAAATAACTTGCACTGCTCATTAAAAACTGCTGATTTGCAGCATATTGTTATGTGTATCATAAACTCCATATTTAAAAAACATGTTTCTTCTTTTGTCTTGACTGAATATATTTTTCTTGAATAAGTCCTACCACTTGGCCATCAAACCTTTTAAAAAAGTTTTACATGGATGAGGTGTAAAATACTGTTGTTACTTGTAATAATCATGATTATTATTTTATCAATTTACTGGAAATTAATTCATAAATTTGAGGGTAGCTGTTCAATAAGCCCACTACTACTAACTAGCCACAACTGTCAATAACTTAATCTAACTTTTTGCTGAACTTAATTGTAGTCATTACATACTTTTATTTTGACATAACATATATTAATAGATTTTTTTTTCTTTTTGTCTTTAATACCTGGGTTACACAGGTTTCTTTTCCATATAAAGGGATCTCAGAACTTTATACTTACCTAATCATACTCAACTTTGCAAAGTCATTGACAATCCACAATCCCAGAGGCAAAAGATGACGTAAACAAGCAAGAGTTAAGGATGTGGTCACACTAAATAAAGCAAGGTGATGAGGGCAGCTCTCAACACTTGATGCAGAATACTTTGCAAGAAACATGTTGTCTAATTTGTTACTGCTTTAGACATTGATTAATTTTCCAATAATGCCATTTCATCATTATTTTTCTTCATACTAATCTAAGTGAAAATGGAGAATGAATCTTTTGGGTTCAGCTCTGAGTTAACCCTGGATCCATTTGTTATCCCACCTGGAGGAAAGTATCCCATATTTTTCCTTGGCATTACCATTTATTTTTGCGTAATTTTTTGCAACCTGACTTTATTGACTTTAATTATTCTGAAGAGAAACCTGCACAAGCCCATGTATTTCATCCTCTTTAGTCTTCCCCTCAATGATCTGATAGGCATAACTGCAATGCTACCGAAAGTACTTTCAGACATTGTTACAGAGACAAATAAGGTTTACTATCCTCTGTGTGTTTTACAAGCATTTTTGCTCCACATGTATGGTGGTGGAGTTTTGTTTATCCTTGCAGCAATGTCTTTTGATCGTTATGCTGCCATCTGCATGCCGTTACGCTACACCACTATTATGACCCCCAGAGCTGTTATTTGTATTATCTCTCTAGTTTGGGGACTTGACTTTGTCTTAATTGTATCATTGTTCTCGTTGCAGACAAGACTTCCCAGATGCAAATCTGTAATAATGAATGTGTTCTGTGATAACCCATCTCTACTGAAGCTTACATGTGGAAACACAACAGTCAATAACATAATAGGTTTGTTTAACACAACCGTCATGCAAGCTATAAGTGTGTCTGTTCAGACATTCTCCTATGTAAAGATTCTGATTACATGCGTGGTATCAAGGAGGTCTGAAGCAAAAACAAAGGCAGTTAACACGTGTATTGCGCAGTTGCTTATAATAATAATATTTGAGATTGTTGGAACTTTCACAATTTTATCACATAGATTCAAAAATGTGTCAGCTGACTTGCAAAAGATAATGGGAATGCTAATATTTCTTGTACCTCCACTTCTGAATCCAATCGTATATGGGCTGTATACAAGTGAAATACGAAACACTCTTCTGAGTACCTTAAGAAAGAGTCGAATATCCGTCTAAATCTTTAACAGCTATTAATTTCCTCTTTTTTAGCTCATCATCTGCCATAAGACTGTGCTATCTCAGGAGCACCATGATGAACCATTACAAGTACATGGACTTGAACACAAACTAAAATCACATTCAACAGTTTTGTTTGTTGTGGTAACCCTAACTGGTAATTCTTTATGGAAATGCTGTTTTCTAGTATTTCTAGTTATTTTACTCCAGATTTGAAGCGAAGCAAAGTTTTTCCTCAAGACAACTTTGTACTTTTAGACAGTTTTGTAAAAGCTAGCAAGGAAAAAGTAAAATATTTAGCCCACTCAATATTACTGAGTCAAGAATATTGCAGTATCACGGTTTATAATGGTTAGATGCATCTTACTGCAATATTGAAAATATTAAAAATGTTACTTGAGAGCGTATTCTTACATTGCAACATTCTGAGAGTAATCTGTTCTTTTGCTTGTTTTAATGTAGAGTGCTTTGTGTTGTTTAAATACAATAGTATAGTATAATATAGTATAGTATAATATAATTCTACTTCTGAAGCTATTAGTCTCATACTGCACATACTGTAACATGTAATACATTACATTACATTCCTATTTAAGTTTTTTTTAACTTGTTCTTATCCTCCTCACATTTGATTGTATGTCTAAATATTGTTTCTATAGAAGAGTAAACTTCAGCTGCCTGTCTTTTTAAGTGATAATTAAACAAGACAAAAGTGTTCTTCTCTTTTAAAACTCGTGCTCCATAGCTAACTGATATGTTAAGTGTGAACAACTGACATACATCAATCACACTGCACTGAAACTCAGTGAATCAAAAAATATGTACAATTTATGAAGATATTTGCTGTGTGGCCCATTAATGAAAATTAAACATTCTGAAACATACTTCTTGCTGTTCAATCATTGAATGAAAACAACTGAAAAACATAATGAAAAAAACAAAATGAAAAATGTATTTCATTTTAATAATATCACATATTGTCAGTCTAATGAAATCTGAATACATATACTCAAGTGAACAGTGGCTGGTACTGTGTCTATGTGTGTATGTGTGCTGTAGTCCTCTCAGACCTGGGTCAGGACATCAGTGAGCTCCTGGAGCTCCTTGTCTGTGG
>JBCAUF010000253.1:21527936-21538573 GCA_038406115.1 Haemulon aurolineatum
TATGTGTGTATGTGTGCTGTAGTCCTCTCAGACCTGGGTCAGGACATCAGTGAGCTCCTGGAGCTCCTTGTCTGTGGCAGAACTTGATGGCGTCAGATGCACTGATACATAATGTCTCATAGATGCACAATTGGATATAGGTCAGGAGAATGTGAGTGCCATTTAATGGCAACCAATAATGGCAATAATACCAACAAACCAATAATAATGTTAATTAACAGTATTCAAGTAATCAACCTTATCATTTGCTATAAAGTACTATAAACTACAACAAACTCATGTGGAGGTGTGCAGATGTTTGTGTGTGTGTGTGTGTGTGTACATGTGTGAGAGAGGAAGGGTGTGTAAGGAGGGGGGATTCAGCCTCCATCAGCAAACTAGTACAGAGCTGGCCTTCCTGGTGATTTTATCGAGTTGTGGCACAGCACAGGGAATTTGCTCCCTCAAATTTCCGTAGAAACTTTTTTTTTTACGAAGACAAAGTGGTTGGATCACTATGACAGGTTCTCTGTGATGTTGTTTGCCAGGAACCTAAAATTGGGGGCGGTGCTTTTCAGCGCCACCTTGGGTGTTTTTCGGTTGTTGTTTTTCCATGAGGTCCTCAAACCCCTGACCTAACTGGCCTCACTTTCCGTGACTCTGGCCAGTCCATCCCCGGTGGCCCAAAATGTGTGTCTTCATCTTAAAAAAAAAAGGAATAGAGAAAGTGATCAACAAATGACAATGGGCCTTACATTTCATCCAGTGTAGCTAATCCTCATTCATCATGTATCAGACTTTAATTTCCCTAATGGATGATACAGTATGTGCTGGAATCCGACCGTGTTAAATTTGTTTTTAAATATATCTATTCACCTGTAACCTGATGAGGACAAATTGCAGGTAGCAGAAACTAAAGATAAAAATATAGATCAAACAGATAAGACATACAGTAGTTAAATTTTGGACCTATGATTTTCCGATCCAGTGGGACAATAATGATTTTGCAGTGGAAAAGTGTGTTGGCTCAAACTGACTGTACAAGGCAAGGGCGAGAATACATGTAGCTTTCGTGGACGTGGTGACTGGAACTGATAACTCGGCTGTGACGTCATTCCCAGCCCCTACTTCCGACTTGTGAGTTAAATAGAATGCACCATCACTTTCTCACTGCACTTGTCAGGGGAGGAGGGGAGCGTCAGAGGTCAGGCAGGGGGAAGATGGTGGGACGTTGGAGGGAGACGGAGTTGTTCATGTTCAAATTTTTTCAAAATGCTGTGCCACATGCCAGAAAGGTAAGTATAGCTTTAAGTGATGTGGAGAAGCTGAACCATCACTTCTGAGGCCTGTGGTTCTTCATAAAAGCATGGTAGGTGCAACTACTGAGGATATTTAAAGATAGCACAACCATGTCAAAATAAATATTTTAGGGCTCAAATAATTCACATTAAAAAGATAATTCACAATGGAACAAGGGAAGTTTCCCTGGAGCCTGCCAGACACTCCTCACAGTATGAGAAACCATTCGAGGAGGAAGTTGTTGTTGGGCAGGCATTGCTCCAGTCAGCAGCCAGCAGCATCAGGAAGTCTCAGTATCCACAGAAAATGCATCAGGATGACCCGCACAACCTGAGAGCTCCATAAGCAGCTGATGCAACTTCAGTATACAAGAAACTCGTTTACCTCGATGCAGGACATGATTTGGACAGTTTACATACTTTTATCGATACCTGGTTTATCCTCACTGGCACTGAATAAAGTGATTTGTTTTTAAGCGTAAACAGTGAGCTTGGGGCATTAAGTTCAATAAATGTTTCCCAAAACTAAAGATGGACAAATGATGACCCCAATGTGAAAACCAGACAAAAATAAAGTTTTTTAAGGGATGATAACATTGGCAAGGATGCTAGTAGCTCCTTTGCTGCTGAAGGTCGGGAAGCTAGCCCTGGCCGGAGCACTGACCGTCCTCCTCCTGCTGACACGGCCTCATCTCTTAAACACAGGAATATAGGCTTTGACCCACCTTGGCTGTCAGAGAAGAAATACTCCCTCTGGCTCTACAAGACAGATACAGTACAGATAAGGTTTGGTGCAATAGTAAATAAAAAAGTAGGACAGCACTTACTCCATACATCCTGCAGCACTCAGACCACAGTGTGACTCAAAGCAACGCTTCTCTATGTGCCAAAGATGCTCATTGTATGTACCAATTAGTATAAACAAAGAATAATATTTTTTGAATAAAATTAGTTTAATTGCAGTATGTATATACTGCATTATTACATATTTTATCTTCAATTTCGCACACATAACATCACTTAACACTATACACTTGTACTAAAAGCAAACTGGCAAAGATTCAGTGAGCAAGCTGTGCAAAAATGTCATACTGTCTCTGATAGTCTAAAAAAAAGGCAACTATTTGGAGGTTGCATGATGTCATACATGTTTTCCCTGTTGTATACCAGTCTTATTCTAAACTATCATTTGTTACCCTAGTACTTAAATATCATGAAGAGGTAGCTTCTTTTACATAATGTCTGACAACATGTTTCAAGTGCAGGTGCGAATAAGATAACAGAGGTAAGATATTACTGGCTAACATTGTTGGACTTAATCTATGATAGCTTGTGATTGTTTAATAATTTTCTTTTTTTTTCAGTTTAGAATTATTCCTTCATCAATTTACAAGAGTAGAGAAATTATTTCAATAGAAGCAGCCACAACCACAATAACAACAACAACAAAGTGTACAATTATGTACACAAACACCTCTTCTGTAGTTTTACTAACACTGGAAACGCTTGGCTTGTCTAATCGCTATGTGTATCCAGCATTTCTGCTTGGGACTTTAACATATCTGTTCATTATGCTCTGCAACTTGTTGATATTAGCAGCTATTGCTTGGAGTAAAAAGCTACACAAGCCCATGTTTATCCTTCTGTTCAATTTGTCTGTTAGTGACATGTTGGGTGCTACGGCATTTTTTCCTCAGTTTGTTTTCAACATTGTGACAAAAAGTAGACAGATTTCCCATCCTGCATGTATTATTCAGGCTTTCCTGATTCATGTTTATGGTACAGGAAACTTGCTGATCTTGAGTGCCATGGCATATGACAGATATATTGCTATTTGTTGTCCTTTGAGATATACTGCCATCATGACACCACATAACTTAGTTAGAATTATAATTTTGATATGGTTCATGAATTTGTCATTAATGGTCACATTGATTTCATTGCTCACACGGTTCAAAATCTGCAGGACAAATATAGTGGATTTGTATTGTAACAATCCGTCGTTATTGAAACTGGTCTGTGAGGACACCAGAGTGAACAACTACTACGGACTGTTTACTATTGTCTTGTTCCAAGGTGGGCCACTGTCAATACTAATATACACATATACACAGATTTTGCGTACATGTGTTATGAATAATCAGCCTAGTGCCCGGCAAAAAGCCATTCAGACATGTGGCACACATTTAGTTGTTTACTTAATCATAGAATTCAGTGCTTTAATTGCACAAACTGCTCATCGTATTGAGGATGCATCCCCTTTCCTGAGAAGGGCTCTTGGTGTGTCAGTTTTAGTTTTCCCACCATTTTTGGATCCAATTGTATATGGACTGAAAAGCAAAGAACTCAAACAGAGTATTGATATGTTGCTAAAAAAAATGTAGGGTAACATTTTTTGTTTTATAATGTGCATTGTCCTCGAGAAATAAACTAATAAATAAATAAATAAATAAATAAATAAATAAACTAGAGTTGTAACCAGTTTTAAGTTTTGGTTGTATGTTTAAATGGGGAAGTAAACCTAGTCTTTTGAATAAAAATAGTCTGAATAGTCTGTATCTGCTGTATGTTATTTTAATAAACTATGTAGAATATGATGTAGAAATTAATGTGAGAAAAAGAGTGTGTATATAGTCAGAAGACCCTTTCAGAACAAAAAGTTTGCTGAAAGGTGTAAACAAATTCCTTTCTGTAAATTAAATAAAGTTGTACATATTTCCATAATGAAATGAGTTTATATGTTTCTTGCCCTTTACAGTGAAATAACAAACTAAATAAAATATTTTGAGTATGCGTCTCAGCTTTGTGTGAAATATCTGTAATTTAAATGAAATTATTTGGTGACAAATGTGTCCCTGTCATATGGACTTGTGAAATAATAAATCTTCCCATAAAACTACAGTCAGTGTAGCAAGGAAATGTGATGTGTAATTAAACAAATAACAAAAATAACATCAGAAGAGAAAAGAGAAGAAATAAGAACCGCCCCCCGAAGGAAAGGACATAAAGGGCTGAAGTGCCAATGAGAGTCAGAGTCTTTACATTACGTGTCACGACATGTTTCAGCTTCAGGTGAGAAGAGGATAACATATTGTCAGAGGTAAGATATCAGAGACAGAGCTGCATCATATCTAAAATTGTCTGTGCAATTATTGTGTTATATACATATATATATTTTTTTTTCAGTCAAAAGCTGTTCCTCCATGAGTTAGAAGAGTTGGCAAATTATTTCAACAGAAGATGCAACAACAGCAACAACAACGTTATAGTGCACAGTACTCTGCAGTTATGTACTCAAATGCATCTTCTACAGGTTTACTAAGACTGGAAAAACTGGGTTTATCTAATGCATATGTTTATCCAGCATTTCTGTTTGGGACTTTAACATATCTATTTATAATGTTTTGTAACTTGTTGATATTAGCAACTATTGCTTGTAGTAAAAAGCTACACAAGCCCATGTTCATCCTCCTATTCAACTTGCCCATTAGTGACATGTTGGGTGCTACAGCTTTTTTCCCTCAGTTTGTATTCAACATTTTGACACAGAACAGACAGATTTCCTATCCTGCATGTATTACTCAGGCTTTTCTGATTCATGTTTATGGTACAGGAAACTTGCTGATCTTGAGTGCCATGGCATATGACAGATATATTGCTATTTGTTGTCCTTTGAGGTATACTGCCATCATGACTTCACATAACTTAGTTAGAATTATAATTTTGATATGGTTAATAAACATCTCAATAATAGGCACATTGTTTATGTTGTTTGCACGGTTCAAAATTTGCAGGACACAAATAGTGGATTTATTTTGTAACAATCCATCACTATTGAAACTGGTCTGTGAGGACACCAGAGTGAACAACTACTACGGACAATTTTTTATAGTCGTACTCCAAGGTGGACCACTAATACTAATGTTTTACACATATGTACAGATTTTGCGTACATGTGTTATGAATAATCAATCTGATGGCCGTCAAAAAGCCATTCAGACATGTGGCTCACATTTAGTTGTTTACTTGATCCTACAAGTCAATACCTTAACGACGTTCATTGCTCATCGATTAGAGACTGTGTCCCCTTTTCTGAGAAGGGCTTTTGGCCTATCAGTTTTAGTTTTCCCCCCTTTTTTGGATCCAGTAATATATGGATTGAAAAGCAAAGAACTAAAGCAGAGCATTGGAATGTTCCTAAAAAGAAATGTACCAAAATCAGGGATGTGATTCCTCCAGATTAATCTGGAATTCAAAATTTTCTAACCTAAAAATATTACCCTTGTGAATGATACAAATGTGTAATCTTTATTTTGTTCTTGGGGTGTGGGGGTTGGATACAGCCTTTCTTTCCTCTTCTACTTGTTGGTAACTTTACATTAAGTCAAGGAAAAAGTCTAACATGGTGACTGACAGGTCTGTCCATTTTGTAATTATTAGGGTTACTATGCCAAACACTTGATGAGCTGTGCTCACACAGTCAATCAGTCGGTCGTGGATATGCACAAGTTAATCTTAATACTCATCCTCAAACATCCAAACATCCTCTCATGAGCGGGGAGACAAGGTGAGCATGCTATGAGCAGAAAAGCATAAGTTATACAATCTACTGCTAAAATTACAGTTAATGCCACTGACTTTGTATTGGACTGCAGACAGCCCTCCATTGCTTAGCAGCAAAGTAGCCTCCTGTACCATGAAGTTAGCCAAAAAGTTTAATATTTTATTGATCTGGTAGTTTCACTACCATCAGAATCAGTGCTACGTAGAACATTCGATTTTTGATTAAGCTAAATATGTTAAGTAAAAGCTACCATCATTTTGCATCATGATTAGCCATGTGTTTCTATCTATTTAAATAATTGACAAATGAAGACAGATACATTTAAGAGTAGATGAAGATGTTCCTGCTTTTTCGTGCCTCCAAATCCAGTAGAATTCAACCTTGGATAAAAATAGTCTCCACATAAAAATATTTGTCATTGCACATTTCTTCATCTAATGATTATATTTATATTTTGTGAATTATCTGATGATTACATTTTGGTTAAGATATTTATGACAATTACTAAAAATATAATAGATCACATGAAAAAGATGAGATAATTTGGAGATTTACACTATATGTCATTTTTAATATTAAGGAGTATAATGTAGGAACTAATATGAGAGAAAGATAATATTTACAGCCATGAGACACTTTCAGACAGATTGCTCAAAGATGTGAACAAGTGCCCATATGTCATGAAAATATACTTATTGCAATTTACAATTAAATAAAAGTCAAGTTGAATCTTTACAGTGTGTGTCAATCCATTGTGTGTTTTTCTCATTTGTCCTGGTTCAGTTCTTGAATGAGAATTTTTTTCAAAAGAAGTGTAAATCTTTGAATGTTTTGTAGTTCAGATTTACCGAATTGCATATATTTCAGCACACATGCCAGAGAACATAAATGATCTACAGTGACTACTTGCACATGGTTTGCTGAGCAAAAATGATGGATTAACTCACATTAAAATTGTCACACTCTTTACAACCTCTAAACATTTTTAATTGATTGTGCCTTCACATGCAAAATGATTCATTCAGTTATCAAAATCTGGACAGTTGAACATGCAGAGCAAAAAGCGTGACAATATGTTCACTGAGGAGATGAGAACTTGTAGTGTTTTGGCATTTTAAGAGTATTGTACATAACGTTTTCAGGTAAACGTTGGCCTACTGTTCCCATGGCTTGCGGCGATCTCAGGGTCTCAGGGTCATACGCTGGCATGACTGCGCTGGCATGACACTATCTGCCATGTGTTCCTCAAATCAACATTGCCAGATGGAATGATGAAAATATTTTTATCTGGGTTTTGACAGTAAACAACTGAACAGTCATGTCCTGCCCGTTTTAGCCCGTTTTTCGGACATGCTTGGCTCTGTTTGAGTTATGCCAGACAGAACTGCAAATGGCAGATTACCTTCCTTCTCTCCAGAAAACAGCAGGAGTGGTTTCCCCCCGTGGCTGCTCCTCGGCTTCTTACTGATGTCAATAATCCATTTAGCCTCTCCTGAAACAGTTTGGAGCCCCCTTGAGGAGTCCTGTCCCCCACTTTGAAAATCTTTGTCCAAAATGAATAAAATTGCATTACATCATACATGTTTTCCCTGCTGCCTATCAGTCTTGTTACAAAATATTACTGGTCACACCACTGCTTAAAGGTAGAGCCTGGAGGAACATAAACGCTAGACTTATTCAAATGAAATCTGTCTTAAAGGAATAGTTCACTTAAAAATGAAATTCGGTCATTATCGACTTACTTGCATTCTGATGAGAAGTCTGGTGTAGTTTTTTTTATTACTCAAAGTGCCGCTGGAGGCTCCAGGGGGTTTCGTTCTGACCGTAAAGCCATATAATAAGAGTCTACGGTAACCCAGAAGAAAAGGTCCACAAAAGTGTCCTGAAGGGGCAACAGCTTTGCGGTCAGAATGAAACCCCTGGAGCCTCCAGCGGCACTTTGAGGAATAAAACTACTCTGGACTTCTCATCAGCATGTGGGTAACTCGACAATGACCGACTTTAGTTTTATGGTGAGCAATTCCTTCAATCATCACCTACAGGCTTCTTGTCCTGTGTGGTGGTGACTGTGTCTGCAGCCCCCCTCCCCCCACCTGTATTTTTGTCTTTTGCTTTGTTTTGTTGTGCACCAGGATGTTTCTGTGAGAGTTGGCATGTTCTCTTCGGCCAATGACTGAGCTCAGGGCATGACGCTCCTCTGTGTCTGTCTTTACATTGACTGGACACAGCCAAAAAAAAAGAAAATACTCGGAGACCAAATGTGAATATCGGCTTCCGAGCCCTGAAGGAGAGGCTGGGGCTGAAAAGCAACATGGAGATGGCCTGCTTACTGTTGACCTTCTTACTTACAAGCACTACTAAACACACATAGCTGATAGCGTTCTGGCAGATCTCATGACTGCGGGCCGGATGCTCGCAGGATCCTCACCAGACATCACCGGAGATCTGGCACATGGTCAGACATGGTCAGTGGTGTAAGCAGGGCTGAACTGGCCATAGGGCGTACTGGCCGACGCACATTTTGGGCTGGTTAGTAACGCAACGCATTGTTTTCGGTCCGACTTCCCCCAGTTGCTCCACTCCGCTGCTTTTCCACTCGTTCGTTTGTGTCGAAGATGCTGTCATTGCGCAGATAATAAAATATTTTTGTGAATGGAATAACTGGGGGCACCGCACTATGGGCCTCATTCATGAATCGTGAGCAGAAAGAATTTGTGTGTTAACTGTTCGCAAATGGAAATTTACAGGCATCTCTGCGTTCATCAATATTTTAGTAGCCCCGATCTTTTCGTAGCTACTAACAAAATCTACACATTCTGCTGACGAAGAATATAGTTCTAGTTTTATCAGCAAGTTGCCGTCCACCCTGACACCAAAGTGCAATTTGTTGATCGGTAGTGGGGTAATGGTATTTAGCAAATCAATGACAAGTCTAGGCTGGCACACGCGGGTGCTCGCCAATCTCCATGGGTGCTCCGACCCCGAAGCACCCACGGAATCAGCGCCTGTGATCTCCTTGTATGGTAGGCACAGAAAGTGAGGCTGGCTAGGACATCAAGGAAAAACAACAACCCTGGGTAGTGCTGAAAAGTAATGACCACCCCTGCCCCCCTCCCCTCTGTCGACTGAGACGACTGAACGTGCCAGGGCTGATTTTTTTTGCCCCAGTCCAGCGCTGTGTCCATGCGTATTTGTGCGTGCGTGCAGTGTCCACAAACATGTGCTTGTGTTTAGGGCAGGAGTGGTGGGCACAAAAAAATATTTGCACCAGGGCCAATCACCATGATGTTTTGCTGGTGAAGCCATGGCGCTTGTATGGGCAAGCGCTGGCAGAGACAGGAGGCGTGAGCCCGAGAGGAGGGGCTCAGTTTGAATATTGCGTTTACAAACAGCAACGGACAAACCTCCTGACTCAACCTTTAAATGCAAACAAGAGGCAGAGTCTATTTTACATTACGACTCACATGTTTCAACTGCAGGTGAGAATAGGTAAGATATCGGAGACACAGCTGAATTATAGCACATACTGTGACGGTTTAATGATCTTTTTTCTCTGTTAAAAATTGATTTGCAAATTATTTCAGCAGGAGAAGTAACAACAACAGCAGCAGCATTGTAGTGTAGAGTATTCTGCAGTTATGAATTCAAATGCATCTTCTGCAGTTTTACTAACACTGGAAACACTGGGCATATCTAATGCATATGTTTATCCAGCATTTCTATTTGGGACTTTCACATATCTGTTTATTATGTTTTGCAACTTGTTGATATTAACAACTATTGCTTTGACCAAAAAACTGCACAAACCCATGTTTATCCTCCTGTTCAACTTGCCAATTAGTGACATGGTTGGTGCTACAGCTTTTTTCCCTCATTTTGTGTACAGCATTGTGACACAGAACAGATTGATTTCCCATCCTGCATGTATTACTCAAGCTTTACTGGTTCATGTTTATGGTTCAGGGAACTTGCTGATTCTTTGTGCCATGGCATATGACAGATATATTGCTATTTGTTGTCCTTTGAGATATACTACCATCATGACACCACATAACTTAGTTAGAATCATAATTTTGATATGGTTCTTGAATTTGTCATTAATGGTCACATTGATTTCATTGCTCACACGGTTCAAAATCTGCAGGACAAATATAGTGGATTTATACTGTAACAATCCATCATTAACAAAGCTGGTCTGTGAGGACACCAGAGTGAACAACTACTACGGACTGTTTACTATTGTCTTGTTCCAAGGTGGGACACTGTCAATAATGATTTACACATATGCACAGATTTTGCGTACATGTTTTATGAATAATCAGCCTGATGCCCGGCGAAAAGCTTTTCAGACATGTGGTTCACATTTAGTTGTTTACTTAGTCCTACAAATCAATACATTTGTTGCACTCACTGCACATCGCATTGAGAGTGTGTCCCCTTTTCTGAGAAGGGCTCTTGGCCTATCAGTTTTAGTCTTCCCCCCTTTTTTGGATCCAATAATATATGGATTGAACAGCAAAGAACTAAAGCAGAGTATTGGAATTTTCCTAAAAAGAAATGTAGGCTAACCAGAAGTGTAAGCAGTCATCAGTTTTGGGTTTCTATGTCCACATTTATGTTAAATTGTTTATAGTCATTACCACTGTATGCTTATTAGTATTATGAAACTTTTAAATACTGCACATGATGAAACAGGTCATATTAAATGTACTGTATTTTAATGAATGATAACTGAATTCATGTGTGAGAATGACTTCATTCAAAGTCTCAAGACTTTTTAAAATGATACATATTTA
>JBCAUF010000253.1:21634086-21651180 GCA_038406115.1 Haemulon aurolineatum
TGTAATTTCTTGGTAAAAGTATGTCCTCCTTAATGATATAATATCATGACAGAACATAAAAGTTGGTCTAGATTTAATTGTAGAGATGCACAGTACACAGTATTATAGCTTCAGTATAGAGGTTTCTCCCCAGACTTATCAGCAACAATATACTGTGACAATGATAATAAAAGTACAGTTTGTGTTTATCATCTTTATGAAATGAATGATACCATAGCTAACAATATTTCATGTTGGGTATCAGTATTACTGAATTCTATAATTATCAAGGAGTTGTAAACAGAGAGACTTAGAAATAAATTAGACAAAGATATTCTCCTCTTATTTGTTAAACTCTTGCCAGTAAGTGTTTTACTGATAGTGTTTAATTTACTAAATCATAGGAACACACACTCACAGCCAGCAAATGACTATCATCTACAGTATGTGGTGTTGTAGTACCTGTATTTAAAGCTGCTATTCATAGTACAGGTCATCCTTCTGACACTGTTATTGCTTGATATTTGGATCAGACTGCATCAGTGAAACTAATTTGTAATACTGGATGACATTCAAAGAGAAGGACTCTCACTCTGTGTGTGTGTCAGTTTTCAGAGAACTGAATTCTCAAAGGATTGAAACACATTATGTCTTGATGCAATCATGAATAGTATATCTTGAAATGAAAAATGGTGGAGAGTGTGAAATTTAGATACTGAAAGCTATTTAATGAACATGGTAAAAGAGCTTTTGTCTGATGAACGCCTTGAAAATTTAATCCTCAGAGTTCCCCAGATTTTGTCATAAATATAGTCCCATCTCTTTATCGATTTGACAGCAACCAGGAGTTTCATAAGTAGAGCAAATAAAAAGATCCCATGCATGCCTTTCATGCTTCAGGGGGCTCACACAATCGCCATCTGAGAATGATTTTTCGGGAGCCTGCAGAGGAGTTTGGAGCCAGTTTTCTGGACCTCTGCCTGTTGTTCATTCAACTGGGTCACCACAGACGCAAAAGCACACAAAAGCAACTTCATAATGCTCTCATTTGGCACCTCAGCACAGAGAGGAAATACAAACAGACAGCTATCTGAAAAATGGAGCTTCGCTATCTGGCACCGCCACAGTAATTCCCTTTGTCACACCAGAAAAGCTATGCTCGCCTGCAGAGAATATTGTTTGAGCGCAGGAATTCGGACGATGAATAAAGGAAGTCGGACTTTCTATTGTTTTAACAAAACAGCCAACATCAAAAGGTATAACTGGCTTGTTTATTGTTTTACAGGAACCGGTGACCTTTTAGAAAGTATTAACTCCCACAGTGTTTTTTCAGAGGGAATATCAGCCGCCAAAAAAGAACAGCGTCTTATTTAAATCTGACTAAAAATGAGCCCTGACAAATGGTTTGCGTGCACTGCAGTGTTAGTCCTCGGGTATTGTTAAAAATGCAACATCTCAACAACACAGATAGCTGAAACCTTGGAGAACATCACCTGCCAAAAAGCTTTGAAAGCAGCCACAATATCAACATACTTAAAAAATGTGCATAGATGCAAATGTTCTCCATCGGTGCCCACGGCCACGAGTCCCTGTTGAATGGAACATAACCTCCTGCAGTACAAGTAACAAATGGAATCAGAGAACATGTTTTCCAAGATATTGTTTGGACTTTCATTGTGACTTCCCAGTTTGAGCAAGAATGTGTGTCGGCATGAGCGCACTTCAATCAATTGGCCATTAAATCTTGTTTATAAGTGCAGAAATATTATGCTAAATTGATCCTCTCTGAATGTCTACTGCAGATATGATAACAACAATACACTGCCTTTTGCTGTCTAGCCCAATCACTTTAGTCAATTCATTTCATTTCCAGACTCCAAACTATGTTTTATATGCAGAGTGTAACAGTAGAAGAGTCACAGCAATGAATAGTAATGCATGTGAAGAACTTTTTCAATCGAACCAACTAATTATTCAAGGTATGTTTAGAAACTGGACACTCATACATACATACATGCATACATACATAAATGTGCAGCATATGCACATTTGACGTAGAATAGCTGCTAATTAATATGAACCTGATATTCATGTCTTCTCAGCCAAGCTCAGCTTTTTCAGTAGGTAGACCCAAAGCAATAATGCTCTTATGTCTTATGTAATGTCTAAATCAAGCAGTGTTGGCTAAAATCCTGCTGGTTATTCACCCAGACCACAGTCCTGTATTACTTACTTTAATATTAGGAAGATATTATGTTCTATATGCTTTTGATATTGGGCAGTTAGTGTTTTCTCATTTTAGTAGAGCTATTGGTGCAGATACAAGTTTTGATCTGAGATATTACAGTTGGCAGCCTCTTTATAAAATCTGAGTCTTTCTCTATCAAGATTTTATATTACAACTTGCTCCTAAAGGATTTTACACTGAGACCCACTGAGACCCGGTGAGAAAATTACATTACAAGTCATAAAATTCCACTTTTGAAATTGTGTTTTGTGGGTCACTTTGTGTCTTCCTTCACTAATAAGGAGACGCCTGTTTGTAGAATATGTACAAAAAAGGCTAAAAGGCTAAAATCATATTTTACATACTCTACGTGCATGCATTCATGTGAACTTCTTGTTTGTTTTAGCTGTCTGTGTAGGTGGAAAGAAACTTTAATACAGGAATCATGAAGCAGGATTTGATCTCCTGACTTAAAAAAACCATCTTGGCTGCATTACATTATGGTCTAGCGATGCAACAATGGTGGAGAAATTGCTTTTTTCAACTGTTGCTTTTAGTCACGGCCAGTTCCTATTTTTCTTGTTGAACTTTGTTGCAAAAATGCAAATGTAGAAATAAAACCTTCGTCTTTGACCTCAAGCGAATAGCACTAAAATCTGAAGTTTACTGTTGAAGTTGTAGAAAAATAAATGACCAAAAGGTTTAGTTTTTTATTTGCGGGAGAAAGAAAAATGTTCCCGTAAACAGCAGATGCAAGGTACATCGCCAAAAGCTTTTACTTTTTAATGTAAAGTGTTTGATGTTCGAGGGTACAGGGCAGCTCTGTACCACTAACAGAGAACGGTATTGCTTGAGAGCAGAGAAGCTGTGCCAGAATTGAAATCAGATTATCACTAACAGTAATTAAGCCCAGGAAAGCAGTGCTACTGTCCCCTCTGCACCTGTATTGTATTCATGAAGTGGCTCAGTGCCAGCTTCTTGAGTCCAAGGGGATGTTCACATTGTATCCTGCAAGCATAATGTTCACAAGATGTTGACTGAATTCTTCCTGCGTACTATGTAACATTTTCTCCGTGTTTACTTTAACTTTCTTTCTCTTACCCTCTCAGATTCCCCAGCTGCATGCCAACTCTATTGTCCCTGCTTTTCTTTATTTATTATTCTCCACACGCCTTCTGGCCTTATTTTACAAATTAAAAGAACACCAAACATTAATCATCAGAAATGTCACTAATAGTGCTGGCATATACCGCTGTATGGAGTATGAAGTCTGTCAAAAGAATTTTGCTTTTAAGAAATCAGGGAAAAATAAAGTTATTTTCAAGTGCCCTATCATCCATTTTTTTGAAATACTAAATGGATAATGAATGGGTTTCATAAGCAAACCTGGAATCTGTTCTGCATTAATTGCCTTAGCTTCTTGAATTATTGATGCTAAGTGAGGTTTAAGGGTTGAGTTCAGCACTCATTAGTCTTCAGCGGAGTTGTCCATGGAGTCATGAACTCTAGAGAACCTCTAATGAGTCTGATTATCACAGATTGGAGACCCCCTTTTCTCCAACCTTTACATGTTGCATCTGCTGGGTGATTGTTTTGTATATGTGTTTTTGCGTTACGACAGAGAGAGAATCGTAATGAGATCATTTTTACAGGAGAGTGACTCTTTCCTTTGACTTTCCCCTCATGCATACCTCACTATCACACACACATACTCTCCCTCTCCCTCTCTCTCTCTCTCTCTCTCTTTCCTCTTTTGCAATCGTAATGCATCTTGCTATCTCTCTCTATCGGTTTGCTTCCTCATTTCGCTCCCTTTCCGTCTGCCCCCTCTCTGCTATTTTCCTCTCTGTTTTACTGAGAGATATTTATGACACTGACCTTTTCAGCAGTAAGCTGAAAGTTAAATACACCATGCTCTCTATTGATCGTGTGCAAGGCAATTAAAAGTCTGTATTAATATGAGAGGGGCGCTGATAGAAAATCGTTTCACTTGCTGCGTGACACATAGGCCTGTGCCACACTAGATGATTGCCTATAGGGAAGGTAAATTATTTTTATATGGCTAAATCAAACTCTCAACAGCCTAAAAAAGTTGGCTATATTGAATTTGGGCTTCCAGATTGAATATCACCGGATGTCTGTGGATTGGCTATTAAATCCTGGTGCTGTCTTGTGTGACGGTCATGGTTAGTTTGGTCTGGAAACTGCAACCCAATTCTCTCCGGTGTAGTATGTCTCTCGGATGCACCGTTTTGGACATGAGGAAGAGAGAGATGGAGGGGAATTTTTAGGAGAAGGATGATTCTGGGCCATCTTGTCTCGGGGAGTCCAATGATGTGAGTCGTCGGAGTGTAACAGGTTTTACACCGGCACAATCAGCTGCTGGATTGGGAGTCAGGCCTGCCGACTATGGAAATGAGCTATTGACATCCTCTGTCATCTCTGAATATGTGCCGGCGATGAAGAGCTCTGGATCTGTCATGACAGTTTCATTGTTCCCGCAACAGCCTAATGGCCCCTTCTTGCAGAATCTTATCCCTCTAGACTTTTGCAGACATTTGTCATTGAAATTGCACTATTGATCTGCTTTCTGTCCATATGCTCCTCCCTTTTCTCTCAGAACTAGATTTAAAATCCTGCTCTCGCCCAAACGTATCCACACATTCATTTGTGCCGGGTCGCCTTTCCGTGACCGTGTGTTTATTTAACTGTGGGGATGGAGATACTCTAGGCTGAAATGAAATGTTCCTGTGACGGCTCTGGTGACTACACACACCTGCTCTGTGACACTGATGGAGATGACAGAGCTGCAGGAGTGCCTAGAGGTCAGTGTGCTCTCAGTTCCTCTGCCACTTGGCAACGTCTGCCGTCCTGCTCCAAGGAAGTGTCACTATTGATTTGTGTCAATGAGGTGACAACACTGCAGGGCCAGGCCACTACAAGAGCACACAATCTTTATTCAAGAGCAGATATTTACGATATTGTCATGTATGCATCCGTATACCTAAAAATAGATCAGTGTAAAATATGGCCAGAATTTTGTTTAAAACATGCGATACAATGAACTGACATTACCAACAGAAATGTGCAGAACAGTTTTATCAAGTTAAGGACTTCTGTGCAGCCTATTGTGTTGCAGGGATTCTGTTGCTAATACTGAACTATTGAAACATGAATTTAGGCCAAATTTCACACATCACATTTTGAGAATCATCCTTGATTTCTTAACCAGTCTGATCCTCTGCACTCTCATATTAGAAGCAGGCAAGAAAATAGGCTCAGAGTTTGCCAAAGACCAGATGGTGATGGCCTTTAAACAATGGCTCCACGCATTGAGAAAAGTATTAGATCAGAGAGAGAAGGAGGCACAATCCTCCTGTGTCTCATTTCATCCAATATATTTCAAGGCTGATACAGGTTTTTTTTTTTTATGTGGAGTTGCCTCTGTGGAATACTGAATGAGTGAGGCAAGCTAAACGAACACTAGGTTCATGCTTTCTAGTTCCACTGGCCTGGCAAAATAAAACCATGTGCTCCGAGGTGACCAGGGCTTTGGTTTCATCTCCCCAGGAACCTCCAGTCTCTTTCTTTTTAAAAAGCTAGATGTCCTTTCATAATTTTAAAAAACATTTCGTGGTGTTTGGCATCAGGATGCTATTTCTCATTTTTGCTCTCTTTTTAAATAGATGAATTGATTGCATACTTTCACCTCTGGGAATAAGGGAAGAAGGGAAACAAGACTCTCACTCTATGAAGTTTCACTTTGAACTAAATGCCTACACACTGTCGTTAAGCTGTTGGCCATTAACAATATATTAATTTAGCATGCTACAGTAGCATGCTAGCATTTGCTAATTAGCACTAATCTTAGGCCAATGGGAGTGTCAGTTACTTTTGCACATATTAAGCCAGAAACCAGAATATTGCACAAATTTAAATGTGTCAGGGGATCACCACAGTTATTACAATTCGTCCTGAGGGGGACATTAATGTCTGTACCAAATTTAATAGCAAGCCGTCCGATTGATGTCAAAACACTTCACTATAAAGGGTATGACCAAAGAGGATTCATCATCTAGGGACCCTAGAGCCCTGCCACTAAATCAGGAAAAAACAAAGAAAACAAATGGATGTAAAGATGCTTTTTGTGAACTGCTTCTATACTACATCTATTTAACATTGCAGGATATTTTCTCATCTAGTCATGGAGAAAACACAGCAAAAGCATGGTGCCCTGCCCTGCTCTGAGGACCTCCATATACCTCATATTGGTCAGTTTTAATAGCAACTTTGTAGCAATCACCTAACAACAATTCAGAGCAGGTGCAGTTGTGGCTAAAAACTATGATAAAAAATGTGTGAGTCACTAACAGTAGCCAAACATGGACAATGAGCACAAAAACATAAAACATTAAATAAATAAAAAAGTAAATTATAATATGTTTCTTACTTGTCCAACAGCAAGGCTAGCTCATCCTTGTCAGTCTCTTTGCCTCTCACATGTCCATAGTGAGAATACAGAGCTTGTTCAGCTGAAGACCCATTGACAGTGGTGCGTGGCATAGAGCCGTAAACCCTTACACACTTACCACAGGAGACCGTAGCTTCCCACCCAAGTTATGCATTACAAGAACAGGTGCTCAGGATGCAAAATGGGCGTCAGTGTACCAGCAGAAGGATTTTCAAGCTGATGTTTTCTTCTTCATATTCCTCTCAGTCCAGAAGCATCCTTTAAAGAATCTCACATATCTGCCAAAAAAGTGCACTGCCGCATCTATGCCACAGGTAGATGCATTGATTACACATCTATAATCTGGCATTGGCTGCCATTAGTGTCGAGGGACAAAGGTGATTTTTACCTGAACGGCGAAGGACATATGAATGATAGAGGTGAAAGAAGTAGGGCGCCGTAGCAGGACTTTTCCCTTCCCCTTTTCTCCTCGTTGTTTGATGATTAATCGAAACCCATTAGTGTGGAGCCAAGGCCAGTGAATTCAGTCTTAATTAGTTTCTTTTTTTACCCCTCATTCTCCTTTGCTTTGACATGGGGTACGCATTATCTACACAATGAGGGATTGGCAAACTGCTTATCTGATTCTGCTGTTAGTCTCATGCAGCTGGCATTATTGCTGTACTGTGCAGTATCAAGAGGCTGGTACCTCACCTGGGGCTTTAAAATGCACTGCTTTATGTGAAACCAGATGCACACACACGTACACACACATAGTCATTCATTTAGCAAACTCAGCAGAAGGACATTTAGAGGTGGTGTAGTGGTATTCAGTCTCTAAGCTCAGCTCTCGGCGGAGGTTAGATCTGCTGGGAGATGGACATGCTGAGATTTAGCAAGTAAATCCTCCCCTCACCAGGGCTCCAGGATCAATGGGATCTTTGTTATGAGTGGCGCAATGGAGCGACACACCCACCAACACTTAATTAAAAAGATCTGACACAGATACTGTACTCTGACATAGTGTCTGCCCCTGACCCCACTGCTAATATCTGAACCCGGGGTGGGAAGGGGTTCAAGTAATGTAATTGAGGAGGAGGCAATTCATCTAATCCTGCCATTGTCAGCACTCGCCCTTCCCCTCTTTCTGTGTATTGCTTTTGCACAACTATTCCAATGGGAAGATTATAGACCTGTCAGCAGTGGCTGGTACTTATTTATGTTTTTGAAACACTAAAATACACAAAGTCAGCACATTTTGAAAGGCTTCATGGGGGAAAAAAACTCCTTCTGGTAATCATAATTTATGACATAGTATACCCTTTATGACAATATTCTGTGCAAACACTTAAGTAGCTAATTAAAATGTCTAAAGCAACTGAGAATTATCTGGCAGAAAGCCTGTTATGTTTGTGTGAGCTCAAATTAAGAGGAAAATGTTCACAAAAAGCCCTGCATGTCTCATTACTGGCAAGTTTCTTTTCATAGCAGGAAAACTCTGACATCTCTTCTGCTTTTCTTCTCGCTTCACACCTGGATATTGGCTCCCACCTCTCAGCTCTTAATCCTTGAAAAGCCTTTTTGTTGTCACAGTCACTCCAGCCAGGCGCTGCAGACTTCATTTTGATGTGAGGGACAGCTTACAGGATTTAGAAGTTGTCAAATGTAATTGTACGGAGCCAAAGACAAAATGACAGACTCTTTTTTATTCCCTCCCCCCTGGTCCTTTGGTCTGGCTTTGATTGTACTGGCCGTGAGAGCCACAGGGTTTATGTGGACTTGTTTGTGCAGCCAATGTCATTCTTCACTGAGCTGTGTCACTATTACTGCCCTGTAAATGGATTTCACATGAAGAGGAACTGCAGCAAGCTGGGTCAGTGGCAAAGATGGTATCTATACATGTTGTCCACATTGAGGTAGCCTGTAATAGCAGTTTACTGACGTTATTTAGCTAGTTTTCTCCTTGTTAAGGTTGGCCTTAATGTGCTGTAACAATACAAACTTTTACCGACAATTCAGTAAGGGGACAGCTGGGCTGTGTCGAACTTTTGGGTTACCTCAGAAAAAGACTCCTCTGCCTGCTAATCTTTTATTAAGTAACACAGTCTGGGCAGTGACATTGACATACTCTTCCCCAAGCCAATTAAGCTCTTGATGTGCTGGTTATTATCACCCGGCCAATAATGGAGATTAGCAAAAATCACCTCAGTTATTCCGACTGTGGCTCTTATCTTGTCCTGCTCCCAGAAGGTCATCGATTGCCATGATTCTTTTTCACAGCAGTGTCACATCTTTGTCCTTTGTGTTCCTCCAGACCTGCGGGAGATAGTGTTCGTCCTCCAGAGTCAAAGCAACTCCTTCCATGTGAGGCAGGCAGAAAGAAGAAGAGCAGATTTACTGAAGCAGGCGCACAGCCTTGCAGAGGTACGACTCAGCACGTCTTTTCACTGGTGCACACCAGTTCTCACTTTGCCATGTGAAGAGTGCATGAAAGCTCACTTGGATCTTTGAAGGAATGTGTGCAGCTAACGATCATCACTAGGAGCAAATGTGGTACATGAGTATGAGTTGCTGTACAGTAAGCTATATATGTTATGTTGCCACATGGTGTCACTACTGATTATTCAAAAACATTACATTTTTAAAAATTTGCAATCAATTTTGGAAAACGTACACATGATTTCACAGCATAGAGAAAAAAGCATGTTTGCCACACCATTACTCCATTCTCACAATTTTAAATATTGAATGATTGTATGACAAATTATTCATGGTACCCTGCAGATTAAAACTCTAAAGTACATTAAAGTCCAAAATATGAAAGTGTAGTTATATGGAACACTCTCAGCTCCTGGTGACAGTAAATCATGAGCATACTTACAATTTTATGTATTTTGGAACCCAGACATTTGTGCAGTTATGGTACACATCGCTCTCCTCAACAAATCAACCCTCCATTTCTGGCCTCTTGTCTGTAAATTTTTAATGGGAAGTGATGATCATCCAAAGGCATGTTCATCTTAATGAATATTATTCCTGGTTATAATTCTAATATTTGGGGGGTAAAAAAGGCTGGAGGAAAGAAAAAATACAGATATTTGCTCATGGAACATGAGCTCAGTATTTCATGCAATTTGTAAAATTTCAATAAGCACATCACCGTCATGTCATCAGAGGACACAGTGCACATTTACAGGTCAAAATGCCCTTTGCTTCTGTTCATTAAATCCCTTCAGAGCCAAATGAAATGTGGTGTAATACATGGGTAATATTCCATTAAATAGTGAATGCAGCATCACTAATGACATTACAGTAAATTAGAGGGGGAAACTGCCTGCTATATTTCAAGT
The DNA here is from genome assembly GCA_038406115.1 of Haemulon aurolineatum. Taxonomy (NCBI): domain Eukaryota; kingdom Metazoa; phylum Chordata; class Actinopteri; order Lutjaniformes; family Haemulidae; genus Haemulon; species Haemulon aurolineatum. Next base: position 21,644,093 of record JBCAUF010000253.1, read on the forward strand.
ATCCAGAGACCAATTTAGATCTCCTCTATGGGTCCATATTTCTGTGGATTTCTTTTATTTGTTGTTTATGATGATGTTGTTGTTGTTGTTGTTGTCCCTGTCTCTCTGCCACTGCTGGATGTTACACCACTCTTATCTATAGTATTGACTGAGTGTACCAGACTGGCAGAGAAAAATATATAAATAATCACAGTCAGTCATTATTTCTCTGTTTAGTGCTGTTATTATGGCTTGCAGGTAATCTGAAAACATTTAGTATGGCACAACTTTTGAATACCATGCTGCTGGAAAAGTACTGGACGCCATGTCGTCTGTTTGTCTGTCTCCTATTTGTAGCCGCCCAACGACCCAGAAATCCTGCACTATACCTTAAGCAATACAACATCTAAAATAAGAATTATGCTACAAACTTCCTAATTTTATTGTTATTGAAATCTGATTAGTCAAATTCTGTCCTATGCTTTGACAAGATCGTTCCATGTTTCCTGTAATGAATAGTGGCATCAATTTGTCCCAGTAGATAAGATTAGTCATGAAAGGTTTACTTACACTAATGGACTTCAAATGTGACAAGATGAGGCAGACTTTATGAATCCCACATCATGCTGTGTTTGCATTTATGATGTCAGAGATGTTGTGTGTTTAGTATATGTTGCATGCAAGTTCAGGGAGAATTGTAATCAGCAACTTCTCAAAGAGGCGGATGGCAGTAAAAGTTTGACAGCTTTTCAGAGAGATATAAGATTCAAAGACTGGTGATCAAAATGATTTATCTGCACAGAAAATAAATAAATAAATAAATGCCTTTTAGCCTCAGGTGTACCCATTCAGCTCTCCAACAGTGCATGTTGTACCTCCACCAAGGCTGCAGAGTCCTTGAAATCGTTATTTTTCTAATAAAGGAAAATGCTAACAATTTGAATCGAACTCCAAATTTCTGTAACTTGAAAAGGTGAAAACACATGTACCAGAAAGTTGTATTAATATTTGACTAGTATTTGTCAACTGTCTTGAAAACTGTGTCTCAAATCAGATCAAATTGTATTTATATAACCCAAAATCACAAATCACAGTTTGCCTCAGAGGGCTTGACAATCTGTAGAGGGAGCAACACCATCTGTCCTTTGACCCTCAGTTTGAGTGAGGAAAAACTCCCCCTGAAAAATATTGTATTTTCTGAGTTATGGCATGCTGTTGTTGCTGGATTTCACAGAATAGAAATGCAACAAAAATGAAATAAAAGCATCAAACTCTGATCATTTCAATAGCTTTTGAGAGTATAGATAAAATTTGAACTCTCCAGTGCAGCTCCCACCCCCATTTTCTTAAGCCGAACATGAGTTACAACCAGCCATCCACTTCTTCACCTCAGCCTCTGAGGCACAACACGCACGCTTATGATTCTGCTTTTTAACAGTCTTAGAGGGTGTTCCTGGGATACGGAAGGAAAAAGATCAAAGCCAAATAATACAAGAGATTTGCTTAGTGTGTAGCTGTTAAATGTGTTTGATGTACAGTATGAAAGCTTTGCCCTTTTTAATGTCTTGAAAATATCTTGAAAGCAGTTTTTAGAGGCTCTTGAGACATTAGAGAGCTGAAATAACCTTTGATTTCTATTCCTACTCCAGAACGATGGTTCAGGTTTTGGTTAAACTGTTGCCAGGGTGGGTGACGAGTATTCTGATCAAATAACATGAAAATGTTTCTTTTTCTTCTTCTTCCATGGTTTAACGCTGACTTAGAGTCACTAAATATGTGAAATTTCGTTCCAACATGAGTGATATGGCGAAGATTTATGACCTGATCACTACACCTCCAAGACAGGAAATGCATGTAGTATCAGTATTTCCGTCTCTGAGCCTTTTTCACCCTCAGCAGATATTTCTGTTTTATCTTTGTCTGACTGTGGAAGGTTTTGTGATATCTACAGATTTGCACAGACAGGAACTTGTGTATTCTATGTGGCGGCTCACAGCCCATGTTCCTGCAGTCTGACATTCTGCCTTCTGGGAGGAATTCACCTTACATTTATATAGTATTTTTGTCGTTTAGCCAATGCTCGCATCCACAGAGAGGCACGAGTACAACAGAGTCAGATTGAACTCTGAAACCTTTAACAGCAGCAATACAGGCCAGTGAAATACAATCTTTTTTTAACGCTTCCTCATGCATCAACTGTTTGGTTTTTTTTGTTTTACAGTTTATGAATTAAGCAGCCACTGCCACATTTTTTTAAAAATATTGATTCCTTTTCTTTGGTTAGAGGTTTGGCTCTCATTGGCTTGACTTAATTGGCCATCAAAAATGTCATTTTTGATTGCCGCTCATCACTCAAGTGGTTTTGACAGGCGGCTGCTCTATCTCCAGACTCCCCCTCCAGCCCCTCCTGTGGTTAAAAGCATAGCTTCCAGTCCCTCCATGACAAGCAGGTCTCAGTGACCCCCATCTTCTCCCAAGTCACCAAGCAATCAGTGTCCTATTCGTTGCAAGCATGTCCACGTGAGGACCAGCTCTTATCTGTTGATTAGGAGTCTGCCGCTTGCCGTGAAAGAATCTGCCTCCTCTTCTGCCTCCTTTATCGCGGGAACGTCACTGACGTTTTGAAGGAAAAGCTGTTTTTGAGATTGCATTATTATCTGAAGACCGTGCTCCCTCCTTTTCTATTTAACTTTCCCCAAAGTTAAATAGAAAAGAAGTTATTCTTTTAATACTACAGCTGATGGTGTGAATGTCAAGTAGAGAGCAGTTTGATAAAACATGATCGGTGTCATTGTACCATTAGCTTTAAGATAGAACTCATATTCGATGAGAGCTAACAAACCTCCGCTGACTAATGCGGTTTAATAAGTGTAAACAGCGTCAGACTCATCGCCTAAATCAAACAGGCTGCCGTTAGACAGAATGGCTCAGAGGAGGCTGTTCCCCCTGACTTCCTGCATGATGAGTGGACCGTGCAGTAATGAACCACAGGGTCTTACGCTCTGCTGCTTTGTTTTCCTCGCAGTGTGAAACATCGGCTCTCTCAGACAATCCTCGCACACCTTCCACTCTCCGTGCCCGCTGCAGAAAATCTTGCTGAAACAGATTCCACTCATTTGAAAGTGATTGTGCACACTGTCCATGTCCTGAGATGCCGCGTGCTTGTTCCCATTTGTATTGCTGTCTTCCTTCTTACAGTTTATTGCTGAGGATAAGCCCAAGCAAGAGGGTTTCTAAAGGATCATATCAGTGTGTTTATTAAGTTTTATCATGTCAAAGGATGGACGTGGAAAGACCAATACCACCGCAGAAAGTAATGCCAAGGCTGGGCTAAACAATACGAGCACAATAATGGCCTAATGGGGCCGAAAATGAAAGATGTGTGACGTTGGACGATATAAATAAAACCTGAAATGAGCATCAGGTGCAGCAATTGCTCATGTTACCTTGTGCAATGCATCATAGTGGCATTTTGCTTTCTAAACAACTTCTACAACGTGTTCTGTGTGACAGCCTGAAGGCAGATGGAAAAAGGAGTGATGTTTTATTTAATTTCAGCGAACCTGTAGCCATTTGAATATCACCCCTCTGGTCAGGAGTGTAAAACTAAATTAATCATATTGGTGAGGGTGACATCACACTCACCATCTGCACATACACTGTAGCCTGTGAATGCTGCCCTGACTGGAAAGAAAACAAGGCAGAGCCCGGGTTCGCTTTCATTCAATGAAGTGTCTTTATATGTGTAAACATTCATTGTTGTTGCTGTCAGTGGGAATATTAAAGTAATTAATTTCCTGGCACTTTATCATTGATCTGCTGTATGTACGCAAGACAGATTGGTCGGGGTCCTACGTGGAGTCTGTCACGTCTTCCAGACAAGTTGAGGCAGGGATTTATGTCTCTGTGATCGCGGATCTGACACAGTCACCGTCTCAAAAATATTAAGTGGTCTGATCCTGGTGTTATTTTACCTCCCAGTACTTTCTCTGACTTCTGTGTGGTACTGCTGAAGATGTAAATCAGGTCACAAATATGTGGCTACTTTAAGGCTAAGTGATGTTATAAAACAGTTGTGCACTGTAGACACATTTGGTGCTCCAGTGATGATTTAAAGCATCAAGGCAGTGTGTGTGGGATCAAAATAAAGTGATGTGTTGATCATGATGAAGGAGCATGCTTTGATGACTTTAGTGACACAATGCTTGCAGATAATTGAATTGTTGTTCTTTGTGTTTTTGTGGGATTTGTTGACACTTAAAAGAGCAGTGTGTTTTGACTTTTCTAACGTTGCAGTCTTTGTTCATGGTTGTCAGTGCTGCACAATATTGCTGTGAAGTCGAGCAGTGCAGATTTTTCCAATTGAATTATCATGCAACAATAATGCAACATTAACACAAATAAAGGCTGACAAATGCACCAGTCAGGAAGAAAAATTGGTTAGCTTTAACACTTAAAAGGGTTATATATGCTTTGTAGCAATGGGGAAAAACATGCTGGTATGGTCCTTTAAGTATGAGACTGGGGCAGAGCCAGAACTGGTTCATTAGGATTGATCAAATCATTGACTTTTTAGTTTCAGGACAGTCTCTTAACACCAGGCCACCCTCGGGTTGCAGAAAAGTCCCCTTCAGTGTCTTCACCCCTGTGTAGCTGCTGTACAGTAAATAAACCCTGTTTCTCTGGTTTGTGTGATGTTTCTTTCAGAAACCACCGGTGGTTTCGTTTCTTCACAGTTTGTCAGATAATGAGGGTGACTGGAGTATCCTTCCTCTGCTGCCTCAGTAAGTATCCCTGAACTTTCAGGATTGAATTGGCATGTGATAAACCAAAGATTTAAATGTCAGAGACATTTCATCTTCCTACAGTTTGAGAGTTTATATTTTGTTTTTGAGGACAATTTGTAAGCCACGTTTTAGGACCACAGATTGCTTAGAAGCCAATAACTATGACTGATTGCTCTACATTATGATAAAAGCCTTCCTAATGTGTCTATAACTGTGACAATAAACCTCTTCCTGCAGTCATCCAGTGGTCTGAGCAGCACGATAACAACATTAGCTGCGGCCGTCTACACGATTGGGCCTTCTCAAAAAACCAATATGTGTTCGATAATTGTTTTGGTGGGATGTGAAATGACATAATCTGAATCTGTTTTCTTCCTCCACCGTAAAGATTTAGGACCTAGGCCACCAAAAGCACCCTGAGTCATTAGAGAGCCACCCTCCCTGAAAGAAGCCTGTGTGCTTGTGATGTTTTTTGTCTCTCTGCCCTCTAGGGAAGACTGTGTAGCTGCCTTGATCTGACTGGGTCAGGAGCCTCAGTTGGATAGTTCCTTGGACTGGACTGTTTTCTGTGCATGGCAGTGTTCCATTTACTATGCTCTTATTTTATTATTTAACTCTGATTTTGATGATGCTTTATTTGCTGTGTCCTCAGCTTATCGCACTCCTTCGGGAAAAACTCGTCCTGGATTGTATTTCTTGAGGAGGAAACAAATGTGAAGATGACTAAGCTCATTCAAGTCCTTGCAAAATTCGACAAGAACAAAGTAAGTATAGACGATATTCCCTCTAAACCACTCCTCTTTGCCTGTTTCTGGTGCTCTGTGTCTGTTTGGATTCATCGGCGTGACCAGAGCTTCCTGTTTGGAGCCCCAGCTTAGTTGATCATCGCTTCAATTAAGAGATATAGTATCAGGTTGGCTCCGGCTCTGCTGCACTGAGCTCTGCCAGCTCACAGTGTAACTTACCAGACATGTGACTCCAGTCTCTGCTGTAGAGTTAATTTAAGGCCTGTCTCTCCATTCATGAAATTATTTTTCTTGTATATGGGTCGGTGGGCTAGGTCGAATATAAATATTAGAAAAACGCTGGAGACAGACAATCATACATTCGGGTTGTAATGAAAAGATTTTTTTCTTAGTCAAGCTCAGCAAAACAGCTTTCTCCATCAATAATTTGTTTGTGATACATATTTTAAATAATCTAAATTACAGCAGTGTTTTTATGGTTCATGGGCATTTTTTTTTGTTTTTTAGCTATTTGTACTTGTTGACAAGCCTTCACAGCACAAGTTTGAGCTGGCTTTCAACTGAAACAGGGCCAGAAATGATGTTAATTACACTTTGATGTAAAGCCTACAGGAAAAAAAAAGAAGCTTATGTTTTTTTTATCAGCAAATTCTGAAGTTTGCTTTGGTCCCAGAGAAAGGCTGCACAACAATTAATGGGTCCCCTCTCTATTCATTATGAACTATTTAGACCCTGCATAGTATTTCAATTTCAAGTCAGAGATGGAATTCATTATTGTGGGACTATAAACGACCTTATCCTGAGGAGGAGGAGACAATGGATACTCACCTTTATGATTTGATTCATTACAACATGCCCTCAAGCAAAGACTTCTCTCTCAGGTGTTACAGCGCAGTATGGTCAGCCACGTATTGTGATAAGCATGGCAAAATTCGTTTTCATTTCAGTATATATTAAGGACCGAAGGCTCTTTACAGAAACTGGCTGCCCCTTTCAAATGAACTTTTACCAATTAGACATTGAGACAATAACAAACTAATAAACCGGGAACCGTGAATTAAAATACTTAGCAGAGGACTACATGAGCTCCCTAACGTCATTACATATACATTTAAAGTGACGGTGCAACATTGTGGGCAATGTGCTTATTTGCTGTTGAGGAGCATTGGATGAGAAGATCAGTACCACTCTCGTATCTGCAATAATATGATAATATAACATGAAGCTACCGCTAGCAGCCGGTTAGCTTAGCACAAAGACTGCAAACAGCTTGTCCACCATCTGCCTACTGAGTCAAATGCTCACCAATTAACACATTTTATCCACTTTCTTAAATTTGTACAAAAACAAAATGTAATTGTTTTAACACTTTGTATATTGTTTGTCTAATCTGTAGCTGCATGAACCAATGTGTTAATTAGTGAGCTTTAAAGGTGATAAACTAGATCAACTGGCGGTTAGCTGTGGCCTTATATTTACATGGCATACTACTTATCTAACACTCAAATAAACAAATAGGCATTATTTTCCAAAACTGAACTATTCCTCTGAATTTCATGTAACTACTTCTGCTGTT
>JBCAUF010000253.1:21651280-21666270 GCA_038406115.1 Haemulon aurolineatum
CATCATTTTCAGTCCAGGTATGTCATATGTCAAGAGTTATAATGAGATTCTTTGTGGCTATAATATGTGGTATCTCTGAACATTGTTCTATCAGGAAATCTTATTTTCCCAACCAGTGACAAACTTAGACACCAGAATTTCAAGCATTTTCTGGCAAGTGCAAAGTGTCAAAACGCCCAAATTAGGCCAAAATGTGTCTTTTTATGAAAGATCACAGAAATATATCAAAGGTAAAAAAAAAATAAAAAAAAATAGAGAGACAAAAAAGAAATCTTTAAGTGAAGTAACCTGCACTCACACTGACATCCTGTCACACACTTCTCATTTATCAGGAGTGGTTTCTCGGTAAGCCCCTCCATGACGAGGAGTCGACCATCATCCATCACTACGCCTTTGCAGAGAACCCCTCTGTCTTTAAATATCCTGACTTTGCAGCTGCCTGGGCCTTAAGCATCCCCCTTGTTGTTCGGTTAGTATGTGCGGTAAATTCATTTGTGTCTGTAAAATTGAGTTGTTTAGTTCACAGGAGTTTATTTCTGAGAGGTTATATGTTGTTTATTGCATATTTCAACTAAAAATTATACAATTTGTAATTTTAGGCTGGCAAACAAGGTGAGAGATGAGCCACTTAAATCTGACTTCACCATTGACCTGAAACATGAGGTAAGATAGTCACACAGTTACCTTCAGACCTGTTTTGTTTGGAAACTAACAATGAGGCTCCTGGTTTACAGTACAGCCATTTTTTAACAGTTTTATTGTTTGTCACACTCAAGCCAGTGCCAACCTACTATAAGTTATTTGCACAAAAAGAGCAAGGCATGAAATCCATCTAACCTTGAAGTGAAATCTCATTACTTTGGAGAATTGTCATGGCGCAGCATTGAGGTTCTTATTTTTATCACTGAAATTCAGTCAGGGAGGCATCGAGGGATTTTGTTGAGTAAACACGGCATCAGACTTATCAGGCTCAGTCTGGAAAAGGTGGTTCAGTTGGAGATGGCATGAGTTCAGTCCAAGAGACTCAATTTTAATACTTCATATGTATGTAAAAAGACAAAAATATAATGTGCAATGTTTTTTTCTGTTGAGGTTTCAAATGGAACCATGGAATTTCAAATTGTTTTAAAATGATGTTTAGTTGTATTTTTGCAGTTGAATAGGCCCCAATGCAGATCACAAATATGCACTTACATGCAAGGGAAAATAAAGATCAGTTACATGCTGAAGTACAGACAGACATTGCATCATTCTCAGTGCCAATCCAGTTCACTGTCTGCAGATTAGCTGCAGGCTAAAAGTCAGCAAAACATCACAGTTTACACTTTATGTAGATCCAGATTCTGTGAGACAGTTTCCAGTATTCAGACAGTGATTGTACTGTCCTCATCACATATTCGTCTACTGTAATATCTGGATCAGCCCCTGTAGACTAGTTCAATTAAATCCAAGATTTCCTCTTCTTCAGAAAGAGGCATGGCAGTACTCACCTGCTTTCAATTTCTTCTTCTGCATCCCCTTTATCTTTTTTGTCAGTCATTTTAAATAGTATATATGCTCACTGGAGTTTAGTTGTGAGAACAAGGTGGAAAAATGCCACATATATTTCCTTATGTTCATAATAAAACACAGATGTCTGAAAGATTGCTTCTTGTCTTCAGCTCGTAACCCTGAAAGATCAATCTGCGTTATTACAGGTTGCCTTGTATATCTGGGACAACGGGAACGGCCCCCCTCTCACTGCTGTTCCTGAGCTGTGCACTGAGCCAGAAGACTCTCCTCAGACCCTCAGCCACTGTGCTACCACTCTGAGCAGCGAGCCTCCGCTGTGTGTGAGTATCTGCTCTGTGTGCAGCCTCAATTTGATTGTCCTCGACTCCTAAGAAACGGTAAGGGGACAAAATTAGACAACAACATAAAACAGAACGTGCTTCGGTGTGAGCTATCGGTAGTTCTGTGATGATCGACGATATCCAGACTTCAGCCTCCGAGCCCATGGTCCCATCAAAGCAGCAACTGGTGCAGCACAACCTTGAACGTTATCGCCTTTGTACTCTGTTGAATGGAAGATTTTACATTAAACTAAAAGGACAGAAGTCTTAGGTTTGTCTTGCTAAATTTAATTTAGTCGTCCACCATGAAGAAAATACTCCTCCATTGCTAAGCAACGTCCTTTTGTGTCATCTTAGCGAGTTATGTCTGATCTGCAGACTTATTTTTGATCCGCTGAGGTTCATCGTAGGCCTTTTGTATTATATTCATTCAAATGTGTGCAGATTTATCACCAACACTGACTGAATGTCAACCAGCACTAACATTAGCAGTATTTTTTAACCTTTTTTTTTTTTTTTGTCGGTTGTCCTTTTCTGTTCCATGTATCCTTTCATCATATCTGGACCGAGGAAATGGAAATGCTCATGCAAATTCGTGTTGTCCACAGATGGTGACTAACCAGCTTGCAATTTCTCCCTCTCCTTTGTACCCTTTATCTGTTTATCCGCTAACTGTCTTACACACATGCTCATCAGAATTTTATTACATGAGCATAATTGTTGTATTCATCATAAAAAAAATAATTCACCCCACATAATTTAGGATGAATTTAAAGCACAAGTGTCTAAACGATATTTGTTGCTTGTGAATAAGCTGGCTGTGTTTCTTTGTAGTTACAGAAGCTGCGCAGACCAAGTTTTGTAAATCCAGTTAATTGAATTGAACTTAGAGGGCTAACACCACTCAAATAGTAAAGGGCTGCTGCTACACTGCAATTTTAACAATTTATTGAATATCTCTCATCTCTCATTATGTAACGAAGGCTTCATTACAAAATTAGTGTCGATCGCCAGTAACTGATTTCATGTTTATTTTCTATTTGTTAGATCTGCAGTTGGTTTTATGTCCAAGGGAGAAATGTCTAGGAGGTAGACAGCTATAATAATCCTGCAGGAAAATAATTGGCACTGGCCTAAAGCTTTGCTTGATCTTGCATTGTATCTGAGTGGGCAACAGTGAGTGGGTGTGGCTGAGGGAAAAACTGTCGTGATTGGGTCACAGAGTAAGTAAGGTGAGTACTCTCAGTGCTGTGTAAAAACAATTTCCAGTTTAATCTTTGCCGTTGCAGTTTTTTTTACTGTTTACAGTCAGAACTTATTTTTCTGATCATGTCGGCGTGTTGAATTATGAACGTGCTTCACCACATGATACCTGATATATTGTTAGTGTTGTTCTTGCTCTAGCAGAAAGCAGAAAGTTTGGTTTGTGAACCAATCAGAAGGGTCAGCCAACCTTTAACCAGTTGTTGTTGACCCTTCATGCGCTCTGAAATTATCAATAGTGTTGGGGGTTGTCTGATGCTGTTGCGCAGAAGTGTACGTGACAGCTGAGAGTGAGTGAAGTGAGCTGAATTTGGGATGCCAGCATTGCAGTTGAAAGTGTCCCAATTCTGATTTTTCTTCCCTCCCCTCTTAGTTTGACAGAAAAAAAAAGAAAATCCAATCTGATCTTTTCATTTGTGATTCAAATCACATATTGCGTGTGCATATGTGGTCTTGAGCCTGCTGCATGTTTGCCGCAGTCTAGACTGTCAGATTTATATTCATGTGGTTTTTACCGCCCTCTTGATGGAAATGACGATCATCATAAAACTGCATTCATTTGACCAGAAAACAGGACAGCAACTGAAGCAGCCAGCGGAGAAACATGAAGGTCACAGGTTTAATAAGCATTCAGGGACAAGTTTCCATTCAGACAAAACAAGATGGGACATATCGTAATCGGCCAGTGTTTGAAACAGTCGCAAGACAAATGGCCAAGAGGGGCCACAGCAGCACTCGACAAAGAATCGAAAGCCTCAAGAGACAGATGTAAGGAGGTGAAGGACGACAATCAACCAAGTGGCCGCAGCAGCAAAACATGTCCTTTTTTATTTTTAGACAATAAACTTATGTGAGCAGCGGTCCTCCGTATTGTTAACTTATTGTTGCTCCATTCTACGTGCGAGACACATGAGGACAGAGGCTTATTCAAATTTGTATCAGACATGAGTAATTAATTTTTCAATGAGTACAACAGATAAAAAAAGAAAAAAACAAAGAGACAGTGAAGGCTGAGCAGAGACCTGACAGTGAGCCGTAATAATAAGAGGAATGTATTTTGAGCCTTCTTGAGTTCTTGGCTTGACAAAAAGTGAGTGTGCTCTCACACTAAGCCCTGTAATATTTCGGTTGATGTGCTGCCTATCTGTCTGCTCTAAAAACACGTGTCCACCTATTCATCAGCAAATAACAGACAGACACACTTAGCAATAATGTGGTGAACACGGTGGAGCATTTAGCGGCAGATATCTCCCGCAGGAGTTTGTACACTGAAAAAAATATATTAGACTTCAGTTTGCCAAGTGGGCAGAAACATGAGTGATAATGATGCTCTCTAACTGCTGGATGCGTAATGTAGCAACTGTTTGCTAACATGTTCATCATGCCAACCCAAAAAGTGATGATATGTCAGTGTTATGTTCTTAATTTACATCCGCTGTCCCCATGTGGGCAAAAAGTCAGTTATTGTGTGTGATGCTCAGGCTTGATCATAACACAAGACATTGTGACTAGGCCTCCATCACATCCTGTCTTAAATGTTCTTGGAAAAATGATGGTTTGCACAGCAGTTGATGACATTTTAATGTTGCATACACTTTTAATGCATTCTGTTTGTTGTTGATTTAGTGGATTTTTGTGTTTGAGCACAAGAAAAAAATTGTTTCAGCTTCTTCTATTTTGCTCTGAATGTGGTAATGAAGGGTTCCAAGATGCACACAGAGATGTTCCATTTTCAGGTTTATTCTCTCGCTTTTTTGATTTAATTTATAATCTTTCCCAGTCTCACTTGTTGCTTGTCTTTTTTTATTTCCAGGGCTTTCATACTTCACAAATGCACACCTAATTCATTCCAGAAATTTTCACATGTGCTGCAGTGCTATCAGCGGCTGCATGTCTTTTCAGAAGGAGAGCCGGAGGGCCAAATGACCTCAGACCATTAGCAGAAATATCCATTTCTAATTTCACTTTGAAGATAGCAACTCCCACTGATCACTCTGACACTTAATATCGCCTGAAAAACTCAATTTCACCCATTTGGCTGCATATGATATAGATTCTGTTTTAATTATGCCTGATTTAAGCTGTATTTTCATGTGAGCGTTTCTTTGATACATGTCTCCTATTTTCATCAAAGGGGGAGCCCGTAAATAAAGAAGATATATTTGTTGCTGTGAAAACGTGTAGGAAGTTTCACGGTGAAAGAGGTGAGTCACTCTCCCCCTCTCACAGAATCCACCAAAGATGCACAATTTCCATCTAAATGGTAAATGCTTTTGTCCCGTTGTTTTCTTGTAATGGATTTGTTTTACCTTTGACAAGTGTGACTGTATAAGAGCTTTACCTGATTAACATCTTTCACTAGATAATTCCACCATCATGTCTGAGAGGATTTCATAGTATTTTGGCAAAAAAAGTAAAAGAAAAAAATTAAAATATCTTGAACCAAGTAATTGTGCACCCCCCTCAATGCTGGAAAATGTAAATCATCATCCAACAATCCTGCATGTTAAGAAATCACTTACTGATGTCTAACTGTGCATTTTCCAAGCTCTCATCTTTAGTAAATCTGCTTCCCTTCTAACTTGATGAAACTGTAGTGGGTTCAGTCATTTCACAGGGATCAGACAAATTGTACGCCATACTCAAAGAGTATTATGCCAAAGTAATCCCACTAATTATCTTAATTACCATTTGCTCTGCCAAGCTGCCATTATTGGTTTCATATATAGACAAGATGAAAATGAATATTAGATTTATATATCAAAGGTTAACTTAGATCAATAAGCAATAGACATGAAAGAGCCCCACATTTAATTTCCAATGTCATGTTAAGTGTTAAGGCTTTTTAATCTTCTTTATCTGTAGTGATTATTAGTGCAAAAACAATTATATGGACATATAAAATGCACATTCAGCTATTTGGAAAGTGTGTTGATTGTATGATGTGTATGATTATGAGCTGAATAGTGTGAACAATATTTGATAATAGTAGTTCTAGTACTGTTACAGTGTGGTGTGCCTTTGTTTTGGTTTTTTTTGTTTCTTTATTTGAAGCTTTCATTCTGCAACAGTAGAACTAAACCACCACAGAAAGAATTATTATTACTTGGGTTTGGAGTTTTTGTGGCTGTGCATAGATTTTGCACATGTGAAACAGAAAAATGAAAATTGTAGAAAATTGTTCCTACGTCTTGAATTGCTTGATTAGGTTTTACTCCGTCAAAAATAACCCACTCTTAGCAAACCTTTCCAAATATTCACAAACAAAAAGAAGAAAAGGGAAACAAAAGACACAAATTCAGCTTCTGAATGGAAATGAATGAAAAATCATAGAAAAATAATGTGTTCTGTATAAAACAAAAGTGCTGTGCCTCTGAAATCCTGATTGATAGTGCTGATTTACTTGTTTGATTCATAAAATACTTCTTTTGTATGCGCTTATGCTACAGTCTTTTTTACCATGAAGTTGGATCTGTAGGTTGCTTCATCTGCACATTGCATCGAGTCTCTTTTTATTGCCAGTTATTTGGTTTAATTTGAATGTAGTGATATAAAATAGCAGTGTGATATTTGAAGCCTGATGGTACTTACTGTTCTCCATCAGTTCAGTAGATTTAGTAAATTTCTGAGAGCCTTTGGCATAGTGTGGACCAGCCAACTCAACTTTGTAGTTATTTTGGTATATTCTTTCTGTGTTTTTTAATTCTTTGGTGTATTTTCCATTCTGATTTGCTTTGTATGATTTTGGTGATTTATGAGAGCTGAACACAGCTTCGAGCTGCTGTTTCTACACTCACCTCAACAACCCAGAAACTCATCAGAAAACCTCTGCAACTCATCAGTGAGATCCTAATCAAGTTGAACACTTAAGATTTTCATGCTGAGAATTAGGTAACTGACATGTGAGAGGTGTATGCACTGATAATTTAGGTAAAATACAACATGTATAAAAAGAAAGGTAAAAGTGCATGCAAATACAGTAATATGCCAACCTACACTACCTCTTTGTTTTTCAGCAGAGGACAAAAAGTCAGAAAGCTGCAGGTTCCAGTATGTTACAGTGCATCAAGCTGACAAAAACTAAAAGTTCCACCATTTTTTCTCCCATGGGATTACTCATAGTTTTGAAATTTCACAGCTGAAACTGAGGAGATTGCTTTTTGTTTTGCAGTATATGTACAAGCTTTGCTATCTTTATTTGATAAAACCACTTCCTCAGATGAAACTGTATGTATATTATATAGCAACATCATACATAGTTCTGATATTTTCTACTTATTTTCATGGCATTTTGGATATTCAACAAAGTGGGGGGATTAAAGAAGCATAGCATTTTATCTTATTCTCGATCTATTTCTCTCTTGTTCTGCTGATGATTTATTTCTTTAGAAACATCTCCAAGTGCCTTTAATAGAATATCTGACTTAGAACAGACAGAAACATCTGAGAAACCATGTATTGCAATAAATATGAAAGAATCATTTGCTAAGGGAACAAGTCTACATTGCACAGAACCAGAGGTTGCTTGTTGTGGAGCTTAGTGAACACAGTATTGATTTTCTCCCCTTTGCTCTAGTTCCAGTGATAAAGAAGACCTGGGAAAAGGATGCCTTATTTTTAGAGTACTACAGTGACCATGCTGATCCTTCAATACCAACCATTGATATAGGAGTGCCAAATACTGAAAGAGGTAAGTGTTTGTTTTGCAGCCTAAGCTGCTTCAGCTTCAGGGTCAGCCACGTACACGGAGGTGCATGAAAAATGAAATGGCAAAGTAAAGTTTAAACATCTACAAACTAACACCTTGTGAAGGGTATGGCAGCAGTATGGCAGTAGAAATGTAAAAGTGCAGCAGATTTTGAACTGAAGCAAAAGGGTAAGCTTACTCAGCAGTGAATATCACCTGCTTGTTCTTTAAAATGTGTTTCACAAAATCACACAATTTCAAAACTAGGTATTTGTTATTCAGTCCCCTGTGTAAATAGCAGATTTTAGTCAATTACCTTAGCATTTTTTAGTTAATCTTGCAAAGGTTTTTTTTTTTTTGCATTGCATTGCATTCTGTTTTTTTCTCAGAGTAACTCAGGGGTGATAAATGTGTCTGTGCCTTCTGTTTGTTCTCAAATCTGAGGAGCTTCTCTCTGACTGAGAGCTATAAACTGCACATTTACTCACCAGAATCTTGGCCAACATCTCCTGCTGATTTCCACAGACTGCAGGACTGTCAGAATTTAATAACAGAAATGTTTTCTCCAGATATTTGTTTGTCTAAGAGCTAGTGATAACCTGACATTTCATCACTTGTTGGAGTTCATTTTTAACCATGCTACACTGAGACCGCTTGAACTTTGCCTGACTTACTGTCAGGTCCATTTTTGTAAACTCTTGAAGCAGGGCCAAGCGTTGTTGAAAAGAACAGTTCACCATTTTGGAGACTTGCTCCTAGGATGTCTTGGTGAGGCATAAAAAATGTTATATCTGTGGGTTTGCTTAGCTCAGCATAATGACTGAAAATTAGAAGAAATGGCTAACCTAGCATGTCCATAGGTAACAAAATCTGAATTGTTATCACCATGTGGATTCCAGGCGAAGACTTCAGGAAGTCACTGCTCCTGGCAATGAAATAATACGGCATATATAACCCCCACTAACTCCAACCCCTCATTTTGACACCTCGGTTTTTCTGTACAGATTGCCAAAACAAGATCTGACATGTTAATTAGTGAGTTTCAGTGCTAGCTGATTTCTCACATTTGGACAGAGCCGGTCTTGCTTCCCACTCTTTTCAGTTTCTATGCTAAATTGGGCTAATCAGCTCCTGGGTGTATCTTTATATTTAATAGGCAGATATGAGAGTGGCATTTATTTTTTCATTTAATTTTCTGCAAGACACCCAGTAAGCATACTTCCCAAGATATTGGGCTATTCCTTCAAATCCACAGATTTTACATTTTTAAATTCCTGACAAGACCTCAAATGTTACCAAAGCTATGCTATCAGAATCAGTTTGAAGAGAGTATGTTGATGCATGCAGGAGGCATCGTTAATATTATCATTTCATGTAATGCTGCAGGCACAGAAAAGCAGATATATGGACTGTGTCACAGTATCGAAACGCTTACTACATTTACAAAAAAAGGTGCATTCGAGGAGAAAATAAAGTTCAGAGGTTAACGACCACTGTTCCACTGCATGAGGAGACTGCACCTGGTAACAAAACCCAAAGGTGGGCTCCCTCTATGCACCGGGTATGGCTGCCTGGGATGAGACAGTCCAGGCTTCTCTGCACCAAAGCAAACTGTATTTGAAAACCTGCTTGGCAATAAACCAGATTCTGAATCTAATTTTTGAAGGAAAACACATCCCCCAGCTGGACTGAGAGTCTGGTGATCGAGAAGCTTTAACCCAACAACATCCTCAAGCTTCTCCGGAGGGAAAAAAACGGAAATGCATAATGTATGATAATCAGAAACAAGCAAGAACATGTACATATAGAGCGTGAGACCGCTCAAAGCAATCCAGTGTAGTTTGTAAAGACGGCAGTAGCTCTCTGCTTCAGCACCCTCCTGGCTGCCTGAGGCAGAGGCCATTTGGGCACGAATTATTTTGCAGTCTGATGGCTCTTGGCATAAAACAGCACCTAAGACCTCTCATGTTGCACCTTAATGGGATGATGCATCGGCTGTAGCCACTTTCAGCCCACTGTAGGGGGGCTGAGGGTTGTTATTCGAAAGAGTCTGGTTTAGTCTTCAGCCTCCCTTCAGTCACTGTCTTCAGGCAGCTCGGTTCTTTAACAAGGACGTCTTTTGGCAACCTCTTTGCATCGAGGCAGTGAAGGATGCAAACTGCCACCGGCTACTTGCTGGAGCATGTGGACGAGTCCGTTGCAGAGCCTCGTCAAGAATAAAAGTCAACCTTTTCTTCGTCAACTTACTCTGTTATCAGTTCAGTTTGTTGTTGATGTAACCCCGTACTGAAAAGCCGCCTCGTCTCCACCACCTCGTTGTGGATAGTGACAGGTCTCAGCTGCTTCTCGCTCTCTAACAAATCCACTACCAGCTCCTTTGCCTTCCTGGCACTGATATGTAGATAGTTCTTCTTGTACCAACTGTCAGTGCTCTGAATTGTCGGGCATACTGTGTCCTCACTTGAATCATCAAGTCGGATCTTTTTAATAAAATGTGTATATGAAGTATCCTCAAAGAAACAGATCTGAGCTAAAAAAAAAATCAGATCAGATTTAAGAAAGTTCGATCAGATTTCTGAAGATGTTTCACACCCCAGCTGCTGAAATTCAGTCATTTTTAAACTGATTCCAAACCTTTACATCACCCACAATGGGGAACAAACCTTGATGTCCCATGCTGAACTGTGTTACCCCTGACAGTCAGCAGCAGTGATGGAGGAGTTGCACACCGTGACTAGATGTTGTTGATCTTTGAAGAGCTAGACAATACATCTGTTTTTCGTGTAGCCTGCTGCTTGTTATTTTGCCAGCAGGAAATGCAAAATGTTTACAACAACCAGTATATCCTGACCTCATTAATGCATCTCATAAAAGCAGAGTTATAAAGAGTTTGGAGGTAGCATAGTTGGAGTAAAGTTGGAGGTCTGATATGTGATGAGTAAGAAGGAAGTTGACAGTACAATACCCCAGGCCACCACAGTGCCTCTCTGCAGCCTATATTTCATCTCTAATGTGTGATCGTTTGAGTCAGGCCACGTTTGTCAGAAATCAGCGTGCTTTAAATTTTTCAAAAAAGCTGAAGACACACTGATTTTGGGGAACATTCGAATCCCCGAGAGATTATTAAACATGTCGCCACCTGATTGTATCACACAGTGAATGACTGCTTGGGGTTGTTTAGAAAGATGTTCACACTGTGCTGGGGTAGTTTTTAAAGCTTTGTTGAATTTACATCTAATGGAGCCCCTTGGCTTCACTGAGGGATTAAACTCTGTCTGCTTTTCTGTTCTCTTCATGTTCACTGCATTGTTTTCATCCCACCAATGGGGTGTTCTTCTATATTGCATTATGCAAAAAGGTGCTTCTGATGTTCAATCTTCCTGCCTGCAAACACATGATAGGCACAGGATAGCAGAAA
Source organism: Haemulon aurolineatum (assembly GCA_038406115.1). Lineage (NCBI taxonomy): Eukaryota > Metazoa > Chordata > Actinopteri > Lutjaniformes > Haemulidae > Haemulon > Haemulon aurolineatum. The sequence continues at coordinate 21,662,481 of JBCAUF010000253.1, forward strand.
CACCACTAAACATAACAGAGACATTTACTTTTTTTTATTGATAAATCTGCTGAATGGATTAAATTGGTTTGTTCAGAAATGTATGTTATAATTTTCCCACAGGCCAAGGACATGAAATGACTTGTTTTACTTAACAATCCAAAACCAAGACAAAAAATATGAATTTACCGTGATATGAAGCTTAGGGAAGTATCAAATCCTCTAATTTGTCAAGATGGGAAGAGCAAATGTTTTGGCATTTTTGCTTTAAATATCTATCAGTTTGAGTCATTGTAACAGCTCTAATCGGTCAGGGAAAAGAGTAATTGCAAAAGTAAGTGCTGCTTATTGCAGTAGACCTGTTTCTTAAGATTTGTTAAATAGTCACCAAGCAGAGCCACATAAATATTTCAGATTTTATAAATGACTATGTTTATCCTGATATTCTCCCTCTATACGACAGATACTGGGGTCAGGGCGAGAGATGATGTGCGCTCCCATTCACAGTTTGCGTGCTGCCAAGCTGACAGGCTGGCAGCTGGTTGTGCCATGGCAGAAAAAAATTCAAGTGGAAGTTGTCTGGCTTCTCAAACCTGCTCATTTGCATAACTCGACACGTTCCCTAGCTCAGGTTACCGAGAGTTGGTGTGACTTGCCTGTGAGTTTGATGTCTCACTCCAGAAAAATCCACAGCTTTTCTCCTCTCTATACCAAGATATTACATTGGTATTTATGAAGCCAGTGTTGGATAAGTCATTCTCCTATATCATCGAGAGGAAAGCGTGTCCTTCCCTTTAATTTTGTCTTCCACTGCATGCCAGTATTTTTAACTGAAACTTTGGCAGACAGCCTCAGTCCATCATCAAGGCAGGGGGGTTTTCTGTAGTTTGGTAAGCAGCCAAATACTGAAGCTACTCTGTTTAGTAACTATGCACACTGTCAATCAAACAGAGCACTCAAAATGTCACTTACATACAGTAGATAGCATTTTTTTTAACAGTGGTCTAAGTCTGATGTCAACAAAAGGGGGCATTTTAAAAGCTGGCTAAATCAGTGTCTCTCAAACCATGGACTAAATTAGTGACTCAGTATCAGGGCTCTGCAGAGCTTGATGAGGAGCCACTCGTTTGAATCAGGTGTGGTGGAAAAGGGAAACATCTACGCAAGGCAGGGGTCCCCAAGGGCCAGGATTGAGAAACACTGGGTTAAACTACAGCATGGCTACAGAAAATAACCACTAACATGATTATTGACCACACAGCAAAGCTGCTGTGTTGATCAGATACGGACGCACTGAAATTATGTGATTGAAGTCAAATTTAAAGTCAACACTTTATCTGTTCTTCAGTGCCAAATACCCCCATAATACTAAATCAGATGTGAGTTGTGTTTACTTAAGGACACATACTCTCTCTTTCTATTTGTTAACCTCTTTTCTTCCCTTTCCCTGGCTTCCAGGTGTATTAATGATTGCTGAGAGCAGCCCCGGACTTTATCAAGAGTGGACAGGCATCAATATGTCAGGAATCTGGTGGCCTTCATTATTCTTTGTTCTTTTCACCTTCCACTGACTTGATTGAGTCCACTGACTTCCCCGTGCTTTGAGAGCCGGCTCTTAAAACAATATTACTAATGTGTGCTTGTAAAATGCAATATTTAAGTGTATTTTGAAGAGGAAGTTCAGAATTTCAAGCTATCTAATCAAATTTAAGCAGCACAAGATGGAAAAATTCATCGCACCAAAAAAGCAGTCATAGTGGCTTTGTTTGTGGGGAAAAAACAAATAGAGACAAACTGCATCAAAAATCTCAAGACAGAAAGACTATTTAAACACAACATGAATTCTTTTGGTTGCCTCTAGAAACAAGCTTTGATCCTGCTTAAAACCATCTGGGTGATCAGGCTGCCATCTGTAGTCACAAAGAAATATTAAGCCTGATGAAAACACAAAAGGCTTACACTATATATGTATTTTGAAAATGGAAAAATAAACTCAACAGTCTGAGGTTAAAAGTTTTAGATGTGAAGAGGAGGGTGATGCAAGAGCTTGAAATGGGAAAATATCATCGGAACTATCAAGTAGATGGTCTAAACTATTCACGGTCAAGTGTGTTGTATTTTCGCAGTGTTTTGGACAACAAAGACCTGATGATGGGAGGACTACAGAGTTTCTATCTATAGCATTATGCAACAGTGGTAGGCAGGACATTTTTAATGATAGATACTGGATGAGACATGGACACGGAAACTCCAACTAGAAATAAGATCACCAGGCTTGACTGGAGACCTGCCTCTAAAAGTGCATTTTTGGATATTATTCCTGTCAGCAGTTCAAGGTGTCCTTACTTATTCTATATTCAGATACCAGCAAAAAAAACCCTCCTTGGGTGCCTTATAAATAAAACAGTAGGGCCTCAGTATTCTTTGTGATGCTTCCCACCTGGGATTTTCATGTCTTAGCTCTCAGTCCTGATGGTGTGCAGATATTTGGATTCTGATAGGTATATTTCTTTGGGTTCTTCGTGTTTGTTCTGTACTACCACATAGCTGTTTTTGTTTTCGGGAGTTGGCAGAACATTTTGTCCCATCTGGCAGTTATGTCAAACATGCCAGAGTAAAAGTTTGATCTTCCTCGCCCATCATGCCAAACATACCTTATTATTTGGTTGAGATGTCAGGCTATAGACAGCAGCTTTCTTTCTGCTCGCAGAGGACATGTCCTTGCATTGGAAAGATTTTTCCTAAATGTTTTATAAAAACCTATCTTAAAGAAAGGCCTTTAGATTTAAGGTCGTTTGATAACGGCAGCGGCCGAAGTGTCCGCCTACAGCCTCGTGTGCTTCTGAGGCATCCTTGAGCAGCATGCAGAGCCTCTACTCGCTCACACTTTGAAACTAATGATGCATATAAATGTCAAGTTAATGCTGAAATACAAGTGAAACTTTCACATGTAGTGCATCCTTGTTAGTTTAAGGGTTTGGGAACAATAGTCCCACTCATTTTATTGCCTCCTCAAAGGCTCCTATCAAGAGAATTAAAGTGTAATTAATAAATGTTTTGTTGCACTGGTTTTCAAATTGTTAAAACAAAACTATTGGCCACATCTAATGATTCTTTATCTCATCGGTTACAGCACATTGCCCAAGCTGGATATCCACAGGGGCCATTCATGCTGAAATTCATTCACTCATTGTACTGAATGGAGCTGTGGCATCTGACTTAAAACTGGGTCCTTACAAAAATGTCTTCCTTTAAGTGAAATGTTGCTGTTTTTGTGACTATTGGTTAGCCTGCCACCTTTCAAATCCTTTAACATAAGCATAATTTATGACCCTAATGTTGTCTTCTTGGGACAGAGCTGTTATTTATGCATTTGTGTGTATGCATGCATGCGTGTGTGTGCATGTAAATACCTGCTTATGCTGAGTGTGTTTTTTCTCCCTGGAACAGGGTCATTTATCTTTGTAAAGCAGAATACAGCACATGGTCAATATGTGATTAAGTCGTACAGGCCAGTCTATTGATACCATATTTCTATTTGCAGGCCACTGCGGGAAGACATTCGCAATCCTTCAGAGATTTCTAAGCAGCTCTGTCCCAAACACCAAGTGGCTCATTGTTGTGGACGATGACACGCTTATCAGGTATATTTCCATAATCTGGAAATGGGTTTTCAACTGGGACACAGTGTCTCATTTTGTGAATGCCAGGCTTGCGGTTTTTTTTTTCTCTAAGTTTGACTGACATTTATTCATAAATTTTCTAATAGATTCTGCCTCACAGTCATGAAAAGGTTTGAACAGTGAAAGAG
>JBCAUF010000253.1:21670835-21697251 GCA_038406115.1 Haemulon aurolineatum
GTGCGTGTGTGTGTGTATTCTGGAGTCTTGGAGCTCAAATGTTTTCCTTCACAGATGTAAATGGTTTTTGTATTGTTGATGTCGAACTGTCATTAAGAGGGACCATGCGAGCGTGTGTCCATAACTTAATATGTGAGTGTTTTCACGACTGAGTTGCATGTTGAGGTTACTGTCATTTTGGAAACATGGATGTAATGTGTGTATATTTATATCATATGAATAATCTAAACCTTGCAGAGGAGAATCTTCCTCTATTGGAGATACTGTATCTTTCAAGAAGTATCACTAATGCTGTACATTGTGCTCTATTTTGACATAAAAGCATAATTATTTGAGAGTGTTCTGCTTTTCTATTTCATTGGAGCCCTGTTTATGGTATTTAGTTATTTACCAGAAATGTGTAGTTGATGAAGTTGTTAACTGGGGCTTAAACTATAATCTAACATGGTGCAGCTAACAGTCAGCATTAAAGCTCTCTAAAGCATATTGAGGGTCTGTTATTACTCCATATTTGTACCCAACATGAAGTCCAACTGCTGCTTGTGCAGATAAACGTCCAAACTTTAATCTCACCTTAACATCCTCATTACATTTTCACCCTCATTACTTTGACCTCGGTCACAGGAACAGAAAAGGAGGATAATTTCATGGACATACTTTCTTGTAAAACATTAGTTGATATCCTGAGGTATGGGATGAAAATGGGTATTATCAGCATCGATACCAGTTTTTCATTCTCTTTCTTTTTTTCTCAGAAAATTAACTGTCTCAGATAATTAATTGGCAGACTCAATGATTTGCTGACCATTAGCTAAGGTCTTTCAGAGACCTTGAGCCTCAGCTAAAGAATGAATCGTTTCTCCTGGCTGTTTGCCATCTTAAAAAATGAATTAATGCTTCTTTAAAAAAAAAAAAAGATGGGAATTGACTGCTGCCTCATAATGGTCGCAAAAGCTTTAGAAAACCTGAGGATTATGAAAAGCTTTATCAATTACACTGAACTAATGAAAATTTGAAATGTTAATATGGGAAAACTCATTACTGCCAGTCTGTGAAATGCACACTGTAATACAGAAGATGTTCCTCCACTCACAGATTCTGTCAGCATTGTGGTGCTAAATTTACACTGTCCTAATAGCACACTAGGCCGGCTCGAGTTCATGAAAAGTCTATTAGCCCCAGGCATTTGAAGCAGTGCAATAAGTCAAGTAGACATCTTCTAACACACCTATGAATTGTAACCTATTTGCAGGAAACAAGTTAAATTCCTAGTGGGACTCACCCACACATGGAGTGATGAGTGGTGGTAAGACAGTGGTTTGCACTGAGGGAAATCCTCTGCGCAATTCAAAGTAGGTCCGTACAACATGCTTGCTCCGCCAATATTTCTAGCATGTCAGCAACAACATCCCAGTGGGATTGGACTGTGTCTGGCGTTGAATTTTATTCTTTTATCCTTGTCCAAAATGGTGAAAAGAATGGAAATGAGTGTACCACTGAATTTCCCCCAACCCCCCCCCCCCAAATTCTCCTTGTCCTGTCCTTCAAAGGAAAAAAATTTTTTGGGAATTTTTCACATTTTATTTTAAGTTTATATTAAGATGATTATTTATTTCACCACATAAAGGTCTAAAAACTGTTTCAAAGCCTCTCTAGGTATAGCACTTTGACTTTGGGGAAATAGTGAATTTTTTACTTGTATTTTATTTTGTTGGCCTAAAGATAATAAATCATGCTTTAAAAAGGCGCCATGTCTAACTTTGAACTGCAAACTCCGCTGCAGAGAATTCAAATTTGTTTTACAGAAAGAAAGACTTCAGTGTCCCCAGTGGTAAGAATCTGCAGAATGATGTCCAAACCCTAGTTTAAGCATCAACTAGTATGACAATTTCACTTTGATGAGCATCAAGCCACTCAAGGGACTTTGCATCATGTGCTTCAGAAAACACCACAGATGCCCATATTACCTAATTCCATTCCATTTAAATTGCTTTGTTGGCTTTCATTTTTCATTTTTTTGCCTTTTGTCCTCTTTCCTATCATCATAATTCAGGCATTTCATCCAGTTCGGGGGTTTATGATTTATTTATTACTGGCTCATAAGAACAGACGATTGAAATATATACGAGAAGCAGTCCAATAGTGGAGAAACGGAAAAATCCCTTATGGGTCTGTGCAGCTTACCTTGACAATTCACATCCTCTGTTAAGGTTTTTGTGTCACATTTAAAGGGGTGATTCACTGAAATCAATCATCTCATCACTTACTTCTTACTGTCATGCTGACAACTTTGTTGTGTTCGATTGCTGTCTCTACCCCAATACAATGGAGGTGAATAAAATTTTATTTGTGCAAGCCTATCAAAGCACTGAGAAATAACAAAAGAAATTCTCCAGGTTTGCGCATGGTTTTCATTGGCGCTACCAAAGCAAAAGTCCCTATGACAACTGTGGACAGCATATTTTGTCATTTGGGTGAACAAGCCCTTGTAAAATTTGCCGTTGGTGAAGTCGGGAGCAGCAGCAAAGAGGTGGCTCTTTGCTCCTATTTACCTTTATTCCTCCCTTTGGAGCAGTTAATTAGGTTACAAATGAACTGTGCAGTAGGTCTAGGTCCTCATCATATTTCAATGACTCCCTTTACCTTTGTAAGTAAAGATTTGGGTTCAGATGGCTGGATTATTATTCATAAAGCTATGTTTGAATAAAAGCATGCGTGAGCCACAGAGAGTCCTGGCTGGAGAGCAGCTGGAGGGTTTTGAATTTTCTGTTGGGGCTGTTTGAACACGAGTGCATTTTCCTCAGAGGATTCACTGTGATCAGCAGGGCCTCCAAAATGAAGCAGATGAGAAGAGCTGCCGCAGCCAGTGCCATCTCAAATCTCCGTCAGTCGATTCAGCTGAGGCTTTTATCATCACTCAGCTTTCACACTTGTTGCAATATGTTTTCCAGCCCTTCAGGGGAACAACAGTGACTGCAAAGATCTCTTTAGCAAAGCAATTATGAGAGTTAATTTTTCCCAGAAGGTGATCTCATTAGGTAGAAATTAAGTCTGCTGAATCATGTTGTGAACAACATCATATTTCTGTTGTCATCTTAGCCATGCTAATGGCGTGGCTCTGTAGGGTTGGTCTGCTGGTTGGTCCACGACTTTGGTCCAGTCTGAAATATCTTCATCTTTATTCTCATTATTCTTCACGTTCTGCTAATTGGCGAATGTTAATGCTGTCACACTTACCTACTGTATGATGAGAACATGGTAAAGATACCTGCTAAAAATCAATCAATCAATTTTTAGTAATGTCATTGTGCATATGTTAGCATGCTGCGAGTATTGTTTCGGTCTTTTCTCTGGATCCATTAATTCTAACCAAACCTTAAAACATATATGACATTTTGTGAGATTAGTAAAGCATGTTATGAATCAGAACAAAAAAGACACCAAACCTTGAATCAAACTGTATATCCACACAGAATTCTGTAGTAAAACATTTTAATTTTCTTCCCTTTTGATTCATAATTGTTAGTCATTAAGTAAGTCATGTTTTGAGCAGGAATGTAGTACTTTGTGATAATCTGAGTCTTTTAGTAACAAACACAGAGGAAGTGTTTTTAATTAACATAATTTCAGCTAAGTGGTGAGGTCTAGAGTCACTCATAAGTCATCACAAATAGTGTTAGAGTAAAATGTGAAACATTGCTCGTAAGTAATAGTGTGATATAGATGCAGACACAAAAGCCTTAGAGGTGTCTACAGTCTTGTTTTGCCTTAGGGAAATTTCACTGATGCTATCCAATAAAATTAGGTTGTACTGATTTTGAACATTATGCATTCAAAAGGTGTTCCTCAGCAGGAGCCATCTCTTCACTTGTCTATTTGGAATAAGAAAATCATGATAATGAATGTTGGCAAGGCTGGCGAATTAATTATTTTCAATTATATGTATAATTCAGCAGTGTCCTGTAAGGGTAATATGATTGTGCCTACAAAATTTAGCCCCGCAGAATAAACTTGGTGTCAAATTAGAATAGTGAGCTTGAAAAGGTGGTCTCTTTTAAGAGGCAGAGTGGATAATACAGAAGGTGTTAAACCTGTACAGATCTGCCAGTGAATGGGCGGGTTGCAGTTAAAACCAGGCCAAGGACAAGTGCTGAAAGTCAAAACGCTTGCCGGTCTTAACCACCGGTTACACAAGATTGGTTTCATAGCTAGTTCAATAGTAAAATAAATAGTATGCTGTCATAGTGTCAGGCTACTGATAGCGATTAAAATATTTCTGAATACTTACCCTCCTCCAGCTGCTTATTCCAAGAGAAGATTAGATTAGATCAAATATACTTTATTGCCCTTGCAAGGAAATTTGTCTTGGACATGGAAGTCACAGCAGCAAGGACGCAAAAACAGTTAAAGAAAACATCACAAACAGCAGCTCAGGATAAAAGCACAATGCATCACACAAAAACTGCAATTAATGACACACACCGTGGGAAGAAATCTCGTCCAATTACTGTGCATAACCATTCACCATCAATAAATCGAAAGAGCCAAGGAAAGGAGGGACAGAATTTGAAGCAGTGTGTGTATGTGCAGTGGAGACCTGGACTATCATTTTGAGTTAATCAGTTTTATTGGCAGGGGAACAACAGACTCCTTGTATCTATTCAGGCTGCAGCATGGGACACTGTATCATCTGGCTGATGGGGAGAAATGGTATTAGCTGTCCAAGATGTGAGTGGAGTCTACTGATATATGTACTAATGGCATATGTTTTGTGTGTGTGTTGTCAAAGGTTTATTGATATAACAATATGCCAATAGAGTCAGCACAGTCCAGCAAGACTGGAAGGGTCAAGAGGTAAATATCTAAGAACAAAACAATAAAGGGCCATTTTGGATGTTGCCATCACAGTCTTAAGTTGTTGTATGGCCTGAAAGAAACTGTAGTTGCTGTTTTTTCACACAGTGTCAACATGACCTAATACACTATAATAGTATTTGTTGTAGCCCAGACTGACCTTGAATGACTACCCCTTCTATGGCTGCAGAACATTACAGTTCGTTGGTGGTCTGTCCTTGAGAGTTCTTAAGGCGTTCTCCAGTGATTTAGTATTGCACTTCCATAAAGTTGGGAGACTTGCAAAAGAAAGATTCTTTTTTTAAAAAAAAAAAAGAGAACTGCAGAGGTTGAAATATTCTGACTTTTGGTCCCTTGAATGAGTAAAAAATGCAGGATCCTTCATCTCTCATAATACAACTCGATAAGATCTTTCAGCACACCTTCCCTGCCTGTTCCCTCGTCTTTCAAATTTAATGCCTACAGGTTTTCTGCCAAATATTTGAAGTATTAAGCCTAATCACCCCAAAATAAACCCAAAATGCTACGTCATCAGAATTTTTTCCAACTTAAGAAAATGCCCTCCGGATCCACAGACCATGTTATACAACTGTTTTTACATGATGAGCCGAATTCGACTGACATTTTTCTGAGAGGAAATGGTCATTGTAGTCCTGAACCGTCAGTCAGTCAGACACGCGTAGAGCCTGAGGCATGAATGACGTGGACGCTGTGTTTTTGGGTTTTGCGGGTTTTTTTTACAGGCATCAGTGTTAAAGTAACAAGGGTGGAGGCTGACAGCAGCTCTGTTGATAGTCATGGGCTCAGGGAAAGTATTAACTTTAACAAGCTTAGTTTGTTAAGTGAGAAAGGAGTGGGAGCACTTGATTATGTGAGCCTTCACCTCCAGTTCCTGACACTGCATGAGCTGCACGTCTGGAGGTGTGACACGGCAGCAGGATTAAGGGAGAGTTTTGTATTTCTGTCATAGAGGAAAAATCTGCACAGTCTGATTTGGTCGAGCAGTATAGCCCTAGAAGTAATAGCTATGTCTTCTTTTACTGCAGTTTGAGCACTATAAATCGTTCGTCTGTTACATTAATGTGCCCTGTACAGCCTTTGCACTTGAATTAATATATGGCGTAAGCACTGTCTGGCTCTGTGATTTCATTGGTGCTTTATTAAAGCCCGTGGGTTATTTTGTCCTTCTGAATTTGACCCACCCGAGCTTTTTAGGAGCAGTGGGCAGCTGCACTGCTGCACCTTGGGAGCAACTCCAGTTCTGAGGCCATTGTCCTTGACTCAGGCAGTTATTATATTCAGGTAGTGTATGTTAGAATAATACTGTTCAAGTGCTTTCAAATGGTGCCACCATTATAATGATGGTGAGCGTACTCATTCAGTACACAAAAAAGAGTGCAAAGCATCTTGGTGTGCAGGTGTCTTGGTACTGTAACCCTGCGATGAAACAACATGGTGTGATGAAACTAGTCAGAATTCCTCCCACACATGTTAACCCTCATTTATCTTGGAGACACAGAAAGCAGAGAAAAATGGCCACCTGTTCACTTTCATCTCCACATGAAATGTAATTATTTTGAGAGGTGTGAGCAAGACAGTGCAGCACAAGCTCCACAAGTCGCAGCCATAGAGCTATAGTCTCTGATATGAAAAGAAAAGTCTGGAATTCCTGCGCCAGTCAATTTTACATTTTTGGATTCAGAAATGAGAGGCTGCTATTTGAACTTCTCACTTGAAGTATTTCATTATACCTAGAGTGTAGCATAGTGTGAGTGTAACACACTTTCCTTTGATCATTAGTGAGGTGACAATGCTGACAAAAATGATTTAGTTCTCTCCCAGTCAGCTGTGAGCCCAGTTTTCACAGTGCAGAGAGTTCCATGAATGCTGCAGATGCTTTTTATGTTTTTCTCATAAGCTTAGATTCACCACCTCATATGTATTTAAATGACCTCAAGATATAATCATGAGTGATGAAGGTCGATTTATTTATGCTTTGAGGATAATGACTGTCATTATGACTGTTTATTTTAATCTCTGCAGTTAATTTTCGACATCAAAGTTTCTGACTTTGATGTTGGAGGTGAAAAATAATATTGGAATCATTTCAGGGGAGCTCATAATCCTCTTATGGCTTGTTGTTGGTGGCATTTTATGATATGCAGAATTAAATTGGAAGAAGAGTACAGGTGAAAACATGTACAGTAACCAGTAACCAAAAACCCTTTTTTCTTTATCAGACTTTTCCACTCGTGCTCAAAAATATAATGTAGTTGGTGTATGCTGGAGGTATAAGAGGCAGAGTGGGTCGTTATTAGATGCACTGGTCATGCTCAAGATATAATTGGGGAGGAAATATGTTGTGTTATTTCAGGCTTGGAAATCTATCTAACACCCACTCCATGTCCCTGTTTACCTGGCAACTTTAATCTTGGTGATTGCTATCAAAGGAAATTCTGTAATATTTCTGGAAAAAAATATAATATGTTAACTTGGACACAACACTGTCTCAGTGGAAGGCAGAGCTGTTAAATCCCACTTGCACTACAAAATACCTTTGATACTCATTTACTTTTGCATTATTTTATTTATCTGTGCTGTATCTGTAGCTTTTTTTTCTTGTTTTCTCTCATCTGTTCTCAAAAAAAGAGAGTAATACATAATTACTTATTGACATTTGTTTGTGAGGATGTTTTGAGGAGTGACTGTGTTGGATCACATGAATAATAATTACCTTGAACTTATGACCTGTAGTCCTTTAGCCAGAATAAAATGGTGTGGTGGAAGTGAGGCGAGCAGTTTTGAAACACGGTGCAACATGCATTTCAATGGGGTACAGAATTAAATATGAACAAGATGAGCGCCCAGGAAGAATTCCAAAGATAAGATCTAATAAGTGGCTGTGACCAGCAACTAGTATGATTTTGTTGATGCTGCTGGTTTATCATCTTTCTTGTGCATTTTAGCCCACCAGGCTACTCTTTAAGCAGTTGTTAATTTGCAAATCTGCGCTGTGATGGTGGCACCATGCAGAGAGAGCAAACCTCATGAATTCTCCCTGTCCTGCTCTGTATGTTGACAGCTGTTGGCAAATATCAAGCAGCATGATAGCTACAACTGAATAGCAATTTCTTTCATGAATCTTGATCCGGATTTCCTGGCTGCTCTCGTCCTTCCTAAATCACCACATCTTATTGTGAATAAGGTATGTTTTAAGTGCATCTGGTCAAGTTTATGCGAATGTGCAGTAAGATGTAAAGCAAAGTTTGACATTCAAGTCCGGACAAATAAATGTTTTTAATATATAATATTGCATGGGCTCTTTTATCCAAAGTGTCCATGAGGACTTTTTTTTTTTTGTTGTTCTAGCATGGGTAGCGTTGGTGGGAATTAAACCCCTAAATCTTATACTAACAATATAATGCTGTATAAGACCAGACTCAAACAATTCATCCCACAATAATGCTGCACTGTAACATAAAGGCAGCACCAGAGGAATGTGTGAATCATCAAGCACATTAAAGGAAAAACATTAATTGCAGGATCCAAGTGCCCATTCAGTCAGCAAAAGTAGCAGAGTACAAATATACACACTTCACATGGTGGAGGTCAGGGGTTGATTAAAAATAGCCCGTAATTGCTTTCCATCTGATGACTACTTTACTAAAAGACCAGGCCATCATGGCTCTCCAGAAGCTGGGCTCCAGTTAAAAGGTTTTATTCTTGCCCTCAGTATGTAAGATCATACTGTAGATGTAAGTATAAAGGCAATAAGATCAAGCACCTAGTGAGGTTCTTTTCAAAGGAGTATGCCCTTTAGCAACTGTGTTATGAAACTGTAAAAACAGATCAGATGCTGATCCTCTTCTAATTTTTTTGAGACCAGGTCAGTTTTTAGCCTCTTTGTGTTTTCGAGTGATCACAATCCCTACACAATGGTGAAGTGTATGAGTCAGTGACAGAAACAAGTGGTTGAAATTGTTTGGAGTGAAAACATTATTTCCCCTGAGTGTTTGCATCTCCAGTTTCACCATATGATGAATGTGAAAGAATAATTATGGTGAATCCCCAAGCGTGTTTGAAATTTTAATCAAAGCAATGAAACTGTCAATGGTTGCTGTGGTTGTAACTCTGGAATAATTCCTCTGTAGGCAGACAGCCAACGTGTTGGTCGAGAAACACGGGCGACAGACACGTACACACACACTGTTTATGTCCCTTGTCTGTGTTGAGATAAGTCGGGATGCTGTGGGATAAATTTATTCTGTCATTCAGTTTAAATCTCCTTATATTAGTCCAGTATCGCTACAGTAATGTGTCCCAGTGGTCATTAATATCACTTAAATTGCTGCCAGTAATACATTATCTTTATTGTCTCCATTAATATTGGTCTGGCCTCATGGAAGTTAGGCCTCATGCAAATTCATCCAGTAGCAGTCAAGCCACAGTTCAGAAACTTTCACCAGATCAGTACAAAAAAAGAAAAAGATGTAATCAAGCGTAACATTAAAATCAGAATGAAGCTCTGTTGTTTCATCTGTACCTCTCTGCACATGGACTTTGAAGAGAGTCAGATACAGACTCACCAGCGTTTTATGTTGTAATCTCATTGTGCTGCTTCTCAGTTTGTTTACATGCCTGTTTCAAGTCAAAGCAGTGTTAGCAATGCACAACTCCAAGTACTTCGAATATTGTTTTTAATCAACACTCCACACTAGCAGCTCTCTCAGGCTGTGGGCACTGTGGTGCTTTGTGGTAACGTCAGCATGCCAACATAGGGTGGGCATATTTTTAAACCCCCAAATCAGTCCCCTTGCTCATCCACGTGCATATATATGTGCTTATGCATGCACACCATAGGCCTTCATTAGCACACCAATCGAGTGCATCTTTCAATACCATGGATGCCATGAACTCAGCATTTTCGTTGTCAGGTACTTCATGCAGGAGAATGAGCCTCTTCGAGCTCAGTGAAAGTGCTGCCTCTCTCTCTGGCATGACACCTAACCATTAGCATACTGACAGGTTCTGTCAGATGGAGCCAGCTAGCAGCAGCTGAGTGACTGACGCACATACGGACAAATTCAGTGTCAAATTCAGACACGTGCTGCAAATGTTTTTATATTGGGTTAGGTAACGAGTGAGACTGAACGTGATATATGTCTTTATAAATGCTGAAAACAAGTACGATATTGTAATCTCACCACTAGATAACACTAAACACACTGGTCCTTTAATCACTGTCTTGGACACATTGTTCTGACCTACTGATTTTGCTATATAAACGTCAGGGGACCAGAAAAGTTATAAAGATTCATCCTACGAGGGACACAAATGTGTCTACCAGTTCTCATAACATTCTCGCCTACAGCTGTAGTTGACATTTGAGACATTTCACCACAAACCACAAATGACAGTCTAATGGTGGAGCTGGAGGTAGAGTCAAAAGGTCAGTAAGACTCATCGTCTGGGCACAATGAATGATTGGACCAAATTTCATGAACATCTTGTGAATAGTTGAGATTTTTCAGTTTGGACCAAAGTGTTGGACTGACCAACAGATTTCCATCCCTAGAGCCACACCTTATACTGTTCTCGATTGAACCCTTTACCTTTCACTTTACGTTCACTCACTTCATTGTACTCAAACAATAGTGAAAGGCAAACAAAGTTCAGATGCAAGTAAGCGCGTCCTTATTGCTTGTGTTAACCTTCCCACCCAGACATGATTGCTTTGCCAAAGTTGTAATGGATTTTATTGTATTGCAGTCACCTCTGGACTGAAAGGCTTCGTGGTCTGCTGAGTGTTTACACTACTTATCGAAAGCAATATTGAAGAACATCACAGACGTAATTAGCAATGCATTTGGTTGTGTTAATGGGAGAGGATATTGCACTGTTGGAAGTATGAGACAACTAATTCCGCAAGATATATGAAGATTAGAAATACTGTTCGGCTCTGTCGTGAAACAGAATTACACATCATGTTCATGAGTAATAGCTGCATATAAGCACTGTAAGAACAGTGGGATATATTGCCCGTGATATGGTGTAATTTGTCTGCATTTGCATCCCTGCGAGTGTAGACTGTGTGGGTAAATGTCTCTCTCAATATTATTACTTTCAACTTGGCTTCTGTTGGAGATTTATAGTCACTGATACAGGCTCTGATTGAAGTTGTCCAATCTGGTTATGCGAGGCAAATTGGTGTAAAACACAAAAGTGTGATACATATTCCTGCAGTTAATGGTTCAATATCACTGCCCTTCATCCATGAAGTGCACACTAATCAAATTAGCAGATGACCAGGGGATAAATTCCACGCCTCACACTGAAAAATGCGCAGCTTACTCGCAGCAAAACATACGAATACGGAGACAGATGTTTATGCTCTTTCAGTATCCCGTCAATCAATGCACTGACAAGTAGGATTAGAGATACATTTTAATATTATCAGAGGCCTCTCTGCGACATTTTATGACTGTTAATGTTGTCTAAGGACACATCTGTCAGCAGTTTGTGACATTTCTGCTTTCGTGTTTTTGTCTGTGATGCCTTTCTGGCTTTCAGAGTTCTATAATTTTGAGGGGTACTATATATGTGTCCGGGCAGATTTGATCACCTGTGTGCGTCTTCAGCTTCTGGGGGTGCATCTCAGTTGTTGTGAGTTATACCATGTCCACAAGTAACCTCCTTCTAAAATGGTTTGATAAGCCCATATGGGCATCCTCCTTTTTTTTAATCTTGTTTGAGTGGTATTTCTTACAGCAGCCTCATAACTTTAAGCTGTGTCGCCTTGTGGTGTGTTATATATCCCGAGAAGCAGATTGTTGATAAAATCAAAGATAAACAAGCGGCCTTCCTACATGCTTTTGTGCCAGGCCCAGGCCTGCAATCCCTCCTGGGGGAGATTAGCAGGTAGAGGACAGATTGAAACCAGACAGAGAGGGGATGATAAATTGGAGCATCAGTTCCAGGAAAATGATACGCAGTACTCATTTCTGCTTTGAGTCCGAACAGTGAGACTGATGTTGTTCGTTCACAAACGGAGGGAACAACTGCGTTCACATGCATGTCCATCCCTCTATAAACTCATACTCATTTAGTATGATTAGAGTCATTTGTTCTGCTTCGCATGTGGCGCAGTCACAAAGAGTTTCAGCGCCATCATTACAAAAACAAGGACACCACGGTCAAAGACTGATCAGATGCAATGATCCCAGATTGTGCAAATTAAGACAGAATCAGACACAGAGATATAAAGGTCTCTGTATTTATTACAAGTGCTAACACAAGCCCTGCAGCAGTGAGGCGGCGACACTCAATCATCTTTAAAGTTTACAGTAAAGTGATGTTCAGGGGAGGAAGATACAGAACAGTCTAGCCTGATTTGTTTTTATAATGCTTGTAATCACTCACCTAAATAGCATTACATCAGCAGTTTGACACCCCTGCGTGATACATTCATAATAAAAAATGACAATGTCCAAAGTAGGCATCAGTGGAGAACATGCATATTGAACAGATCCATCATATGTTTACAGGTATGAAAGTAATGTATTCATCCCTGGAAGCTAGCAGAATGACACTGCCTATTTGCAAAACACAGCTCATTAAAAGCAGTGCTACTATATGAGCACTCCTGAACTTAGCATTCTCTTGTGTGTTTTTCACAACCGTCTGTGACAAGCACGCTGGTAGATAGTCAGAGCCTCTCAAGTACTGTAATCACGACCACTCGCCAGCTAACGATCGGGGTACGAAGCTACAAGTTGTGTGTGAATCGCTGACCACGCGAAATGCACTCAAACGAGACAGGTGCGACTCTGTTGATGTCCTGACCCGCGAGTGGCACTAGGTTTTGTTGCTAAACCTAAAGTGGAAAGAAAAACCCATTAAAGTCCTCTTAGTCGTGCAGAGCATTGGAGCTGCAGTGTGCCGTGCATGGTGTGCCAAGTGGCTAGCTGTGCATAAAAGGAAATCATGGCTGTCGCTGGAGCTGCCAGCTCCTGATTTGCACTTAAGTCAATTGTAACCGGTCTATCTGAATAATACAATATATTGTGTTTTAAATTTCATATCATCCCTTGTCCCTCTTTGACCTGTCTATGTAAATTTTAGGCCCTTTACTGAAAAAGATCTCTGACCACCGGTGTGAAGGAGAATGCATTAATGTGGAGAACAAGTATTGGGTTTCAGGTTTGGTTGCTACTGAATGGATTGTAATTGCGCCATTTTTGCATTGATCACCTCTGCTCTTGTACAAATAGTCTTGATATGCACATTAAGCATGCCTCTGCTGCGGTGGCATTAGACATCATAATGAGGGTGGCAGACTAGCTTTAACGGCACACTAGGCAAGATATTAATGGGAAAATACACCTGTTTTAGCAGCCAAGATTAAAAAATGGGGCTGCACGGTGGAGAAGGGCGTCCCATCCCTGCTAAGTGGGACCCTGAACACTTGTCAGCTCACAGAAAATAACCAAATTTAAAAGCAAAATGCAAACAGCAAGCGAGCGACTGTTCCACGCAGCCTGGTCTCATTAGATCTTTTTTCCTCTCTCATCCCTTTGGTATCCCTTGGCATAAAGCAATCAGAGCTCGGGTTAGTAAACATGAGCGTGCTGTGTGCAGTTTACTGATGATACATGAATTATTGGTATAAACAGTTACTTCTTGCTGCCATTTGGAGCTGTCAGCTTGCCAAGAGAGGCTTTGGAGACAGTTCAAAAATCAGTGACTGAAAGGGTCACTTCAGTTTTTAGCCCTTAAGATGTTGGAAAAAAAAAAAAAAAAAAAAAAAAAAATCAGTCGTGTAAGGTGGCATCTTTACACCTCCCCGGGTCCTGCATGCAAAGCGAACAGAGTCTCATACACTTCCCACCTGTCTGGGAGCCATTCACGGCATTGACCAGCTGTTTATCAGAGTAAAAACCCAACATAAATCTCCTGCTTTTCCAATGGCCTTGAAGTTGTTCAGTCTTCACTCTCACCTCATTGTTAATTTTCCTCCTCTCCAGTAACAACAACATCACATGCTGCTTTCGAGCTTCTCTCCACGAAACCACTGTTAATTATGCCAAGTTTCTCTACGGTAAGAATTACAAATACCTCAGTCGACTCCAATTATCTCAACATGTGCGTTAATGATATTTTTTTGTTACTCGCGGTCGATGGTGATTCAAATTATGAGGCTGAGCTCCATGCAGCTTCATAACTGCCGCTTGAATCTAGATCACAATCCCAAAATAGAGACAAACCTGACACATCATCCATCTGTTCTAACAGCATACATCCATTACAGGATGTCACAGTGTGTCCTTGTTCAAATGCTGAACAGACCTCGCTGAAGCTCATCAGTAGCCTCATCAATATTGTTTGTGGAAAAGTGCAGCACAGCCCAGTCCATGCAGTCAAAGCATCCCTGCAAGACACGAGAGCTTTGATCCACACTCCTGACCTGCCGCTTCAGTGCCTTTTCCCTCTGCAGTTGCTTCCCTCTGTGGTGGTGATCTCTTGTGCCGTTACTCAAAGGTTTCAAAGGCGGATCCCGTATTCTCCATTCAAAGCCGAAGCATGAATCACGGGTCATCATGCCTCAGACTTTCAGCTGTAGGGCAAGTTCCAAGTTGCAAACTACCCTATTATAGCAAGAAATCCCCCAATATGGAGCTGCCGCAGGAGCATCAGCAACCATAGAAAACCCCCCTGAAGAATGTCAAGATGACATTGAACCCACACCCCCCAAGTGGAAAGTAAAAGACGACTTACTTTGAAGAAGATGTGGCTAATGTGATTTTATGCGTGTCTGTGTGGGTCATGGCTTTCACAAGCGGTTTATGGAATCTCTTTTTAATTGGTTTGCAGACTTTCATCTGAGCTGAAAACTACCTGCATGTGCATCAAGGCGCTGTGCTGTGACAGTCATCCACATCCTCCTTTATCCTGGGTTTTCTCTATTCCTTGAAGAAACCAGAGAGCGCCACTCGGATCAGGTCAGAACTGTGGGGCTGTCTTTCTTTTAAGCTGTGGCACTGATGTTTCAGTTTCACTGATTATTTCATTGATGGCTATCCTTGCAGAAATTATTGCCAGAGTCAATATTCTGCACCTGGCCCACTTTAGGAGAAAAAAAAAAAATTCACATTTTCCAAAGCACAATTATAATTTAGATTGCAATGCATCAGTGCTATGTTTTATTCAAGTTGAATATATGCTGGCTTTATGGAATGAGCGCAGTTATTTTCATCCACATGTCTGTTTATTTCTGGGTTATTATCGAAAAAATGTTTTGTTTGTTTTAATTTCCCGTCCTGCGGTGCACCTGGTGCTCTATAACACAGCAGCATTATGGCGCTCTGCTGTCATTGTGACAAGCCCCGGTGTGTGCATACAGTTGACAAAGCAATTTTGTTGTTCTGGTCTGGACACAGCTCTTGGGCATGCTATCATCTCGAATCAGTGGCATGCTCTCGCTGAGTGCTAAAGCAGTGATGTCTGAGAGGTTGATGGCCAGCCAGTGCACTCCGTCCATCCTTGTCAGGGTCTCCGCTCACATAAAAAACAGCTGTATCACTCTGAGGAGTTCACCTCACACATTACAAAGATCTTAAATCTTAACCCCTGACACATCTGTCAGAGCCGAGAGAGAAGTTGTGAGTGGTGTTTTCTCAAGTGGTGTGTGTGGTGTGCTTGAAGAGCCATTTTAAACAAAAGAAAATATCAAGTTTTATCGAACTGAAAGAAGCACTGCACTGCACGTTTCTGTCCTCATCTTTTTGAAAATAATTTTTTCCAACACTTCTCAAGCTCATTCTTCTCCCAAACATACATGTCGGAGCTCTCCGCCACCACTTCTTCAAAGAGATTTTCACTCTTATCATGTTCTTTGACGCCATCTGCTGGATCCTCATTAAATTCGTTTCACTGAAAGTTCAAAGTGGTTGTCCCACCTCCTGCACACATCAATACAGTACACATCCTACTGTATATCTAATAGGTAGCTCATCCACGCTGCATTGTTTGGGGCAAAGCAAATTCCTTGATTTATACTGCTGTCTTTTTTTCTTTTGTAATTATTTCATGTTCCTTTCTTCGTGATTTGTTGTGTTACCATGAAACAAGTGTACAGTTGAGCAAGTCCACAAGCCAGGAAACTCATTAAGTCTCTTATTCTAAATCTCAATACACCAGTTGTGTGTGTATATTTGCAGTATATACAGCAACGATACACAAAAAACAGTTTTTAAAGAGCAAACAGTCAGAGTTCATGAATAATAAGATGTTTCTTTAGCCTTTGTGGTATCTTTTTGCAACATTGTTTGTGCTCTGTATTGATTTTACATTTCTATGCTTTTTCCTGCTTAGTTACATATCTTTGTAAAGACCATCTAGGGAGTTTTGAAAGAATGTGGTGTGCAGTATTGCTCAATGTCTATGGACTTAATAAACATTAAATGGATAAAAAATAATATTGTGTCTCGCTAACAATATGGCTTTTAAGAAATTAAAATTAGCTGCAATGTATTTTACATACAAACATGCATGTGAAATACATTTGCTAATCAGACTGATGAAGATTTCGCTATTTTATGTTTATTAAAAAAAAATACTGTTGGTATTCCTTAATATACATACAGCTCATCCTTAACCATATGAATAGCTCTTAAATTGTGGCTTTGTTTTACGGCACAGTGAAATGTATCAAACTTGATGATAACTCAGTGTACTGTTGCTGCAGCCTCCACTGTAATATTCCGTGGTACTTGTGATCTCACTGTGTAGGTTTCCATGTAAAACTAACCGCAGGGCAGCAGGTGCGTTTGGACGCGGCTGACATGGCCCTGAGCCAGGTCACCGTGCAGGCTGCAGAAAGCCAATGCTTTGCATGTTTTTCATTATTCAGGAGGACATGAGCAGGAGGGGGTGGGGGCGGCTGGGGGCGGAGTCTGTCTCTGCCTAGCTGATGGAGGGAGACCGAGAGGGAAGAAGTGCATCCGAACAAGTGGATCGCCTGGAGGGACGCTGGGGCTGGAAACTTGGACTCACTCCGCAAGTGCAGATGGAGAAAGCAAAATAAAACGCACCTGCTGCGGTACAAGGTATTTATCACCTTTTTCTAAAAGTTACCATGTTTGCTGAAGTTTCTGCGCCTTCTGTAGTTTATCTTTCGGCGCTGTGAGCCAGAGGGAAACTGTGCGCCAAAGTTAGCGTTTGTGCCTCTCTGCCTGTGCGTCTTAGGCAACATGAGGCCTCTCTTCAGCTTGAAATCAGCAAGTGTGCCGCTGTAAATGTTTTGAGGTGGAGTTGGACATTAACATTTTGGCAGATTGCGTTTTAAAAAAAAATAGTTGGAGGTAACACTTGGCACATTTCTTATAAAGGAAAACACAACTTCTGTCGATCTCAAGGCATTTTGTTCCAAAGTCCGCTTGTGTGACATGTGCTGTCTGAAAACGAAACTTAGGGTGAGGGTGACCTTTGAGCATCTTTTTTCCCCCCTCCGTGATATAGGCTACTACGCCTCTTTCTTTTTGCTAGTTGTAGATCTACAGTAGATGGAAGAAAGTGTCGTTGATTAAAAAGGGGAGTTAATCTGTTGTCTAGTAATGACGCTGCTTCTTCTCAGCTGTTTTCTAAATGTTAAAACCTTGATTTATTGAGCTGGGGAGAAAAAAAAGATGTGGAACTGTAAAATTAGTCGGTCCATCACACTTGATTTGGACAGTTGTCAGCACTGTCAGTGTCATGAAGGTCCTGTGCCAAGGTCCTCTTCCAGCGAGGAGTCTTTCTCTGAGGAGTTTGCTTGTTCTCAGTGTTTGTGTTTTCTCCAGGTTATCTGCTTCTCTGCCCACAGTCCAAACACATGCAGAATTGGGAATTTTTCCCCATGTCCTTGGGTGTTAGTGAGAATCTGTTTACCTATTGCTCTTGCCCTGCCATAGACAACCTGCCCAGAATCCATCCTCTAGTCTGATGCATGCTGGGATGGACTCCAGCAGCCCAGTGCTCCTTGTAGATTTCTCTTGTTTAACAACTTTTGGCAATAGTCAGATATATGTGCACTTTTCAATAGAGGTCAGCGGTGACCTTCTGTCTTTGTTTGCTGAATGAGCACATTAATACTACATTTTGAATATCTAGGAGGAAACACATAAAAACAAGTCGTAGACATAACACAGCAGTTACAGCTCTCAGTGTATGGCAAATGCATTTTTGCTATTTACATAAAATGACACAAGATTATCCAAAACATTTCCAGTCGTGTCTCCTTTTAGATTAGAATGAACTTTGCATTAAATTTTTCTCTCCTCTCATAAAAATGTTTTCTGCTCAAAAGAATAAGATGACACAAAAAATCAAGCAGTGCTCAAACAGTTTGCATGCATCACGTTAGTGAGTCAGACGTTTGAAGACCTGTGTCTACCGTGCATCTCTACAGATCCATCATCACAAGATCGTCATTTTTTTTCTCAAACTCCGACTTGCAAACGTTGATTTTTTCAGCTTCATCTTGCACACCGATTTAGTTGACACCGTTATCTTGTTTGGTGCTATTTCTGCAAAACAAACAGGAGAAATGTGTTTGTGCCGAAGTGCTCCACAAATAACGTTGACTTGAACTGTCTTGACACTTTCGTCGCACCCGTGAAACTCCTACGATGCAGTTGTTATGTATGTTAATGTGAACCAAAAAAAGTTTCCCACATAGAAACTGCTATACAGTCAGTACTACTGACTCCTAAAATGCAGAATTCAGTGGCGCTGTTAGGTGTAATAAAAGATTTCTTTCTTTAAGCTGTCAAGCGGCGTAATCAATAAAAACACAGGTCTACTCAATCCATTAAAAGGCACTAGAAATAGATTTTTAAACACAGTTTCAAATTGAGCCACGGCCAAGAGGTACTCGCTAGAATTATCAAGGTGTCTTTAGCAAAGAAGAAGAACAGTTTTATAGATTTCCAGCCCTCCCTCATGAGAGTGCCTGAAAAATGCCTGTAGGCAGTGGATGTAATGAAGGCTTTAACAACTCAAGGCAGCGTGTCTCTGCTTTCTGATATTTAAAATCCCCTCTGAGTTACTCAGATAAGCCTGTGAGCTATCCACCTGGCAAAAGAAGACTGAATCGATAATGAACATATACTTGAAAGTTTGTGTGCGTGCCATGCTGACATCGGGCAAGCGCTCAGATCAGGACTAGTAAATAAGTGATTTTTGTTCCTCCAAAAGAGAGGCAACCAGGCATAAGAACATAATCAGCTCGCTGTAACTGGATATGTGCGGCGATCACCTCACCTGGTTACCACAGTGGCTGCATGTGTTCAGTATGAAGCCCCTCCCCCCCAGGTTGATAATAGGCAGGCAGATCAGGGAACAGGTGCAGGTGCAGACCTGTTTGCAGCCCCTGAATGGACCTTATGTGTGTTGACCCAACCCAGAACTGTGTAGAGAGCAGGCGACCTGTTGAATAATTATTCGCTGGAGATGCTTTGTTTGTCTTATCTTCAGCTGTCCTGTGAAGTTATCATGGACAGTGGTAGAGATGGAAGAGACAAATGGCCCAGATCAGGAGACTGTGGCATGCCTGACCTGTAGAAGTACTTTAAAGTTGTAACAGCTGTACAAGGTTGAAAGCCTTGACCCCGTGTGGTATAAAGTTGTCATTATGCAAAGTCCTTCCATTTAGTATTCAAGAGATTTGTAAATGTTTAAACACCACCCTGTACAATGCGGTGCCGCTTCTTTGAGCATCGCGGGAAATGCACTTAGATGAAATGCACTCAATCGGCACATTCATCCACACTGATGTTTTAAAACTCAAAACTGTTAAGTGGGTTACATTAAAGTGGTCTGTATCCAGCATCGGGTTCCCACAGCGCGCTCGCCACGTGTGTTTGTCTACTTGTTGCGTGAGAGTACATGAGCGTAGTAGGAATTAACCTCCAGCTGGTTTGTGCTAACATTAGGGCCTGATATCTATCAATTATTCATCATGCTCTGCTCTGCCTGTGCAAATCTAAATGTGTCTCACCATGGAAACAGCCTTCTGTCTCCGCCGGAGGGTGTTGGTTTCAGTGGCCGCGCCGACTCCAACCGCGTTCCTCAGGCCAGGCAGTCCTGCTCCGCTCCACATTCTCGTGCATGCCTACAGTTCATTTGAACATAGTCTTATGGGTGGTTCAGTTTGTCTCGGGCATGATGAAAGTTTACATACAAGTATAGCAACTGAGAAAATATTGCATATTCTCTGACAGCATTGCATTGCCTGTAGAGAAATAAAGACAGTGCTTTGAAAATACAGCTGTTCTACTGATAGCCAGAATGTAATAAGAGACTACACATTGTTTATGTTTTAATAATAAACTTGTATGTTGCTATTATAACAATCGTCATCACATTATAATCTGCAAAATCCTGTTAATATAGCTAAATCAATTCACAAGTCAGATTTGAACATTCAGATTTTCCTCTCAAAGTTCAGATTGTTGTTCTTTTGTCAATCCCAGCCGTACCCAAATATTATAGTTACATTAGAGAGAAAGTTGTGTCAGCTCCAGCTGCATCAGTCAATAGGCACAATGGTCAACTACTGTTTATATTTATTCCTTCTAAAATATGATTGTGACTCCTGATTGATTACTTGTAATTGCACGTATGGAGGTCTGCAGGGCTGATTGTGAAACAAGAACTCTAAAAGGGATTAATATGATAGGTAATCGTTGACTGAAAGTGGAATGATGGAATAAGTTGTCAGTGTATTTCCATTGAACACTAGAGGGCGCACTATTACTACAACATCCTTTGCTAGGTCATGACATTTACAGTAGCACTACATTACGTTACAGCAGCGTCTTGGGTTTGTTAAGTCTTAAAATTTTCAGATTTCTTATGATGTAACATTTTTGTATTGTTGGGAATATTTACAAACTAAATATGAATATGCAGAGGAATAAACAGTAAATGTCATAATGCTGTTGTACCTGATGGGGCCCTGAGTGAGGGGGCAATCATTTCTGATGAAAGAAAAAGTTCATCTATAAATATAGGCTACATCTCAAAAATCTAAATCAAACATTAGATATGCATATTTAGACACATAACACACTTGATTGTGACTGGACTTGAGTGAGTGTAGGCAGGTGTGACACAAAATTTTAATGTTATGTTTATGTTATTAATGATATGATCCTCTGCTGAGTTGGGATGATGCTGTTCAACCCCAAACAGAAAACACGTCTCGAGATGTTGTGAAGACACGTCTTTGCTTTGCTGGTTGTTTACTATGACAACATGATGATTCTCGTCCTGCAGGACGTTTTAAACTAGGTCAGGCTCATACAGTAGGTAATTGAGATTCAGACTGGTAAAAATGTAACGAATGCACTTTGCTGTTTTTGACAGTTCTCTCAAGAGAAACATTCCTCTAAGACAGTTTCCTGTAGGCTACCTTCTTCTTTGACAGGCGGATGAAAAGTGAAATTACTGCTCGACTCATTAGACAGAAGAAAAAAACTTGTTGCCAGAGGGTCCCTGTTGTGCAGCTATTCTCTCTGACATAGTTCAGCTCCGTGTGCTCAGAGCTCAGTTAGTCATGTTAAGGTGTGCGATCTTTCACTTTTTGATTTCGGCCGCCATTGTTCCGTTTCTGCAACGCAAATCCTTAAAAAAACATACCGATGACAAGAAAAAAAGGGTGTGCAGGCTGGTTGTTCCATGTCCCAACTGTGGTTTCTTCCTAAAACAGAAAACGCCTTCACTTCACGTACATACACACAGGGTGTTTGTATTGCTCATGTAGGTCAGACTAGGAAAAACTGGTTCATGTGGTAGGTGTGTCCAGTTGGTGTTCACTTCAGCGGTTGAAAGAGACTGAGTGGAGCGTGAGCTGCGAGCTGTGTGAAAGTTCCTCCGGATTTGTGTCTTGCTCGATGGTTTCACACCTTTCACTCGTTCCCTTAATGACGCCAGCCGCGAGCGCCAGGAAATAATGCGGCGGGAAGACGACGCCGGCTGGATGTAGAGGAAAGCGCCTGGAATGTGCAGGTGTCGTGTTCTGAATCCGAACCCCAAAAGAGCCGGCGCGGACTCATCATGAGGAGAGGTCCATGTGGATGATGTGTGTCTTTGTCAAACATCTCTGAGCTCGGAGAGTCACCGTGCAGCCTTTAAATACTCTCAAGCTGGGAATGAGTACACGGTTATTTAAGAAATTAGTTTGCGTCTCATTAACACTTGCCAGAGGCGAGACACGTCTGTTTAGACTTTGATGTTTAGAATCCAAGACAAATACAGGATATTTATTCAGGAATGCCTCGTGGGCACACGGGAGGCGGGGATGTTGTAGCTGTCAGAGCGGCCTCTCTTCCCCCTCGCCCTCCCTCTTTCAGTTATGACTTTGCCCCCTCTCTTCTCTGCCTCTCGCCTCCTTGCTGAAAGAAGGAGGGGCTGTCTATGTAATTCAATACCTGCCCAATTCATGAATGTTACTGTAACTTGCTGAACTGCCCCGACAAGTGCAGGGGTTAAAACACATTAGCAGACCGAAGCTGACAGGTCCGGCTGCATCTGTGCGTGGCAGAAATCTGCTCCTCGGCCGAGAGGAAGAGCTAAGTTTGTGAGGGAGGAAAAAGGAGGAGAGAAAAAAATTAAACACCACACTTTAAAAAAAAACAACAACAACCAAAAAAAAAAAAAAACAGAGGAGGAAAACCTGGCGCAGCTTCAAATGACTCCCGTGGAAGAATGATAGAAGTAGCTGCGGGCTCCCTGCCATCCAACATGTCTTTAGAGGAGAGCGCTGTCATGGCTGAGAGTGAGACGGATTGCTCTGAGGG
Source organism: Haemulon aurolineatum (assembly GCA_038406115.1). NCBI lineage: Eukaryota > Metazoa > Chordata > Actinopteri > Lutjaniformes > Haemulidae > Haemulon > Haemulon aurolineatum. Next base: position 21,693,527 of record JBCAUF010000253.1, read on the forward strand.
ACGGGATGAGGTTGTCCTGGGGCGCATTGCCAGCTTACCTCTGGATCCTTTCCCACCCAGGGACTTCAGAGGGAAGTTTAAAAAGATGCGGCACAAGAAGAGGCCCACCATTCTTGAAAGTAGGTACCACTTTGACTCTGTGAAGCTGTCAGTTTTTAATCTATTTAAAAAATTTGGTTTTTGAGAAATACTGGCATTGCAGCTAGCCTACTACTGCCATGACTTTGTGAAATGCCTCACCTCCACATTGTATTTGTCATAGTTACCCAGGAATCAGGTGGCTTGTTAATACTGGAGTGGGAGTGGGAGAGGGCATCACACAATTTTTGATATCATGTACTGTAGCTGAGATGACCTCACTTTCCATATTTCTGCACCCGTCATGTCTTTGGAAAAATGAATAACAAGAAAGCAGCAACGACTTCAACAAATAGGGACTCTCAAGACCAGAACATGAGAGGGGAAAAAAGAGAAGATGGAGAAAGAAGGGGCGCCAGAAAGTAAGAGTAAGAGGCAGTCAAGTGTTTGAGCTTGATAACCACAGAGATGGCTGAACAGGACAGACATACCTCACATTCCTAACCTTCATCAGAGCCTGATAATGCTTTTAATAAGTGCTTAATGTGTCAGAGCCCTCGCCCCCCGAAAGTCTAATTAGAGGAAAATGATTTTTTAACATCAACGTGGCTCCGATGCATTTATCTTTTTTACACATGTTGCTTTGGGACTAATCTCGACGGTTGGTGACGCTGCCAATAAACAGACCCGCAAACCTGGGAATAGTGCGAGTATTACTGAAGTAGTTGCCTTCTTAAGAAGTGACACTGATCCTTTCCAGGCTGCCAGCAGACTGTCAGTGCTTTACATCTCGACGTTTGGCAGCAGTTATGTTGACGAGCTTTTAGATATCCAGATAAGGTGTTAAACAGTAAACACAACATTCAAGTTCCTTCTGAGTGGCGTTTGGTCTGATTCTTTCATGATATCCACTCTTGGCTATTAGGGTGCGCTGTGATACAAACATCAAGTTGTCTTCTCTGGCACAGTCATTACATATTCCTCTGATCTGCTCTGACAGTTAAGATATCTGTTTAAGCGTACAGTCTGCTTCATGGCTTTCCAGTGCAATCACCCCAGATCACTCCGAGAGACAGCTCCATTAGACGAGTTATTACTGCTTCTCAAGCGATAGGAAGTTTGGCTTGTCGGTACAGGAGAGAGCCGTAAAAGCTCACTCGTTTGGATTAGTGGTATTTTTGTAACGAGGAGGAATGGCCTGTGCTGCATGTAAACTATTTTGCTTCTGTGTCTATGCAGGTTTTATAGAGTTTACACAACAAAAAAGTTTTATCCTAAGCTTGGACGTGCACCAAGGCTCAGCTGTGCAGTGTTGTTGTGGTTTTTGTGTCGTTATGTTGCATTTTCATATTTAATATCATAAAAGTAACCAACAGCGTGGCTCCACCTCTGCTTGGACTCTTTCCTGTTTAGCTGCCTTGTTGAAAAAAAAAAATCTACAATTATTCAACTAGGGAATTACATAACAGTCTGCCCTTCAGAGGGCCTCTCACTGGACAAGTCAGGCTGACTAGATTATAACTCATGGAGAGGTCAGGGCAGTAAACTGTGTTTGTTCAGTGTTTAAAGAATCCATTTGGGCCGATCTCTGCTTTCAGTAATCAAGCGTTTTGCTGTCCTAGTAATTACCCATAATTAGTCAAATTTGACTAATTATACTAATTAGACTCTCATATTTCTTATCGGTGGACGATATCTTTGAGGATATGCTGGTTGATAGGGCAAATGTGCTGGCAACAGCTGAAGATATATTTGTTAATGGCAATATTTAGGCAAAACTAGAAGAAGCTATAATTTAGAACCCAACCTATATCCTGTTTTAGTGCACTGATGTCATTTTGGACAATGAGGATATGGATATATGTTTTTTTTGTTTTTTTGTTTTTTTAGTTCATCAGGTGTCTGTGTTGCGTCTTACTCTACATTTCATTGTATGAAAGGCATAAACATGTTAAAAGACACCGCAGATGAATTTAACTATAATAGAGGGGAAACATTGATTTGTGTGAAAGACAGTAATATTAGTGAGAGATTTTCACCAGTTTTGCATGAGCCCTAAGAGCTGCTGTAACAGTTGCGGTTTCAGTAACAACCTCCAAGCAAAGCCATATGGTGTTTATTCAGTGTCCACACACTGTCCCACCTACACTATTGATTACGCGATCGCACCAAGCTTGATGCTAATTGTTGCACTGAAGAATAAATGTAGATAAAAGTGCTGAAAAAAATACGAAGATGCAGATGCAACGTCTTTATTAGCATCACCGGCAAAGTGAGCTCTGCAAAGTGAACACACTTTCACCACAGATGTAAAGAAAGAAAGCTGTGACTCCACTTCCTGTCGTGTTCATCTGTGACAGTGTGACAAAATGAACGAGTGTGTTGGAAAGACAAACCTCATAAATGATGGCACAAGTCACAAGAGCCCTCTTGTACAAGGTGGTTTATTTGGTGACGCCATAATAAAAACAAAGTCTCTGCTGTGGGTAAGAGGGTGGAGTTATTCACGCAAACATGCTTTGCTGCAGCGCTCAAAAAACAACAAAAAAAAAAAACCTCCTACAGACACCAGATCAGCAGGGAGTCTTGGCTATAGTCAGGACACCTGAGCCCCTGAAATGTGTGTTTACCAAACACAGCGGCCAGCGATGGCTTCTCCATCACAGCCCGTGTTACGTAATGAAGGTCAAGTGGCTGTCGCTTGATGGACAGACAGAGTTCTGATAGGATTATACTAAGAGCGCTGAGAGGCCGGAGAGGAAGGGGGATTGGAGGATGTGTTTTATGGTCCATATGGTTGACGACTTGCATCTGCCTTTTACATGAGAAAATGCTGCGAATATTGGGTTTTATTGTCACATGTTCAGGAGAGACAGCGGGATAAAAGGAGTGAAGTCTAATCGTTCATCTCTCCAGTCTATTTGAGGTTTATAGGCTGAAATTACAAATGCAGACGTGTTATCATATTCTCAGCATGCCTGCAACACATATTTTCTAATTGATTTATTTTTTCAGTTATGCACACAACATATGCTTCAGGATGTAAATGATAATAATAGTGTTGAATCAGTTACAGTACACAAGTAATTCATTATAGTATTAAACTGATGTTAAATGTCAGCTTGTAATTGGGCCTTTTCTCTGCTATTTGATCTACTTTATTTCGATCGAACAAGTGATTGATATAATAAAATAATGACTGCATTATTTCAAAATAAAATAAATTATTTGCTTCCTGATGATAAAGATGTGTAAAAAGGATGACAAGCCAACAGTCAGCCCATGCAGATCTCTTGCATGCGGTTAATCCCGTCTGCTTGCTGATCACTTCAGTGTCTTCTTCTTTCCACTGCCCTCCCAGATGTTCCCCTGCAATGTGTCATGCTTCCCGCGCTCTCCGTCTCCTCTGTCAGTGGCGGCGGCCCGTCTGATGCTCCCAGTCACGCTGAAAGACGCACAAGCCCGGCGCTGTCATCATTATCAGGCCCCGCACGCAGACAAACAGTAGTTATTATTAACTGCGCGCTGCTAAGAGGATTGCTTCCTGCACTCTCAGCCTCCGCGCAGTTATTTAAAGGGAGCTTGCATTGCCGCCCACTGCCTGCCACAGCTTTAGAGAGAGCGAGGGAGAGAGAGAGAGAGAGAGA
>JBCAUF010000253.1:21725749-21741002 GCA_038406115.1 Haemulon aurolineatum
AGTTAAGTCTGTGCCCCAGGCATTTATTGATGAATTGTACGCATTGGGAATTCCAATTTAAACTGTCACCTTGCAAACTCTCTTGAAATGTACAGGATTTCACTTGTTTAAAATAGTTATTGCCAGTTTAAATACAGCCAAAACCTCTAAACACCTTATATTGAGATTTTTACAAGTGTTTCACAACCGTAGCTGAGCTCCACACAGACACGATACTGTGCGTTGTTAGTAATTAAGAAACTATTGTTTCATAGAGCATATGGACCACTGTGGTGCCATGAAGACATTTCACCAAAGAACCAAGTTTCAAAAAGCACCGGGCAGCTGACAAACTTTCTACGACATGTTGTATCCGTCTTCAAAGAGTCCAAGTCAGGTAACCCTCCAATTGATCCTTCACAATAATTATCAATCAATCATACTGCAGAACCTTGTCTTCACCACTCAATAATTCTCATTTTCATTTGCTCATTCGCCTCTCTGTCCATGTCAGATTTCCACCTGGAGCAGCAGCTCAGTGACGTGGCGCTGCAGACGGCCTTGTGTAGTTCATCGCGTCACTACGCCGGCCGTTCATTCCAGGTGTTTCGAGCCCTCCGCCAGCCCATCTCTGCCCTCGCTGTCTCCGACCTGCTCTCGAGGCTGGTGGAAGTCGTCGGTGAGCATGGAGAGGAGGTGCAGGTTAGTGCTCTGCGTGATAAATCCATGTGTTTAGGGATGATCCCTCTAGGAATTTCTTCTTAGAGTCTTTGACTGTTACTGATTAACTGCATCTGTAAAAGTATGTTTTGATTTTCTGTGCCATTTGTATGCTCAGTTTGTTTTTGAGAAAGTAGGCCATGAGTTCAGCGCTCTTTAGCAAATTATTTGAATGCCCCAGATGTTTGACCCTCTTAGGAGCACATGAATGGAGCATTAAAAGTAATAATCATCTAATGGCAGAAATCCCAGATCATCATAAAAGTCTATCAGCTGATCCCCTCAACCCATCCATCAAATCCAAATCCATCTGATACTTTTTTAGCAGCATCGAAAAAACAAAACCTCCTTCCATCATCATCGGATCTATTTTTGTCAGCAATAAATACCCTATTAGAATAATATTATTCAAGAAAAATCCTTCTCAGCTCTGAGGTCTTTTTCTCTCTTGCAGGGCTATGTGATGGAGGTATTACTCACACTGGAATCTGTCGTGGATAACTTGGCCGAATGTCTCAAGAACAATGATCTCATGGCTATCTTGACGAGGTTGGTGTCTCCTCAACATATCCTTATTTAAAAAGCTGGAATTTTTTGTTAAAATACATTTATTTAACTTGTTGTTTGTTTGACTCCAGAGCCTCATCTCCAGATTTCCTCACCAGTTTCAAGCTGCTGTCCAACAGGAAAAGTACTGGGCAGCTCAATCTTAGGAGAGAAGAGAAAAGCCGACATCAAAGGAGCTCTTCTGTCCCCAAGAAGTTTGGAGAGGCGGACAGGTGGTCTGACCCACCTCGCAGTGCAACACTGGACCGCATCCAAGCGTGCGAACAACAGGTTTTGCTCGCCAAGACCCGCAGCTCGTCCTCATCCAAGGACAATGTCACCGACCCAACCAACATCAACCACCCTAGCAACCTGCTGGCAACCATCTTCTGGGTGGCGGTGTCACTGATGGAGTCAGACTTTGAGTTCGAGTATCAGATGTCTTTGAGACTGTTAAATAAGCTGCTGGGCCACATGTCGCTAGACAAACCGGAGAACAGGGAGAAGCTGGAGAAGCTGCAGAGCCAGCTTAAATGGAGCAGCTTCACCGGGCTCCAGCAGCTGCTGCTGAAGGGCTTCACCTCCATGTCCACCACTGACCTCACACTGCAGCTCTTCTGCCAACTCACGCCTGTGTCACGAGTGCCTGTAGTGGACACTTCACAAGCCATAGGTATGCTGTAGAGATCAATGGACTATGGGTTATGAAAGTTTAAATTCTATGATTTAGGTGCCTCTAAGCCGTTTTTTGTGGCACTACTATAAACAGTCTGCCTTTCTCCATGGTGTAGCACAGAAAAACACTGAAAAATTAAAATTGCTGTAATCTCTTATCCATGTAATTTTACATAAATTACATTCTGGTGAACTTTGTCCAAAATGATTTTTTAAAGTGACTGTTTTCATGTGAAATATTAAATTAATTTGTCAATCTCATCCATTAGGTTTCCCCTTGAATGTTCTCTGCCTGCTCCCTCACCTCGTGCAGAACTTTGATGGGCCCACGCAGTTCTGTCGAGATGTTGCCGAGAGGATAGCCCAGGTTTGCCTTTCATAACGCTTCCATCCTCCGTATTGGCTCAACGATAAATTATAAGTTGTGAGCTAATCCACTCTCTGTGTGTAGGTATGCCTTGAGGAGAAGAACACCAAGCTCTCCAACCTCGCTCATGTCATGACTCTGTACAAAACGCACTCCTACACAAGAGACTGCTTCTCTTGGGTCAACGTGGTGTGTCGATATCTTCACGAGGCTTTCTCGGATATCACCCTCAACCTGGTCACTTACATGGCAGAGGTTTGTGCAGCCACATTAGCTGAATGTATATTTGCTGAGCAGCAGGGAAAGGGACGTGCAGTGATCATTAATATTGCAGCTTCTCAGAAGGTGCTAAATAAATGAATGGCATTTCGTTCTCTTGTAACAGCTGTTGGAGAAAGGTCTTCCCAGTATGCAGCAGACCCTTTTACAAATCATCTACAGCCTCCTGAGTCACATGGACCTGACTGTGATTCAAGCCAAACCCTTCAACATGGAGGTGCTCAAGACAATTGAGAAATTTGTCCAGGTGAGTTAAAATGCTTGAATGTGTGTCCTTATGCAGATATTTTGTGTATATATACAGACTATGCATTTATGAATTTATACTAACTCTTAGTCAGTATACTGAATGTGCTCGGAAAGTGAAACCATTCAAATCAACCACATCAGATGTAATCACTGGAAATCTTAAGGCATCGTGCTCCGAGTGAGAGTCTCGTGTTCCCTGTTCCTTTCGTAAGTGTTCATGGGGGGAAAAAAAGCTGTCTTGTGTCAGCGCAGTAAATTTGTAGACACACCCAAACTATAAACAGTCTGCCTTTCTGCAGGCCAGGCCTCTGCTTATTCTCATGCTGAATCCATTTTCCTTCAGCTTCCTACTGTGAGCAGACTGCCAGAACACTTGTCTCCAAAAATAGAACTGCATAAATCCACGCAGAAAGACATTTGCGGTTGTTTGTTTCTAAATATGCGGTTGTGCCGGTTCTTCGTCTGTGTGTGTGTGTGAATTGATGTGTGTGTGCATGTGTGTGTTGGCCGTAGACCGTCCATTGGGGGGAAGCGCTGAATATCCTGAAGCTGGTGGTTTCTCGATCTGCCAGTTTGGTGCAGCCCTCATCCCCACAAGGTGACCTCTCCTATGAGGACATCAGCCGTGTCTGGGACCGCTCCTCCAAGGCCCTGCCTGGGAAAACGCTGGATTTCCACTTTGACATATCTGAGGTTAGAGACAACTTTCTTTTTATCTTGTGTGAAAGTTCTTGATTTGAGAGCCGCTGTGGCCTGAGGAGAGCGTAACGCTTCTATGTTTCCCCTTGCGTTTTTTTCCTGTATTTTCCAGGGTGTGGTGCTTGTTGAGGTTTTGTGGAATCTTGTTGAGCTTTTTGGAAAGGAAACATTTCTTCCTTTTCCTTAATGCTGATATTTCTTTTTGACCAAACCCCTCGAGATTAGCTTGAAAGCTCGAAAGGTAAACACAATTAGCTAAGCAGTGCAGAGCTGGAAAGTGATGTCAAAGATACAGACAGAGTGCGTGTGTGGGAACTGAACAGGGAGCTATTTGTGTAGTTCATGAATGGCAGGAAATGATGTCAGCTCTTTGCTGCCGTCCTTTGTATGTGAATCAGTGAGCTCAACTGGATAGCCAACAGCGTGTGTATTTAAACTTTAGACACACTGGACAAACCACTGATATTTCTTAAAATATCCAGATATTTTTAGACTGAGGGATAAAACAGAGGAAATGATGTAGGGTTATTTTTCCTCAAATTGCTTCACACAATCGGAATGCCAAGTGGAATAAAAACTGTGAACCCTTATAAAAATCCCTGCCAGCGTATGATGAAATGTCGATCGATCATCTTGGAAATGTTGAAGTCCTGAAGAAGCAAGAGCTGCTGTGGAGCCTGAGTCACGGATTGACTTTCTCCTCTTCATGCTGGCCCTGACTCATCAAGGTTTCTGCCTGCACGTGTCTGTTTGTTTGTGTTCGCGCTGCTCAGACTCCGGTGATTGGTCGGCGTTACGATGACCTGCAGCGTTCTCCAGGCCAAGATGTGAAGAGCAGGACCACAGCAGTGACCCGCAGCACCTCCTCTACCTCCTCCGGATCCACCTCCAACAACGTCCTGGTGCCAGTCAGCTGGAAGAGGCCCCAGTCTTCACAGGTGAAAACATATAATAAGAGGGCTTCATTTGATTTTCTCTTAACATGTTTTGTTTTTAACATCCCAGTTAGACCCAAATCAGATGTCATTATCCAGATACAGATCGCATGTTAATGCCAAGTGTTACTGGGGCCTAAAACTGAGTTCTGGTTGAAGTTGAAGTTTTGTATTTCTTTCTCTCTGCAGAAACGAACTCGGGAAAAACTGGTGAATGTTTTGTCTTTGTGTGGACAAGAAGTGGGGCTCACGAAAAATCCTTCGGTAAGATATGCTTCGCACTCGCAGTGATCATGATCATGTATTCAATAATAGTCTGTAAGCCCTTTTTCATTTGTGTCTATTGGTTTCTCTGTATAGGTAATCTTCTCCAGTTGTGGGGAGCTGGACCTCATGGAGCACCAGCCCAGCTTGGTGTCCTCTGACGATGGGACCCGGGAGCCGGACAACATGGATGACACGACCTCAGAGCAGCAGTTTAGAGTCTTTAGAGACTTTGACTTCCTGGACGTGGAGCTTGAAGACGGAGAGGTGAGTCTCAGTTTGTCACATGTTTTAAAACAATGGAAAAGAAAATGATTTATCCTCCCTCTCACTTCCTCTTACTCTCATTTGATAGAAAACAACATAGTCATGCTTGTAAATCAGGTATTTTCCTTCGAGTGCTCTTAAACTGTGATGGGTTAGGTCTGCCTGCTCTGTGTAATGGGGTTTCTTTTTTCTGTTTTTCCTGTCTGTGCTATCTAGGAGCTACAGGTAAGTTTAGTCGTGCCAACTTTGTACTTGCTGTGTTCTCTAAAAGAGTGTTTGCTTGTGCAGATAATTTAGTGGACTGCCACATTGATGACAATTGTGCATGCTGTGTAATTTACAAAACAGATTCTGCAGTGTTCATGTAGTGCAAGAGAGTCATTCACTCAATTCTGAAGTATAGGAAACACAGTATGTTTAGCATATTTCTCACATCACATAAGACTAGTGGTCTTTTAGTCGAACAGTAACCAGTGAAATGCATGTCAACAAAAGGTATCTTTATTTTTTTTGTAATGGTACCTTCAGTGTTTGATCATTCCTCGTGTGAGAAAAAAAGTATTTTTAATTATATTTTACAAACAACATCCCCTTAACCTACATAGTTATTATAGCGTCTATTGATGTCTACAGCAGGATTGGATATTAGTGGCTTGATTTTCACCGATGCTCATTTCCGACACAGTTTGACGTCATGATACTAGTCTATCTGCAGTTTCCTTTAATACAAACTGAGCATCTGAATATAGCATCTAACATATAGTATAGTGCACAATAGAGTTTAAAATTTTAAGCTAATTTTTCTTTTTCCTTGCATAATTGGACATGTGTCTCAACTGTTCATTCCAGATGGGATTTTATCTCCATCTAGAGATACAGCAGAAGAAGCTGTGTCCAGTTTCAGCTTTTTGTATCACACTGAAATCATTATGTAATCCAAACCACAAGTTATACGCAAACTAACTCTACTGTGTACCTTTTGCCCTTTGTACGGTTAGCTATTTGGTGAGTTCATGCAGTGAACATTACTGTTGGTTTACCTTGAGGAGAATAACATCAAACTTTGCTCGAGTCAGTTCTGTGGAATTGCAAAAATACTAATGACATCAATAACAATATTTAAATTTGACACCACATGAGATCGTCATCCAGTTGCAAATGTCTATGTTTAATTTTGTCTTACCATGTAGTCAAGCTGTGAAACCACAGTAACATCTTGGTATTTGTAGAAATAATATACACGTCCATATATAAATATCTGTGTCTATCTAAAGATGCAGACTTTGCACCCTGCAGCACACTGTCAGCTGTTCTCTCTGTGTGTGCTAAAAGTTCACACAGACTGGTCAACAAAAGTCCAACACAGACAGTTTTCTAAGCTAGTGACACCACAGCAAGTTCAATGGCCTGACGAGGTGTGAGGAAAAGCATACAGTTTTTGTTTTCATCTCCAATGTGGTATGGTTTGCTTTAAAAAGCAGCTCAAGGACTAAAGTCAAAGCGTTTGCCTTCTGTCAGTAGTAGGTATTAAGATAATCACCACAGGAAGTCCCCCTTATTTGATCTGTTGATGTGGAGCTTTGGTGGAATGTGGAAGTTGGCCGACATCTGCAGTCATGTCCAGTTGAAAAGTCACTCTATGTCTTAAACAAGAAACAGCTAGACTCAGGGGGATAAAACCTGTAAATATTTAAAGTCTGACAATATCAAAGTGTTCTCAAAGCCAGACTGCTCTGCCAGTTTCACCAGCATCACCAGGTATTTTGGTAACCGTTTGAGGAAATTCTCTTTGTGAGGATACGCAGTGAAGGGCTCACAATACTGCCTCAAACTCCATTCTTAGCTATAAGGGGGTAGAGACTGCCCCCTCCCTGAACCTGCACAGCATGGTTGTGTGAATGTGTGAATACAGTATGAGCGTGTGCATGTTTTTGTTAGAGAAGAGATTGTTCTTCACTTCTTGGTAACTCGAGGTCATTCTCCATTGCAGGGAGAGACTATGGACAACTTCAACTGGGGAGTGCGCAGACGCTCAATGGACAGTCTGGACCGAAGTGACCTGCAGCCCCTGGAAGAGAGCCAGCTGTCCAGCAGCATGCCCAGCCTCAGCAAGATCACCCATGAAGACTCAGACGAGTCGTCTGAGGAAGATTCGCTCACCGCCAGCCAAATACTCTCCCACTCACAGCTTGTAAGTCCACGTTTGCGTGCATGCCAATCAATTAATGTCAGAATGAAAGGAAAACATAGCTGTTGAAGCCCACATGCATCAGATAATAATCCTTCAGATATTATCCTCACAGAAGGACTTGAAAAGGCTTAAGAGATATTGAAATTAGTTTCCTCAAAAAGGCTTAGATATGAAAAAAGAAATCTTCGATTTCATCTACTGTTGGGAGACGTAATATGCTAACCAGCAGCTGCTCAGTCAAATTTGGAGGCTAAATTATTTCTGTCTTGGACTCTCCATTAGCTCTCCTCTTGTGCCACCCTCAGGTCACTGTCAGCTTTGCACAGGATGATTTGATTTTCACACTCGCAAAAGAGGTTTGCTGTTAATAATCAACCACGAGTCCAAATGTCAAAAGTTCTAAAAAGTTGCAAAATCTTCCACATGCAACCCAGAGCACACATTGTAGGTTGTAATGAATGCTGCCGTGTCTAGGAGTTGCTAGCAGGGCTTTAAACTTTGCATCATCTTTTGTGTTGTTTGCATCATCTTTTTGTTATTCCCTGCCTGCTGGTCCTCATTGAGTATTAGATAAAGTTTGTGGAAACTGTGGCGTGGTGGCAGATGGGAAGCCCATGTGTCCACGCAGCTGTCATACCACTCCTCTCTAGTTCCTGATGAGTGAACCACTCTGCCACGATCAGTGCTCACAGGCAGTTCAAGGAGTGTTGTAGATTTTGCGGTGTCACAGTTTTCTGTCCAATGCCTTTGAGATGTGCCTTCTTTGTTTCTAAACAAAATGTTTATGGAATAATGACACATCCACTGTTTAGAGAGGATTCCAACAACTTTGACTTTGTATCTTTGCAGACTGTCAACCTCTCTCCAACAGCAGAGATCAGTATGGACTCTCCCTCCGCCTTTTATGATACAACTTCAGCTGATTCAACTCCTCTGAACACCAAAAATCCCAGTTTCGAGGTCCAGCTGCCAGAGGACTCGAAGCAGCGGGTGAATAAGGGCTTCAGAGTGTCTGAGATATTGGGAACTACTAATTCCTATCGCAATTCCATACTAGAGTTCTTTACTAATTTTGCCAAATAGAGGCTATTTTGCTGCATCTTCTCTTGTCAAATGTCTTGGATGTTTTATGTGCTTTGGGTTCAGTCATTGTTAAGTATTACTTTGTGGTGCTGTGATTTTTCTACATTTCTTCTCTTCAGAGTAGAGCATGAGAGGCCCTTTTCTTGATTGATTTTTCAGTAGTTGCATGCTAAAATTGAATGAACTAAAACCTGCAAGCAGCCAATCCATAACACTTTGGGCTATGGGCTAGTTTGTGCCTTTTTTTAATTGTGGCAGAGGTTGTCTGGGGGTTGTTAGGGGGTCGTAGCCAGCAATAGAAAAAAAAAACAGTCTCTTTCTCTCTGTGTCTGTCCGTTTAAGGCAATGTGTATACCTACTGTATTGCTTCTTTGTGGGTGGCTCTAAGCAACAACTAAAATCTCTCGGCATGTGGGAGGTCACGAAAGGTTTACACATTGCCTGTCCCGAAATATAAGTGTGCAGGGCCACAATGCTGGCTGAATTAAATTTATTCTATGATCAATTGAATTGGCACAATTAATGCACACTAAATTTACCAAATAAGAGAAAACACCACAAGGAGTGTCCATAGGGTGCCAAGGTTAGTGTGTCCATTTTACCCACAAATTTATCTGTTTAATAATTAAGTATAACAGAGGGAACACGTTTTAGTTAATGATAACCTTTATTGCATGTTGCCTCAGTATTTGTTCTCGACTCTAGTTCATTTTACCACCTGCTGAGAAGGCATGTGTCCCTCTTGCTCTCTTTAGCATGAGGTGTCCCAAGAAGACGAAGACACCAATGTCCACGAGGACGACCTCTCTCTCTCCATCAGCGAGCTGCCCCCTGAGTTCCACTGTGGTGACAGTTTGTCACTGGACATGGTTCACATTGATTACAAAGGAGAGCTGGATCTTGACAGCTGCTTACCCAGGTGATTACTCACAACCATTTCTCAATAATAAATAAAGTTACATAGAAATTACATTGCTAACGGCCTGGCTTTATGTCCGACCAGTCTCGCCGAGGAGGAGAGAGACGACATGCTGGAGTGCCGTTCTTCGCCGCCGCCGTCACCCTTCTTCTCCGCCATCCTCGCAGCCTTCCAGCCAGCAGTGTGCGACGATGCAGAGGAGGCTTGGCGAAGTCACATCAACCAGCTTGTGTCTGACTCAGATGGATCCTGTGCAGTCTACACTTTTCATGTGTTTTCTTCACTATTTCAGGTATTACAGCATGGCCTTGGAGCCAGTGTACACCTAGAAAAGTGTGCATAGTCAAACTGAATAATTAAAGTGAAAGGGTTGCAGGATTAGTTATCTGCCTGATTAACCTTTTGTGAAGGAGGTTTCCTCTCAGAAGATTAATTACAAATAGAGGGCACTCCTTACATGGTTTCAGCTTGAAAATCTTCTGAGAGTCATTAGCTAGATGATGTTCACTTCACTGAACAAAGCTGACAGGAGAGAATTTCAGAAAAAAACTACTGAAGTAGTGGCAGATTGTAAGGACCTTGATCTAGGACTAACTTTGACAATGTCACAAGCAGACTTTTTTGTTTTGCGTTGCAGAGCATCCAGACCAAATTTTGCTCCTTGACCTGTGACGCTGTGAGTTATCTCGGTGATGGCCTGAGAGGATTAGGAACAAAGCTTTTGAGGTCTTCGCAGATGCTGACATCATGCTCAGAGTGCCCAACTCTATTTATTGATGCAGACACAGTGAGTAACCTGACAGTTTCCAATTTCCTGTTGCTTTTTCAACAGTATGACATGTTAGTGGCAGATGAACAAATATAACGACAAGTCTCTGTTTTTTTTCACAGATTATATCATATGGGCTTCTGGAGAAAATGAAATTCAGCGTGTTGGAACTTCAAGAGTATCTTGATACTTACAACAACAGAAAGGAGGCAGCTCTCTCTGTAAGGAGATTTAATCTTGTGCTTTCCAAACTGAATGTCACCTGTGTGTTGACACAGAGTTGTTTACATGAATTATGTTCTCACCCATAGTGGTTAAGCAACTGTAAGGCCACCTTTCCCAGGAGTTCTGTGGGCACCGTGGTAACATGTCAACCAGCGGAGCATGAGGAAAAGGTAAAAATTTTATTTTTTTTTAGGAATTTGGGCAATGACTCTGACATGCTGCCATATTTAACGAATGATAATATTAAATACTGGTTTGGTGTTTTCTGTGGTTTAGCTAATACATTCAGCCAGTGTGGAAACACCCAGAGGACGGTCTACTTATAACAAAAATAGTTGTTCAATCTGTGAGAATGAAAATGAGTGAAAATACTAAAGATTCCACTTCAACTGACCTTTCGTACTGTACTTTCTGCATTACGATTACTGTGTGGTACTGTAGCTCTGTGAGTGTTACCTCTAATTTTCTCACAATATGTAATTGTCAAGTTCCTGACAACCTTCAGTTGCCGCACGTCACATTGATTATCTCATTCCAGTGTGCATTGTGATTATTTTCAGCTCTGCTGGGCATGAGAGCAAGTTCTCTTAAGTTGCATTTGATCTAGAAGTAAACAATTACGCTCACTTCATAACTGAGGAAAGGAAACGGCAAAACGGAGAGTTTTGCTGTTGAAACTTTGTCTTTGATAGCTAAGAGATTCCCACCAAAGTGAGTGCATTTGTGCTAATTAACAGGCAAATTGTGCTTGGCTTGTTTCACTTGGCTTTTTAATTAAAGGGGTCCTGTGGAGTTTCCTGTAAATCTATGTTATGTTTACATTTTAAAATGTAATGTGCATCCTTGACCTCTAACACACATGTTGAGTGTATTTCCTCCTTTATAAAGCATATCTAAAGAAGTGTTTTAATCCACCAACGTGTGTACCAGCTTGCAGTCTTCTTCTTCCCTGTCTTTGTTGATGCATTGCATCTTATCCTGGCAAGTTACCTCCACCTCTTGATCAATGGAATAATGTGACACCAGTGGCAGGACTGTGTATCGTGTGACCTGTGTGCGTCCTTGTGTTTGTACACAGGATAAACAGGGGTCCACTCCTAGAACAACAGATCTGTAGTGCAACTAGCAGTCATAAACTCCACAGGATCCTTTTAATTCATGGCAACTACCAGCCCTCAGTTCTAATTTACACATACATCGACCCTCACTTTCTTTCCTCTCTGCATGCCAACAAAACGACCTGTGCTAATACTTTTCACCTCCTCGTAAATGGAAGTAATGAGGAATTGCATGCTCTTCTTTTGATTCTCTGTTTTCCTTACTTCTTCTCTGTCCTGTAACATGCTTGCTTTGTAGCAAATGGAATCTCTGGCTGTAAGTTGGAAAGACTTGTTCCTCTATGTTGTTTGAATTGGTCCTTACTTGGCTTACTTTAAATCCCAGTTTCAGCACTTGTAAAACCTTGTGCATAACTGCAGCCAGTTTGACATCTACTTACACGTAGTTCCACAGTAGTTACATGTGAGTGTATTATCCACCAAATTCGGAACTGAAAATACCTAATGAAGTAGAAAGTAATATCTTAGAAAGAGAAACCCAACCCAATAAAAAGGCCTTTTGTTAACAACCACCTTTTTCTCGCTTTCAGCAACTGGAGCTCTGTCAAAGACTCTACAAACTCCACTTTCAGCTGCTGCTGCTCTTTCAGTCCTACTGTAAGCTGATTGAACAGGTCCATGCAATAAGCTCTATTCCCGAGGTGGGTACATCATGCGTTTGCTTATCCTGTATTTTTGGAACAATGACACCCACCATCTCATCCATGTCCCTGTTTAATAATATGAATCCCTCTCAACCTTTAGCTGACAAATATGTCCAGAGAGCTAAATGAGTTGAAGAGCAACCTGAGGGTAGCAGCAACCTCAGTGACGAATGATGAGACTGCTGCCCGTGAGAGCTCCTGCTCTGAGTCCACCTTCAGCTCCTCTGAGGTCGCTGTGCAGGCCGTCCTGGAGTGTCTAAATAACAACGAGTTTCCGACGGCCATCCGCTACATTCGTGATTGCAGGTGAGACGGGAAAAAAGCTTGTTTTCTGTACGTGCAATGTATGCTGTCAAAAAATGAAATGTCCCCAGTCAGATGCATTACATCATATTTTTTCATTGCAGAACAATGTGGCCTAGCGACATCTTTGGCAGCCGTTCTGAGGATGAAGTCCAGACGTTACTCAACATCTTCTTCAGACATCAAACCTTGGGTCAGACAGGAACTTTTGCTCTGGTGGGCTCAAAACAGGACCTGACAGAAATCTCTATCAAGTTGATGGAACTGAACGGAGAGATTCGGGACATGATCCGTCGAGCCCAAGGTTACCGAGCCATCACAGCTTTCCTCCCAGACTCCAGGGTTTCAGGTTCGACTCTTTGATGGACGTGTGGGAGCGTGTGACACCCATTCCTTCACAGCGCCCTGTCCAATGCCTAATCCCTGGTCCTATCTGGGGTTGCTGCTATCATCTCAGTGGTTAACTGCTCTGCTCTCTCATGGGAATAACCAAACCCCCTCTCCTCCTCTTGCTCAGAGCACATCAGGATGTCACAGAGTCAGATGTTCAGATTTGCAGCAATACTGTTGTTTTTTTAGAAAGATGAGAGACTTTGCTGAAAGAAATGTAGGCTTTTATTGCACTAATAATAGAATTTGTCACAAAGCGACCACTTGCTACTGAGGTCAACAACTTTCACATTTAACAAATGACATACCAAAGCTAAGTGATTATCTTTCAGTTATGTTGTTTGAATTGTCAAGGGAAAATGTGCAATCCTTCACAAAAGTGGAAGACTTTTACTGTATCCTGAAAGAATGTATTTGGATATCATAACATTGGAAAACATGAATATTGTGAGTACAGCAAAAGGGAGGCTTCCTTACTTGATAAAAGTAGTGGGTCTTTTTGCGTGTGTGTGTGTGTGTTTCTGTGGTGTGTGTGTGTGTGTGTGTGCTTGAATGTGTGGTATAAAACTGACGACCATCACAGATGGAATTATGGATACTGATTTATATAAATTGTTCACATTTAACTACATCAACATGCTGCAAAACTACTGTAATGTCTCCCAAACCTACACTACATGCTGCTGTGTGGGTTATCTGTTACTTAAAACATCTTACTGTACCTTTTAACTGTGCAGCTTTTAGCAATTAGGTAAATTATTTATATTATTTGCAAGAGAAAATGTGCTTTTATCAGACTAGATTTATAGAAAACAAATATTTTGTTTCATCTGTTAAACCTGCCAAGCTTGCAAATCCTATGTACTATAAAGTGTAATAGTAATGTTTATGAACAAATACAGAAACTATTTTAACTGAATAATTGTACATAGTTCAATGGGGGCTTTGCTCATACTCATGAGATTGTATTTTTATGAACTTACAATTTGAGATGCATGTAGAGGGAAAGAGATAGCTACATATTTGTAAAGCTTCCACAAGAACTGTTGGTGTAGCCTATCGCCTTGTAAATACTACTGCCTTTGCAATGTACTGTACTTCGGTGGTCTGTACACTTCTGTAACAAGAAAAATAAAACTTACATTTGTTAACTGTGGTTTCATTCTGTGATTTGTGTGATATTTGTATTATTAATATTATTAGTATTAATATTACTACTAGTCGTAGTAGTAGTTTTGCTTCATAAAGTTGGATACTACTGAGTCTTGGGTGTTTGCTCTCAGACATCACTTGTTGACATTAAAAGTTCTGCGCCACCCATATGATTTATGATATAAAAATGTCAGATGCATTGCTAAGAATCTCCAGTAGGGGGCCTGGAGGGCATCTGGCTCTACTGTGGCTCTATGGCTACTCCTCACGAAGGAAAAGCAAAAGGGTTTAATGTTATCTATGCATTACCTATATATGGCATTCTAGCATTTTTGGATTAGACAACTGCGACCCATTCGAGCCACCTGCAGTTTACAGCCATCATAATATTCATGCTGCCTTTATTGTTGTAAACGATTGAGCGGAACTCTTATTTTGAAGGCGAGCTGAGTTCCGGTGCAGGGCGCGCGCGAGGTTTGTTTTCGCAGCAGAGGCAAAGCAGCTAGTTTTATGGTCCGTGGATTTTACTTCTCTTTTTATAATATCCTGTCACTTTGCCTTTTGTCGCTCAAATGTTTCGTTAATAAGTTCATCGCGACATGAAAATCCACGCTTTCGTACGCCGTCATGGTAAGTTATGGTCCCCGTGATCTACTTTTACCGTTTGGTTTCTGCATGAGCAACTTAGCAAGAAATGTATACTGTAGGTTTCCTGATGTCTTCGGACAAGCTAATGTGAGTTAAGTTAAATAGCGAGTTTTTATGAAGCAGCGACAGTCTGGCCGTGCTCACTCTGAAACATGTGTCGCATCATTCACCTTAAAGCAAAGCTAACGTTAACATTTCTGCTGAAGTCGTGATGAAAAGTTTGTCTTCTCAGGTGTGCCACACAACAAACTTTAGAGATTTATGCAAGTCAACTGGAATGGATTTGCCTTCCAAAAATATGTACGACGCATTCAAAGACGAAATCTGGAAAGGTAAGAACATTTAGACTGAACATTACAAGGTGCACAGACTAGTGTAATTCATTGTATTGCAGAGGTGGTCTTGATATGTTGTTTAATCCACCTAAACACCGCTACATAATCTCAAAAGGATACGTATTTGTGCAATCATAAAAGAAATTGTTATTGATCACATTGCATTCTCAATTTTCCAATTAGATCTGGGACCACTTGACCCTGACTGGTTTGAGGCTCTGACGGCTCAAACGTCCACAAATGAGGGAAATGTCTCTGATCAAGAGGACCTGTGTGCTAATCAAGAGGGACATTTCAAAGCGCCCTTTGACAAAACTGCAGCTGAAAGTCAGCTGTTTTCAACCCCCAAAGTTTTCAGACACAGTCGAGTTGTGTCACCTGAAACTGAGGATGAGCATTCATTCACTGCTGAGCAAGGTAATGTTCAATTCAAGTTTGTGTCATTATTTACTGTATTTATGCAGTAATATGAGTTTTGATTATATGATATATACAT
>JBCAUF010000253.1:21801050-21813119 GCA_038406115.1 Haemulon aurolineatum
TTCTAAGCTCAATGCAACAAAATATGTTACACATGATATGATAAAAGAATAAATAAATAGAGGATCTCTGAAATCCTGTCTACAGTCCTGCGACAGGTTTAAGAATAATACAATCAGTAAACACTAGATAGAAAAATTAATCCCCCAGATTTTTGGTTTTTCATTTGGGAGCTGTGCCTACCTTTGCAACCCTCTTCTCTTTGGACTTCCTGAAGTAGAGAGCAGGAAGGCCCAGCTCAGAGGCTGCAATCCACTGCAGAGCCACTCTTAGCTCTGAGTCCACGCACTCAGACTCGAGGTCACAGTTTACCACCAACAGCACCTTGAGGTTGCTACTGCTGCCAGCTGTCCTCGCTGAATTGCTCTCTGAAAAATCAAAGGCAACAGGACATTGTAGTAGGATGACATCATTACACACCTTGACAGTCAGCTACGTAACTGTGGGACTGCACAGGCAGTTCCCTCCAGCCATCGAGCCAAACCTTTGCATACTATGATACAGTATGTTGAAATATCCTGGGCTCCGTTTTGCTTTGTGATTATCTTGGTTGATGTATAAGTTATTACACAAAGATGGATATTGTTTTAATACCCTTCTGAAACTGATGTGCAATTTAGCAGGTATGTTGTAATCCCATCACATTGACAAAAAATACATCAAAACGTGTGTACTGAAAATGAATGGGAAATTGAACAACTCAAATCCAAAACGGGGGCCATGTTTCAGCATACCTTAATAAAGAAAAGTGATTCAAAGTTTAAACAGGTCATAAAACTTTTGACTTTACTGGGCTACATGGACATTTTGATAGCTAGGTAGCTAGAGGTATTTTTGTTTTTAATCAACTTAGGTCACCCTAGCATCAACCTGGCAGAAGTGTGAAGGCTCTGTTTTTTAAAATAAAAGCCCCAGACAACACCCACTCACACTCCAGAATTTCTTTAAGAAATGCTCTAGTTACCATCCTTATTTCATATTCTATTCAAGCACATCTACTGGAAAGATTAGTTACACAAACCCAGCACATACTGTACCTCAAGGCACTTAAGAGTTCTTGGAGATGAGATAGATGTCAAAGGAGGTGAATTGAGAAGTTGATAACATTGAGCTGACATGAGAATCCATCAGTACACTTACCAAAGACATTCTCCTTGGTCCCTGCCAGATGACCTTTCTCTATCTCCTCGCTGTGAGGGGGAAAAAAGTATCAGTAACAATAACATACGATTTTACAACAGCTGATTAGTTTAGGGTAAAGGCTGGAAACTGAGAAACAGCTTGTGCAACTCTTTCTGAAGGTAATAAATTGGCCTACAGGCATCTCAAATGCTCGCTAATTAAAAAGCTAAATCTTGTTTGTTTAAATGTATACAAAAATATATCCATATAAAAACAATACTTGGTGGTTTTAAGTTGAATTATGAGTATTTCATCGAAGTGACAGCAAGAAAGCTAATGAACACACTTCCAAAATGTCAGTTACGATTTACCATTCCTCTGATGTAAGTATATATTACACACTGTTAATCTGAATGTGTTTTAAACCTTACAGTTGAGATAAATATATAGATAGAATAAAATAGAATAAGTGCTGCATGTTGGAGATACTTTCATGTCTCTGACACAGAGCATTATTTTCTGTGCTAAAATGACAATGGAATATGTAATTAGCTATAATCTGTCATGAGCATGAGTGTTAGTCCAGCAGCCTGTCACAGTCACATGTCAAATGGGTGAGAAAATGAGAAAAAGCAATATACTATAGGCAGACTTTCTGTCCTATTAGAAAAACGTCATTATGGGCATCAGAGTGACACATTAATGAGAAATATTTCAACACTGCGACACTGACAGTTACCTTATTACTGTGCTCTGAGTGGGCACATCAGAAAAAGCATCCAGGTCTGCCAGGCCTAGGCTGGATGCGCTGCTGGTCCCGTTTCTGTTAACCAATAAAAAAACAAGAGACAGCGTCATCCGCCTGTTGTCTCAAGACATCCGACATGATCGTTGACTTGTGAAGAGAACAATAACCAGGCGCAGCGATGCAGGTCATGTTGTTCATTAGCTGGTGATTAACATATAAATAGCAGCTGCAGCAGAGTTGGGCGCTCAAGGTGGGAGAGCGGGTGATTTTTGTCCAGCAGCAAGCCTGCCTGAACATGGAGATGAGGAGATTTGGAGGTAGTTTAGGTGGGTAGGGTGGACAGGCAGGGCTGGCAGCCATGCCTTGTGTCACAACATGGATTGGGGAATGAGGTGGTGTTAAAGTAAGCAGGTAGATGGAGAGGTTGCGAGGACCAGCAAGTGTTATGGTGGTGCAGACAACTACTCTTGCAGTTAATTAAGCCAAACCAATATCCTATATCACTGCCACGCTGAACACGTGGAGCCTTATAGCATCTCCTTTCCTCTCTAATCGACACATTGATGTCTTTGGAAATAATTGCATATAAATATGCAGTTAAAGATGCTTACTTTGGTTTTGTAATATAATTTGGTCCATAATCACGGCATATAAGTTGTTTTAAGGCAAAGTGAAAGCAGGGCCGTGTCTAATGTTTATTTCAACTAGCAAGCACAGAGCAGTGACTCCAGGCTATTTGGTAAAAGTTGAAAAAGAAGGCGTGG
Organism: Haemulon aurolineatum; assembly: GCA_038406115.1. Taxonomy (NCBI): domain Eukaryota; kingdom Metazoa; phylum Chordata; class Actinopteri; order Lutjaniformes; family Haemulidae; genus Haemulon; species Haemulon aurolineatum. The sequence continues at coordinate 21,803,683 of JBCAUF010000253.1, forward strand.
TTGGCTAAAACGAATGGGAATTGGATGAAGCAGAAAATGGTGTAGCAAATGTTCTGAACTAGAGGCTTTTGATGTGAGAGGTCACAGCACTGTACCACTGCAGCCTACTACTTCAGGTAGTTGTGCGTGGGGTGCGGGCAGGGTCGAGCCCTGAATGCGAGCTATGGAGAGGGCTATGTGGAGCGAGCTCTCTGCCATATACTGCCTTAGCAGGCGTGGATATTGCAGCAGGGAGTAAATTGGCATTGGGCACAGGAGAGCACAAGTGTCAGTAGCAATGGGCCAATGGGAGTGGGGTGAGGGTGGGAGTAGCAGCGTTTGGAGCGGTATCAAGGAGCAACGGTTACTGACCCCTCGCTTAGCTGGATAAAACTACTGGTCTCCTCGTGGGGGTCATCCTCAGGGGTTATATGGGACCAGCTCCCCATGCTCTCTTCACTGCTAGCACTCATAGAACGCTTGTCCCTCTTCACTACTGCAGCCACCGCCACAGCTGGCCTGTCCCTCTCACTGCTGGGGAGAGCAAACCGCAAGATGGTGGGAATGACCATCGACTAGTTGTGCACAATGTTTGCTGCAATGTGTGGTTTCTTTGGCTGTGTCCACAGTGTTGTTCCCATGTCCCTCTGTCATTAAAACTACATCGCATTTTAACAGGCAGTACTGGGACAGTTTATGCTCTAAAAATGAAATATCGACAATAACTTCAAACAAATGACAAGCCTTCGGAACTTGAAATAACTATGCACCACATAAAAAGAAAGCAAATTCATTTCAATATCTTTAATGCATCAGCACACTGCATTGCTCTGGGGGCACTGTTGGATTTTCAATGTTTTTCAGGAAATTGATTAAATTAAGTCATAATCAGATGATTGAGGGCTGCCATCCTCGACAATACCAGAGGGAAATCAGGTTTTATTGACTAGGCGAGTGATTGACTTCCACTTTTACACAAGGGATGCACAGATGCACTCCACATGTTTCTGGATTACATGTATTGTCAAGTGAAAAGGAGCTTGTGACTCTCCTGTGGCCTTGGAGCCTTTCAGCTGTTTTCCTCTCATTCACTTTTTAACAAGTCTTATTTCGAGCATCTAAACCACACATCTGGATATTATTTTTTCACTTTTCTTGTACCGTACTTCTCTTGCACATTAGCAGCTCTTTCCACTTATACATTTTCAGGGGGTTCATTTGATTTCACACTGAGACGCACTGCGAACTGCTTCAGTCCTCATTACCCCCAGAATATCCACTAAAATGTCTCCTGGGAGAGTCTTCTACTCCTCTGAAAGGCCACTCAGACACCTAGATTCGAAGTGAATCTTGCAACCTTGCTGAGTCGTTGTCTGTTTAAAATGTCAGTCTGGTTTGAAAGAGACATGTAAGACTGACCATGTCTAATAATATAATAAGCAGAGAGACAACATACCTTCATTACAAATGAATTGATTTCATATAAATACCACTATTCTGTGGCCAAACAGCTTCTCTCAAGCAAGCTTTAATCTAATGTAATTCCATGTTATTTTAGTTGTGTCAATTGAATCTAAATACCTATGAGTGTCTTGTGGTTTTCCTGTTAGCCATGTGTGAGAGCCACTTGTACTGATCAAGCTGAGTTGAACAGCCCCACAGTGGATAAAAGATGAAGCCACTAAAAGCTTTCTGCACACACTCTACATCACCCAGACAGTGTGAGTCACAGCCTAGCCAAAGGTTTGTCAAACCTCACACACTGCTGAAATAGATTAGTTTTCCCAGTGAATGGATCCTCAGTGTGTCTGCCACTCTTTGATCAAACTCTAAAAATAGCTCTGGTTCACTTGGGCAGTTGTAGGGCCTGGATCTCATTTGGTGTTTTATTTTTTGTTTTTTTTTGACAAGTTTTAATTTTATCTTGAAAATAACCATGTGATTCTTCATCTCTTACTATTGTCAGACAGATGAAACTCTACTTGTCATATCTACACTATCATCATTCTGCCGTTGGGCTACAAAAAAGATTTGTGCCTGAAGGAGGGTCTGACTCTCACACAGGAGGATTGTGAGCAATGTAATACCTGCTGCTGTTGGCTGTAGCCCTCTCTGTACGCTTCATGGCTGACATTTCTGGGGGTGTTTCCTGAGATCCTCCTCCTGTCCTTTCAGGGTTTACAAGAGTCTCTTCTTCCTTCTGATCTCCCTCAATGTGGATCAGCGGCACATCTCTGGGGCTCCTCACACGGGGTGCACTGCTGTCACTACTCCCGGACCCTAGTCCAGCACCAGTTTGCTCTTGGCTGGACCTGCTCCGACCACAGCTTAGATGAGATTGTTTGAACCCCCTCCGTCTTTCACCAACAGGCATGTATGGCTGTGGGTGCGACCCAGGTGAGCCCCCAGATACATCTTGTTGGTTTCCCAGTGCAGACTTGCCAATATCTACAATGTCAGCTGCCAGACGATTGGCAAACTGCTGCACATGGGGCTGGGAGTCTCCGGCAGCCTCCAGCTCAATACTGTCCTCTGGATCAGCAATGATCTTGTTCTTTCTCATCAAGGACTCAATGGAGCTGGACCAGGTCTCATGAATCAACATATCAGTAATCTGGTCTGTCTTACCTCTTTGATAGAGGCAGGAGTCTGACTTACACAGTCCTGTAGCTGACACTGAGTTGGTGGGGAAGATATTCAGTGTGTCTCCGTGCACATTGCGTGCAAATCCATCAAAAGAGTTGGCTTTGATGGGTGAGTTGACAGTCAGTCGAGAGTCTGAGGAGCGCCGGTCTGGGACAGAGGACTGTCGTATGCAGAAGGGCGTTCTCGGAGAAGGTGGGAACAGGCTGTTGCTCCACTCCTTTGTCTTGGCAATGCCATAATCTTTGTTTTCCTTGTCCATGTCCCGAAGCATAAACCTATAGAATTCCTCTGTGATGCTCTCTGTGCTAGACTGTTTGGACAGACAGGATGAGGTCCTGACATTAAGGTGACCATTTTTCTTTGATGCAGCCTGTTGCACAGCTGCAGCCAGGATGCTGCTGGCATTTTTTCCTGCGTAGTAGTCCAGCAGAAGGTCGAAGCCCCTGCCTTCAGTCTCCATCTGGTTTACCATGAACCGTGAAAACTCATCTGTGATGCTCTCACAGCTGGACTGCTTAGAGATTGAGCTACCACGACTCAAGTTTTGACCTAACCGACTGCCAGGACCCAGGGTGTTGGGCGTGCCAGAGGGGTCTGCGTCCTCTTCAGGAATGCTCTCATAACTAGATGCCTTCCCACGGCTCCAACGCTCACACTGCAACCTGCTGCGTGGTTGGCCTGTTTTGGAGGTATCCACCACATTAAGCTCAGGGCAATTCATAATCCTGGCTGTGACTTCAGAGGCAAAGAGGGCAAATGGGTCCTGTGGTTCATCGAGGTTCACAGATTCGTCCACCACCCGGTTCACCAGCCGCTCCATCAGCTCTGGTTGTTCCTCCGTTTTCCTCTTAATCTCACTGAGACGTGGTGCCCGGTGCTTTTTGGAGGCAGCATTGCTGCTCTGTCCCTCTTTCCTCCTGAGTACTGTGCGGCAAGCAGGAATCAAGTAGGCCTCCGGCCCTTCGGTGGACATCCCCTTGAGAGCGCAGAACCAGGGTTGTTTCCCAGTAGAGTTCTCCAGGCAGATGGCTGCTAGTTCTGTGGCCATAGACACCACTGTAGCAGCCAAATCATCAGCATAACAAGTAATCGGTGTTCTGGACTCTGAGTCCATTCTTAAATAGAGCAGAGAACTGCAAGAGTTGAGGGAGGACTGCGGTGTGAGGGAGGACTGTCTGCTGTCACAACCCGTCATTAGTCGTCCCCTCCTCTCTGTGCTATGAACTGGGATTTCACTCCAAGGTTCTCTCATGGCACCATTACTTTGCTGGATCTGCTGGTGGTCAGAGAAGTCTTTGGCAGGCAAGGAGGTGGATTTAGACTGACTCTGTCTGCCTAACGGTTGCTGTTGCTCTTTGTTGTGAGTTATGGAGGATGATGCACTGAGATCACTTTCCTCAAGCACATATTTCTCCTTCAGCCCAGCAACCATGGGTAGCTTATCTGTGCAATGTATCATGGTGCTGTGGTTCTCACTATTAGTGGACTGGCTATGGCCAACTAAGCACTGTAATTGGCTTAATGGATCCTTGCTCTCCTTGGGCATAGAAGGCTCCCTAGCACAAGTATCACCTTCTGGTGTCTCAAATGACCCTTGAGCACATCCAGAGACGTGACTGATTTTCTTCTGTGTCAGACAAAGGATATCAAACAGCAAATTGTTTACACTGTCCTGTAGAAAGACCTGGAGGTTTGGTGTATCTTTGCCAGTACCCTCCAATTCTTTTTTCTTTTTTGCTTTCTCTAAAGCATGCTTGAATAAGCTGTCTGCCACCTCATTTATTAAGTCATCCACCTCTCTTTCATCCATGTAGGACTTTTTAGGGCAAGTGATGCCATCTACTATCTTGTTATGCGTGGCCTCAAGGAGGTGTGCTACGCTCCTGTAGCCCTGTGGCTGCGTCAGCACCTCAGCAGCTTCCCTGTGGAGGACCTCAGCGATGTTAGCACGAAACGCTTCGACACTGGTACCCTCTGCCACACTACAGTGCAGTGTGAAGGCTGTAGAGGTCTCAGCAGCAGACATCAGACCACGGGATGCTGTGTAGACTTCAGCAGACTCTGCGTCAGAATCGCCACACTCCCCTGACTCCTCTGTTAGCTCCACAGCTGCAACAGCACCAGCTACCTGTGCCATGCCACACATGGCTGAGGAGAAAGAGTAGTCACCTCTCTCCTCTGGTTCCTGCAGCTCCTCCTCCGTGTCTTCTTCTGAAGCCGATTCCATGGCAAGCTGTTCTGTCAGCTGAGGGGTAGTAATGGTGCCAATCACACTGGCAGCGCAGGCCAAAGCCACCTCTACATGTTTGGATGGGTGTCCTCCATTGTGGTGGGGAATGTGGGCCTGTGTCCCATCTTCTGGCATCTCTCTGGCTTTGGCGGTGATATCCTGGTCAGGCACGTGAGACACCTGGGTCTCTGGCCATTCTACTGCCCCGTCAGAACTGTCTGGGCTTTGAACTATGACAATCTTGGGGAGTTCAAAAGAGCAGGTGCGCTGTTGGGAAGGCTCTCTGGTCTTTGGAGGACCATTGGAGCTGCATGGTCGACTAGAGAGGGACACACTGACAGCGGCCTCAGAGACAAAGGAGGTTTCATCTTGAGACAGGCGTATGAAGGCGTCTTGCAGCACTGACTCGGCCAGATTAGTGGCATAGTGACCAGCTGATTCCTTAGTGTGGATGCTTGTCCGCTGATGCCCTTCCCTTTTCACCTCAGCATCCTCCCTGTTCTGTTGATGGGCCAGCTGTCCCCTCTGACAAGCAAGTCTGACACAGTGTTTCTGTGCAATCTCTACCAAGCTCTCTGCCAGGTCACCACTCTCTGGTTCTGTGAAGAGACAGGGGAAAACAGAGAAAGACAGGGAATGAAAAATGTCCACACTGATTAGAAAGCAGCTCCATCAGTTTAAGTGTCACAGCAAGAGTGGAATATTACCCTGTTTTACCCTTCACTGAATAGTGGAGCTTGTTTGTCCCATTCAATTTCCACTTGGACAAAATTCAAGAGAATTATTTCCTCCTAACACATTTTATTCATCACTGGGGTAACACTGTGACAATAATTATATACTTCTCTCTTGTGCTATACATTATGAGTCACTATAAAAATCATTCAGTCCCTGCTACACAACCTCCTGGGGAAAATATATGATTTAATTCTACTCAATAAGCTGTATTTCTTTTCTTTAAAACCTGATGTCTGCTCAGTATAACAAATATAACTAGAATATGTTTACAGTATCAAATAGTGAGTTCTATTTCACTGTCAGTCATAAAGCCAGAATAGCTGACATATTTTTGAACATTGCAAACATGGTGTTTGATTGTATCTTACTTTGCAATAGCAGTTTTTTGCAGGCCTTAAAATGCAACATAAGCCGTGCAAGATAAGAAGTGTAGTAGGATGGCCATCACTCCCACTGTTATCATCATTCAATGGTCTTACTAACAATGAGCCAGTCATGACTCAACACTACAACCACTGCTGCACCATCCACAGACAGCAAAAAGCACTTTTATTGTTAATGGTCTAAATGTGAATATAACATTGACTCAGTGTGGAGTTGGCTGTGTTGCATGTTTTTTTTCTGATACTGGCCAGAGGAGTTAAATGTAATACCTCAATGGACTTGGACAAGTCTGTTTGCCTGTTTTTTTTTCTGTGTTTTTCAGGTCTGTCTGCTTTCTTAGTTGCTCAAGGAGGATGCCATCACATCAAAATGTTTTTTTTTGGAACAACCACTTTATGCTGTAGTGAATGTTTTGAATGGACAACATGCTGACTCAAGCTGTGACTAAATGCAGATGTATCACAGGAACACTCTGAAGCTGTTCAGTCTGTATAGTGCCGTGTTTACATGGGCAGATGTGGGATGAAATCGCCTGTTGTCCACTGCATCACACACAGGGCAGAAAGTGGCAACTATGATGAATTCAATCATGAAAGATTACTTCAATAGTTCTATGAATGCTCAGCATGCATCAATGCATAAACCAAACATAACTTTTGAAAATTCAAATTTGTATCTGGATCATATTCTTTATTAAAATAGACACACTCACACTGATCACAAGTATATGATACTGCTATATATTTTTTCATTTAAGTGTAGTGTTTCAAGAGAAAGGAGTGAAGATATTCAAAAAATGTAGTATGTCAAAATACGCTAAAGACAAATAACTTGTTTATTGGCCTCACTTCCCATCAGTCTATTTAAAACTCACTGAGATATCCTTCGGACTAACACACAAACAGGCCGAACACATAACATCCATGGTAGAGGTACTGAGGCTCACCATTTCTGAAGCCATCATCCTCGCTATCATCACCGAGGTGTTCTGAGGCAGTCAGGAAGTCTTCTTCTATGGACGAGATGGAGCGATTGGTGTCATCATCGACCCGCTGTCCGACTGTTCGGCCTTCCTGAAGCTGTCGCTCTCTTCCCCATTGCAGACCAATGAGGAACTTGTTGATATCAAAGATGATGCTGCTAGGTTGCATGGGGCGTCTCTGCCCTGAACACTGAACAAGGCACACACCTGTACTTCTCTGCTGCAGCTGCCCACCCTGACATGCAGATAAAACACACACATCATGTACAATTTGCTGTGTACAAGGTTCTACATGCAAAAACACACATAATATGAGTCACACATTATCTGACAGAGTATTATAATCAACTAAGCCTTCAGTGAGTTTATGTAGCTTTGCATGTTTGTCTTCATTCCTTTTGGTCGATATACTATTAACTCACTGGACCTGTTCATGCAAGTTAAATTTTCTGCACAGGCTCCTTAGGCTATGTATTGATTCTAACAGTGGTTTATACAGAGTGATGTATTTGGTGAGTTTCACAGAGTCCATGAGATGGTCAATGGCTGTAAGGGAACACCGTAATTAAAAATATATACAAATACAAGTGTTTGTATTTTTAGGGCCTGATGAAAGTATTCTGAGGTAAGAATGTAAAATGCTTTTCATTAAGTCATTGATTGTCCTCTACCTGCAAGTGTTATTTTCTGCACATGCAAATATTGTTTTTCTGTAAAACATGCAGCTCTAGACCTCAGCAGATGAGGAAATGTTTCTATTGGAGTGAATTGGGGACAATTGCTAGATAAATGAATGAACTTCCTCTTGTGGGCTTTTCCTAGCACAAAAGGTTCAAATCTAATCACAGGAAATTGCGGTACAAAAGAACAGCTTGCACTCTCTGCCTCATGCTGCAGGCCAGCTAATTCAAAGGCTGAAAATACTTGCAAGGATTTGAAGACAAACTCACCTGAGAGGGGGGGTGTGGGTGTGTTTGGCAACCATCTGAGGCTTCCAGGCCACCAAGCAGTAGGATCTCATTTTCTTTCGGCTGGTGGACGGTCAGTAATTCAATGAGCTTTGGCAGGTCTGGAGACAACGATGCCAGTTTCTGTGGGGACACATGCCGAGCACAGACACAATGCTAGATGATGAAAAAAAAAAATTCTTCAAGCAACTTGAAAACAGAACATGTGTTCTCTGTGGTTCAAACTCAGAGACATATAATTATAAACTACTTCCCATGAGAGGTCTTAAACCATGTGCGATGCTTATTGATCGCCCACCGCTGATGCCACCAGCTGCAAGAAGCTACAAAATCTGCATATTATCTAAACAAATCAGCCCTCTAATTCTGGATAATGATTTAGAATCCATGGCAACTGAGCCCATGTTTCTATGTGAAATACAATGAACAGAGTTCCTGGGAGATGAAAAGTGGGCGGGAAAGAAAAGGGGCTCAGGCAGGAGGCAAAGACTGAGCGTGGAGTGTGCATTCTGCTCACCTTGACACTCCTGTCATCACGGCAGTCCGTCTTCTGAGGGTCCAGATTTACAAAACAGATCTGTGTGTGACAAAAAGAGAAAGACAAAACATTAGAGTGACAGTTTGACCCGGGAAGATAACACCACCAAGTTACTGCACTGCCTTTGCCTCTGCCACTTCTTTGTCACAAACCCTACAAAGCAGACAGAAGGACAGCTTCCTTCTAAGTGACTCACCATTTAAAAACTGTCTGTCTGACATGTCTGAGTAACCACTGTATGGCACTGTCTCTCACTGGCAGGGCCTATCTAAGACGACTTTCTCGTCTCTCAGGCCGCTAGCAGCAGGTGTAAATCAGCAATGATTTTTTTTCCCCGTCTCACTCTCTCTTTTCCCGCTTTTCTCCTCTTCTGTCTCCACTCCTTCGCCTTGCCTCTGTCACACTCTGTGCCTCCTCCTCTACCCATCTCACCCACCTTCGCCTCTGGCTGCAGGTTTAATGGTGTGTGATGGAGTCCTCATGTCAGTGCTGGGAGTCTGGGACCGTCCGCCGGCTGCTGTTTGATTCTGCAGCACACAGCCTCTGATCTAAGTTGGCATGGCCAAGTTAGTCCTGTGTGGCTAAACGGATAAAGCACGTCACCAGCAGCATTTGCATGAGCAGGGCACTGTGAGGTGTCTCTTGGCGTATGTGTCTCAGTCATGAACACATACATTCCTATATATGTCTAACATCTAAATGCTACCATGATTGTCATTGCCAATCAACCTAGTTGTAATGTGAGCCACTGAGGGAGTCTCGAATCTTTTCAATGCAAAACACGCACAGGTGGGATCCCGCTGGCTCCCTTTTACCGTCTCCATATTTGCTCTGCCTGCTGCTATCTTCTCCCTTTCTCTCCTCTCTAGACCTGCAAAAAATATATATACTTTCAAATAATCACATCTTGACACACATCACAGTTTGAGATCATTTCCCTTGAACTACCTGAGGTGCGCAATTCATTCTGCT
>JBCAUF010000253.1:21967889-21978004 GCA_038406115.1 Haemulon aurolineatum
GGTTATCCTGTTCCCCCCCCCCCCCCCCCCCCCTTCCCTTAGTGTCTGGATCCCCCTACATGACTGGGAATCCACTGCTTGGGAACGCGGCATTCCTGAGGAGGTTGTTAACATTCCTTTAAACTTATTGAATCAGCACAGTGCAGCTGGCTCCACTTGCCACGGCATGCAAAGATGGATGAGGTTTTTTTTTAAAAAAAGTGCTGTGTGTATTTGCTTATTTGTGTTGCGCGGTGAGAAGAAGACGATGCTGTGCGCGTGTGTGTGTGTGTGTCAGTACAAAACAGAGTCTGAGTGTTTCAATCTAAGTCAAGACAGGAGCACCTCAATGTATATGAAAGACGCTTTCACATTTCCAACCCCGTCCATACAGCCCACTATAGGGTGAGATTCTTCATACTCCAATGACGGCAATAAAACTTGTCTAAGCGGAGCTACACATTAACTTTCCACCCTAGTGACACTGGTGCCAGTTACGCTTTCAATTCCTGGCCACAAAATATGGTCTCACCCACACAGATTTGCAATTCAAATGAAAAAAGGGGGTATTAACAACCCTTTTTCCTTACCAAAACATGCTATTTAGTCGAGGCACATACAAATACTGTAACTTCTGTACGCAAGCGCCGCACTGGGTCCATCAGGATCAGACTGCAGAGCACTTTGTGGTTCCTGTAGTCCACATTTCTGCACAGAGGATGTTTTGTGCGACAGTATAAAGATGCTATGGGAGGCAGCGGAGCGCACGCAGTCACAGCGGAGACATCATATGTTTATCGGGCCATCGTGATTCTGGTCACACCAGTGTAAACAGAGAATGTTTCAGGGGCGCTGGGCAGATTTTAAACTCGTATGTGTGAGAAAAATGGCCGCACGCTGGAGAGTGAAGTTTACTTTGAAATGAATGAAGTGGTTCATAGGGATAAAGAGCATACCATGTCACTGACATCAAGCCACCTTCTCTCTGCCGAGTCTTTTAAGTCAGGTCGACGTGTTTTAATGTCAATTTAAGTTCCTCATTTATGCTGTGAATAATCAAATACCTAGATGATGTGTTGTCTCACAGCATCCATTGTCTCTCAGCATAGATATTGCCCCCACTGTTACAGGTCAAAGAGAGTACAACACTGACAGCGAGAGAGACAGAGACGAGAGAGATAAAAACCGAGGCAGCACTCGCTATCTCAAAAGTACAGTCAGTGGTCTGGGAACAGTCTGGGCCAATCAGTGGATCTGAGGGAAGCCCTGAACCGCTGCCCAGTCTGGATTAACAGTGCCAGCAGAGACAACACACCAGTTAACCTGAACCAGAATCCAGACTGCCTTTCAACACCTCTCCCGCCCTGTTTGCAAGCAAACAAACAGACAAACGAACTCACATAAAAAAAACAGCCAACACAAACAAGTGCACGTTCAAACCTCTGTCTACCCTAATTGCGATTACAGGTAAAAACATGGTGGCTGCACACAGCTGCAGACACAGAGTGGCACCATGCAAGTACTTTCTTTCATGGATTTCATATTTCTTACATAATCTGTAATCTGAAGCAGAGATGCTCTCGCTCCGCACTACGGAGGACTTCTTTCTGACTGCACTCCCTCAGATTTTTCTCATTGTCTTCAAACCCAAACAACGCCGACTCGAGTGACATCACCTGAGGCAATTTATCAGACATTGCGTAGCTCCCTCTGAAGCCACATTTGCTTTTACACAACTTCTTTTTTCGTAGATTCGTAGTAATACTTTAAACTTTAAGCGGGGCAGACAAGAATGTTTGCACATTATCGTAGAAAACGAAGCTAGCTAATGTCCGTAACAACGACGTCAACAATCCTGTCCTGTCTTAATCTATGAACACACACACGCAGAAAAAACACTGACACAAAGGCTCCATTAGACAAAAACACAGACATACACACATTCGGCAGTGGGCACCGGTCATCTCACCCCGGAGGTTGCTAATCATCTAAATGTCATCACTGTGTGTTCTGTTCTCTGTTCAGTGGAGAAGAAGTGATGGTACGTCCAGCACACTGACTGACATCAGAATAACCAAGTGCAGAGAGACAAAAAGCCCCTCTGCCCGACAGATTAGATAAAGACATGGAGGGACCAGCATGCCCCGGCCTGCGGGTGTGAATGGCGTCAGTGCGAGAGAATCACACACCGTCACTGGTCTGGTTTGGCTATATGGTGTGAGGAGTGACATTATGCCCGGCAGAGCCAGCAGACCCAGTGCCATCACGGATTTTATTATTTATACTTCCACTTTCCCTACAGTGACATCGTCTGTGACAATCCTCTGTCAACACTGATTACAAATGAAGCAAGTGATGTCATTTCTATTGGGTGATACCAACGGCTCATTAATTTAGTAGTAATTCAACAATTGATCGTCATAATTCACAATTTCAAGCTTTCTGTAACTTCTACGTGATAGGTCAAAAAATTTCGCTTTATTGCCCAGAGTTAAATGAGAATATTTGTGCCTTGTTTAAGTCTGTATGCTAAATATGAAGCTTCAGCCAGTAGATGGTTAGCAAAGCTTAGCAAAAATAAGTTCCTTTTTCTTTCCAAGAGATAGTCTGGTCCCGTAAAACTGTAACTTCTCTATTATAGACTTTGTCTTTATGCCCAGACTGAACAAACAATGAGCAAAAACATACGGGGACAAAGAAAAGCTGCAACGTTTCACAATTGAGAGATGTTTGGCATTTTGGCTTAAAAAATTAAGAGAATAATGAAAGATATTTACTGCTTCATTTTCTGTCAATCAGACAGTGACTCATTGTTGCAGCTCTTAACCTCAACAAAAATATGATATTTTTGTAGCATTTTGGCGAAGGGAGTTTCTTGTGAACGATGAGTTATTAGTTTCCATTTCTGCAGTCCACACACTGTCTCACCACTGGGCTGCTACAAATGTAAGGTGGACGTGAATCAGACATTTGACTGTATGCAAGGTATGCATGCACAGCCAAGGGGAGGGCCGCGTGCAAAAGCACACATTTATAAAACCTAAAACCTCCTGGAGAGAAGTGAACGGATCGAATTCAAACACGCCAAAACCACGAGCGAGGAGCTAGAGTTGTGCTCCGAGCCAACTCCAAAGTAATTTCGCCATTGTCATGCAGTATGACCGTGTGGCTGGCACGGCCCGCAGAGTGCATTGAACGCATTTTCTCAATGGACGTGAAGTGGACTGCTTTGACAGCAGCGGGCCAGGCGGGGCAATGAGAGGTGGCCTTTCATCCTTGGTAGCTGTTAGCTTTGGCAGGGGCGCAGCAGCCCTGAGCCAGCCTTCCTGCCTGCCTGCAAACTGGGAGCGCAACTGGGGGCTGGGAGAGGACGGAGTGAAGGGAAAAGGGCCGAGAAATGAAAGAGGGGGAATATGAAACATTCCACGAGGATAATAAAATGGTATTATGTTGTATTGTGGCATGTGAAAGCCAAGCGGGAAGACAGGCGAGGCGTGCAAAAGGACCATTGTTTCCGTGGTTTTCTCCCTTGAAAGGAAAATAACGTCTCTTTGAGGTCTGAGCAGAGGTGCTGTGGCAGGTGGGCAGACAGATATGCAGACAGGCAGGTAGTGACTCAGACAGGAAGTTACACAAGCCAACAGATGCAGGCGGCGAGGCAGACAAGACTTGCAAATAAGGAGGTCGCAGACAGATGAGGGAAATGATTTTTTGTGTGTGTGTGCGTGTGTGTGCGGCTGGTATTCTTGCTGAATAGCTGTAGTGGTAACCATGGCAACGTGGCTTCAGCATTCCGGATAGCGCTGGAAAAGAGCGCCGGGGTGCAGAAGAGGAGCGCGGCGGCGAGTGGATGCTGGGATTCACACCAGACAGAGAGGGGCAGCGAGTCCAGCTCGACGCAGCATGCACCTAGGCGAGAGATCAATGTTTGTCCTCTATCGTGGCAGCGATTGCCCAATGGGACGACACAAGAGGCGGCCGTGTGTCGACGGAGAAGCTGTGCGTCGTTGTTTGGTCGGGATAGACGGCTGGTTGGATTGGATCCTTCTTATAGTCAAAATCAAACCAAGTTGCAGGGCAGTTCGTCACGCCACAAAACACTGCCAGTGCATGACTGCTAATTAAAAACAATGAGGTATGACGCACTGAACACCAGGATGCTCATGAGTCAGTAACCTGTGACACGGTATTGCCTCACTGAGTTATAGAGTACAAAGCATTGCAGACTTGTGATGTCTCAACGAAACAAAGAAAAATATTCATATATATTTATTTATATATTTATATATATATATAGTAATCCTGCATTTGAATGAATATACATACATTTAACCAATGAAATGGTGAGCCAACCCTTCCGGTTAAATGGAAACAGCCCACGTGTGTTAGCTCATGGGTGTTAGCAGCTCATACAGCCTCATCATGTGTTTGGAACTGTGCGTTTAAATATTATTTGGAAAAACCTGTTACGGTCTAATTACTTCATTTCTCCCACGTGAAATCACTGGTGAAAGTGGTGTGGGTGGAGATGAGGGAGGTGTGGCATGGAGCATCTTCAAGCTAAGCCGCCATTTAACTTGAGACTTTAAAGCGGTGAATAAGCAGACAGCTGCGATGATGTGACATTATGTAGCATCTGTGATTTCTTCCACCTTTGTACATACTTTATTATGGAGTATCATATTGAAAGGAGGAAGTTTGTTGGCTTTATTGCCAGCTAGGCCAGCAAGTGTAGATGCTTGCCAGTATATAAGATAATAATCATTGTGAATCATAATAAATACTTGTTATTTAAGATTGAATGACTGTGACAATAAAGCTTAGTGCAGGTGAAAAAAGAGGGCACAAGAGGGCAACTTCTGAGCCAATGAAAACCGCGCTTGTTAGCGTGTTTGTCTCCATGTCAACGTGTGTGTGTGTCACTGCCCACCAGACCAAACTCTTCCGCTCTGCCAGGAAAGGTCGTCTCACCAACTTTCACTTCATGTTCACATTCGAACTTCGGGAGCTTTTGGGAAGTGCTGATGTGGACTCAGCACTTTTGGCCTCTTTGCTTCCTTGGGAAAGTCTCTGTCAGGACGTATGTGCGCACATAAATGCGTGTGCTGCTGGTACATGATAGTTTGTGTTTCTGTCAGCTCCCCTGTGCAGTGGTCCAACGAACACAGATATCGACAACAAGCGTGGGGACTGTGTGTTCCACATGTGTGTTTCTTGGCACTAAATCCAAGAGAGGCAAAATTTTTCCCCAAATTTTGAGGCAACCGCCCGATATGATGTGTTTTTATTTGTTTTAGTCACTTGGAAATGCTTCAGTTCCTTTTCCGACACGCTTGTTAATGGCGCGGCGCTAGTGACCAAAAACAACATTTTTAACGTACAAAACAAAATCCTCACGCACCCGCGCGGCCACTTGAAGTCGTCTCGCATGCGCCCGCGGTCGTCTCCGTTTGTTTGTAGTGCCTGCGATGGTGTGGCACGAGGCGGCCGAACGCACACAGGCGCACTCAGTTGCTTGGTTGGAAGTGTTATGTGTAATAACAGAGCATGGCTGCTATTTTAATCTGTAGCCCGTCTGTTTGTTTTCTGTTTTTGAGGACAGAGAGAAGAGAATGGGCTGCGAGTCAAGCGGCCCATTGGATCAAACCCTACATCTGACACTAAGCAGGGCCAGGGAGAGGAGGAAAACAAACCCACCTGTGCCAAAACACACACACACACACACACAGACATACACAGGTGCTCATATACTATATCATACTAATTATTCAAGGATGTGATTCAGACACAAAAACTTCAAAAACTCTGAAACTGTGCGTCGGGGAGGAATGAATTATAAGTGTGTATCCAGAAAGGAAAAGAAAAACAAGTGGATTATGGTTCAAATAATGCTATTATAGAATTACTGTTCAGGGAACAGAGGTGGCTTTAGGGATTTATTAGGCACATGTGATCCCACCTTGTATCCAGCATGGGTCCTGCCCTTTGTGAGTGGTGTGGTGGAGCACAGCTCGATGGCCTCGGGCTCGTGAAAGATCACCGTGGGCAAAGGCTCCTTCCTCAGCGTCAGCACATTTAGCTTGGTCTTCAGCATGGTCTGGAAGTGCTGACAGAGAAAAGAGGAGAACACACACCACGCTTTAGGCAAACTTGAAATCAGTAACAGACAAGTATGAGCCTTTACACTACGTTAACATTAGTACATTGCTGCAGGCTCCAAAACACGCAGCCTCTGCAGCGTCAGCATTTTAGTGTTTTTGTCATTTATAGGTGTGTGATACAGACTTAGGGATTAGTGGCACCACCTTTAGGTCTGGAAATATACAAGATTTACACGTATGAAAAAAAAATCCCGCTCTACAAAACTTTCATGAGTCTCAAAGGGTTAAAATACCAACAAAAGACACCAGGATATTATATCTTAAGCTTTTGTTTGACTTGTAAAAAACAATACCAGCATGGAAGTCAAGGCCAAGTATTCCAGATTTACAACCCATACACACACACAGACAAAACAGATTTCAGTGGTGAAAACAGGAGATGAGGAGTGGAAGCGAGATGGTGTGAGAGGTTTATTCTGCTCAAAGTGGAATGTGAGGAGCAGATGAAGGCAGCTCTGCCCTCGCTGCCTCCGTCAAAACAAGTGAGGCGAGCCGCTCCGCTCTCATACTACAGTCCACGGCCAGTGTTTCCTGAAGCCGAGCAGAACCACATGGTGGATCTGGCCCCGTGGAATTTCTGGGCTTCCTCGAAACAGCCAAAGACAAAACCGAGCGGCTTAATGAAATGGCATGTCTGCTTGGCTGCGTGTCTGCAGCCACCCTCCATTATCAAAGATCACACAGCGCTGGCAGGGAGTCAGTGGAAGTCATTTCTTACACATTGGCGATGACCTTTGTGATGAGGACTGCACCTGCAGGTGATTTTGGAATCAGATTTTTTAAAATATCAATTTATTACAAGTCTGTGGAGTATGTTTAAGTAGCCACAGCTGCCTCAGGAGACTATAAATATGCCATGTTGGGAAACTGCTATGTCTATGCAAGAAGTTGGTTGGTTGTTAGATTGGTCAATCCACCACTTTGGCCCAGACTGAAATATCTCAACAGCTGTTATCTGGACTATTATGGACATTTGTACATTTTGGACGATAATGTTCATGGTGATCCCCTGACATTTAATCCAGCGAGGCTGTTAGGCTTGCTTGCTTGAGTCCAGCGCGAATGTGTCTGTTCTGTTGAGTACAGATTACTTTTACAAATGCTTCCATTCACTTTTTTTTTCCTTTTCTCTTTGGCACTTCAAAGCTGTTTTCCATGTTGGACCTGCACAATGTCCATTTTTTATGCAACAGATGGTCAGCATTTTCAGGCGATGAAAACAGTCAATCCTGCCAACACAGGCTCTCATCAATCTTCGGTGTTGGTTTGTTTGGAAGAGCCAAGTAGAACATCCTCCATCAACTTCAAGAAACAGCTTTGGTGTCCACTTTCTAAATATGACACCGCTGCATCAAATGTTGTTACATAAATACATCAAACATATTCCCTAAAAACATTTGTGAGCATATTGTATATTTCCTAGCACTGGTGACTGGTAGTTTGACCATCAGTGACTTCAAAATAATAGTGTTTATTAATATATATATATTATATTACCACTATTTTGCTAATTAAATTACACTATGGTAGTACTACAGGTAACATTTTAAAATTTCAAATTGGGTCCTGACCATCTTTGTCCTCACCCATCATATGAAATTAGAGTGTTGACTTAACATAACATTTGTCAGATAATATGGGGACACCACCATATAGCTCATAAAAAATATATTTTGTTCTTACATAAGGCTTAGACATAGGTCTAAGCCTAGGATGATGCCCTGCAGTACAACAACCTGTTGGAGCAGAAACAGGCCCGCTGGAACCTCAAGCACCTACACGAGTCAAGTGAACCTTCATGTTGAGGAAAGAATAATAAAGAAAAGGAGGGGAGAGGGAGGGGGCTGTCAGGAAAAGAGGAAGATAAGGCAAGAAAAAAACAAGGAGCAGATGAAGGAGAAAAGGAGAAAAAGCAAGATGGAGTTGTGAAAGTAAAGCCACATGTGTGTAAACGCTCGCTGACCTCCGCGTCAGCACTTTACAGCTTCCTGACAGCGGCTCGCATTCCTGCGGTTGGCCCCGGTACGGAGAGACGGCTGGGGGGTGGGTGGGGGGGCTGTGTGGTGGACTCCCCGACTCCTCCACCACCACCCCCACCACCACCAGGAGCAAAAGGAGCAGAGGGGCTGCTTGTGGAGTAACTCTGGAATTCTATTCATAATATTTTCACTGAATTTTAATGTTTTTGATTTCTCAAGTCCCAATAGTCTCCTCATCAAGTTACTGCTGTTATTGATTCTATTTCTGACTTCAGCCTGGACCCGCGCAGGTTTTCTGTCTCCACCATCAGGGCAGTGTGGCTTGGGTGGGTTTTCAGTGGATTACAAGACAAGCGTCTTGTCTGCACTTTAGATCTAAATGCTAAAACAATGGCTGCTGTCAGGAAAAAACCTCAAATCCCCAAATAATGGTTCTCTCTCAGGATTATGAAAAACAAGCTTGTTTTAAGATTGACACGTGAGCAATGACTCAGGGGCCTGATCTCCATTCGTGTTATGTAAATGTTTGATTCTACTGAAAGCCTCGACACACTGAACGCTTATATCTGATTGAGACTCTTCAACTTTTGACAACATGCTACTGGTATGGACAAAATTCTCCGCTCTCACTGTTCTAGCAGGTTCATCTCTGCAGCTGAGGTGAGTCACTGAGCTACTCCAATGGTGGCCAAAATCCACATCTATAAGAAATCTAATGGTAGGATGTAAAATTTTCACAACTCTGCCATGCCAGGGTTTGCTAAATGACATCCAACACCCTATTTGGCTTCAAATCTTCAATACCATGCCCTGTTGTCTTTGGGCTCTATCTATATCCTTAGTGGAAGTTAATAGTTTGAATGACTGGGTACCAACATCAGGTGCCAATATAGTGCTGTTCATATACCGTCTACTAGCTACCGGATGCAATCACACATTTCAATGCCACTTTAATGTCTGAGCTGTGCAGTGAAATAGCCTAGTTAACATTACACTTACTCTGATGACAGCACTCTTCCTACCTGGCTCTAACAGCATGCGACATTACAACATACTGTTGGGTAGTACCTACCTTATACATGAGTAAAATGCCTAAAGCTTAACAGTCTAACATGTGGCTGTATTTCACTGGAAAGGCTTCCAACACTGAGACATGCAACAGTTGCCTGTAAAGGGGGAACAATTAAAATGTAATGAAGCATTTGGGGACACACAGGATACATCTGAAAGCAGAGGGATGCGCCACGTTTGACTGCCCCATGCCGAGCACATCGGCCAGCAGTGTGGGCGTCCATGGCCTCGGTGACCTGGAGATGAAGTGATGAGGACAACAGCACCCTTCCATCAGGCAAATCCTGCATTTCTAAAATACTAACGAACAGTGGTAGAAAGTAAATTAAAATAGGCTATTGGTATTAGTACTTTTATTTAAGTCAGGAATTTGAATACTTTCTCCACCATTGCTAACAAATGATCAAATCATTTGTAGCATACGGAGCACCATCTTTGTTTGGTTTATTGGTTTAGGCACCGGTACAGTTTTACAAATATTGTTTAATCACCGGTATTGGAAACAAATCAAACAATACCCAACTCTAATAGTTTGACTGTGACATTTTTCTGATAGGTAACCCACGCTTACAGCAACTGCCAAGAATTTCCTTGTTTCCAAAGGGTTTTAAACACGGGCCAATGGGGTGCATGACTTCTCTTAAAAACCAGGTTCTCTTTATTTTGATGGACCCATTTCAAAACAATCACTGAGATGAATTTTCCTCAATGCGGCTGTTAATTATTCCATTGCGCAGGGCAAACCTCTAGAGAATATCATATATTACTCTACAGTCATAGAGCCAAGAGACATACTGTATTTTTTTCAAGAGGCTCAGCTACACAAACTAAACATGTTAGTGCATATTCATCTTGAATTCAGATTTCTAACAATTCCTCTCTTCCCCTTTTATGATTCTATGTAATGCATGTTCATGAAAAACTT
>JBCAUF010000253.1:22078800-22093930 GCA_038406115.1 Haemulon aurolineatum
TATTATTAGTTAATTTGACTCATTCTGATGTGTGTCTTTGCTGATTGAGCTCTGGAGTCTTTTTGACTGTCAGGAGTCTCAGTAAAATCCCCGTCAGCTGTGGTGGTTGCTCTCACTTCACCTCTAGCCAGGCTGCCCCCTAGTTTCCCAAATTTAGAGTTTCTGGCTCCAGTTACAGAGGGTGTACATTGGAGACACTTTTGCCTCACCACTTTAACTGTCATCTCATTTTTTGTTTTTTAGTTGTCACAACTACGTAAATACTAAACGAGATGGTACACTGGCTGTTCCCCGGGCTAACGTAGGGCTCTTCAGGTAAACACGTCTGATCCTGTGGTTAATTATGTATTCATGAAACAAACATATTGTGACGTATCGAACACTGATAAAGGAACAGGGCAATACAGTAGAAATTATTTATAGGATTGCAGAGTGTGTGTACGGACAAAAGCACAAACATATTTCCTTCTTTTAGGGCATGCATATTGATATGTCATCTGCTATTTTGCCTTTTGAGCTCGACAGTATGTAAACTCAAAATGGCACTAAAACTGAATCAAAGTGGGTCTCTGCCAGGGTGATGAGAAGACCTACAAAGTCATATGACCACGCAGAGTTGTGTAAATAAAAGAGCTGCTTCCGTCCTCAGAGGCTAGCAAGAGGCTTACAGTGCCATGTCGGGTTCAGCTTCCTCCCCTCCCCCTCGTCTGCAGTGCTGACGCATCTGCTGCTTTTGCATCAATCAGCAGCCTCTATATAGGTATACAGAGAGTCCCCCGCTGATAGCAGGACTCTCTCTTCCCCCTTCAGTCTTGCATTCAGTTTGCATGCTCAGTGCAATCGTGAGCAAAAGCATCGATGAACATCTGTCCTGTGACTGCTATGACACAATAGGACAGCAGTCACTGCCATCTTCTCTCCGGCTCTGCATTACCTAACCACAGTGACTGCGTAAGCACGGACGAGGGGGTTTGGTGTAATATACTGCTGCACAGACAGAGTCTGTGTGCACAAGCATGGAACAGATGGTGTAGCGTTATGCATTCAAGGTGCATGTTATCTCTGCGAGGGATACAGATAATTCTGTCTCATGCAAGACGTTTTTCCTTTTGGTCAACACTGATGCATCGACATCGAGCTGGTGTGGTGCTGGGGAGATTTAATACGGCATGTGTTGCACCCCTCACTCTGCGCTGCTACCAGCAATGCAGCTGAGCATTTTCTCTGGCTGTAGCATCGAGCACAGAGCTGGTGTGTGATGTAGCACCCAGCATCTCTCTCCGCTCTCCCTACAGCCCTCTGCCATGCTTAATAAAAGTTGCCGTTTCCTGCTCAGTGGCTCCAGAACGAACGCTTCAGTTGCCCAGCTAGCACAAAGGCAGACCCATGTTCCGGTTTAGCTACATGCTCTTTAACTGTGAGTAACTGCGAGTTATTCCTATAGCTGTAGTAGGACAGAAGAGGGACAGCCAGAGGAGGGCAGGGCAGATCTAGCCCAGGACCTGGGCTGCATGGATAGAGGCGAAGGACGTTGGAGCTGGAGTCATCTGCACACAGAGAGGGAGGGAGAGGAAGAAAGACGTCAGAAAAAGCTCTGCTTCTGACAACACCACTGTTCAGCGACCATCATAGAAAAAAAAAACTACTTTCGCCTTGCTCTCACGAAATTGTTTTTCATCTATAGTTGTGTATATTGAGGGCTGTAGAAAAGGGATACTGCATGCCACTGCTTCCTGTTCACCCTGCATCATTTTCTCTGATTTACTAAGGTAGGTTTTGCATGCTTTTCCTCAATTTATAACCTGTTTTTTTGCGGAAGTACGCTTTGCAGAGGTGCGTGAAGTGGCTTTTGCTTTGACATTTCGCTCTTTGTATGACAAGACTGTCTCTGTGCTATACTGTCAGTTCTTGGTTTGTGGTTTAGTATGTGGGGGTATTTACTTTCTAGGTTGAGACTCATAAAATTATTTCACGAGCTTTGAAGGTGAAGTCAGGTTGGGTGTGGCAAAATTATAAGCACTGAAGACAAATTCAAAATTTCCGCTCAGCATGTGGTGCCAGTAAACCACATCAATTGGTATAAATTGTCAAAAATGAAAGTGATAAAGTAAAATGGCAACCTAGAAGAAGGGATGAAACTATTTCTGTAAACTGAGAAAATAGTATAAAAGCAGTGGCACATCACTTGCTGTTATCAGATGAGAAAGTCCTTTGGGTAGCATTTCTGCTGCAGACAAAGACACAGAGACCAATACACGTACACAAAGTATATTCAAGCGGAGACAAAGGCAAACCTCGATTGCTCTGTAGGGTGCTGTGTGTTGCAGGTTCTCATAGAGGGTAGGATGTTTGTGGGAGAGAGGGGACCGTATGCCCGGACAGCTAATACAGTCACTTGCATCCAGCTGAATCCCAATAAGTGCTGCGCCATAGCATGTTGCCATGACAACGGAGGCCTGTCTGAGGAAGAAGGCAGGAGGCTGGTTGTGTTTTCAGCAGTCTGAGAGGCTTTAAAGAATGGCGGCCATATTGTATTTGTTGCACGAGCAGAAAATTGGAAATGAGTAAAAACACTAATATAAAATGACATCACTGATAAATGAGCTAAACCCCTTTGGAGTTTACAAAACATACACAAAATGTATTACCTTTAAGGTAAAAAAAATGCCATCAAATTTTTAAATGATGCATAATGGCCAGGACAAAAATAAACAAAGCACAAAACAAAGTTAGATATCAAACGTTGCCTGTTAACTTCAGACCACCTTCACAGTTTAATTTGCACAGACTAAATCTCATATGGATCGTCGAAAATTAAAATTGTCTTCTTGTGTTATCCACTAAGTAAGCGTGCCGAACAAGGAACAAGTTTACAGCAGAGAGATACTAAATATAGCCATGTTGCCTCCAGGGCTGCAGATAGCTGAAGCATCTCCAGAGGAAAGAAACACATGGTCTTGGTGAATTGCATAGTCACTGCATGACTTCCACTGCAGTCATAATGACGATAATTTGAAGAAGTAACTTCTCTTTGAGCTTAAATTGGATATTCAAATAACGTTGATGCAGGTGTGATGACTCATCACTTACAGGAACAAGCTGAGCGTCTTAGCAGGTACAGCCAGCATGCTACGCGAGACATGCTAAATGAGTCAGTATAGACTCAGACCACACCGACTCTGATATCAGTAGGCCACAGATAGATCACCGTGTTGAGTGATACATCCTCTTTCAAAGAGAGAGTGAATGAACTTTAACTTCCTCTAAGAGTCCTCAAAAATCAAACTAACCCACAGATTCTGCTTTGTCAATATAAAAAAAATTCTGTCATTCCCTGTCTAACGAGAAATCTGTTTTGCCTGTGTAAACAGCGCAGCAGTGTGCGCCTGTGCATGCAACACTTCGGAGACTGAGATGTGTGTCCTCAAGATATAGTCTTACAATATTATTAGCAAGTCTGTTTCTTCAAATAGCTCAAAAGATGCTAATGTTTCTGCTTTTCATAGCAGTGATTATTATACTTCTGCACTATGTTACATGGTGTTACAGATGTCACATGGCCCTCGTGGCAGCCATTTTACTTGTGATGCATTAATGAACTGATCCCTGTCGTTAGAGCTGACAAAAACTGTATGTGAGACAAGTGAGAGGATGCCTCTCTGCTGTCAAATAGCAGACAACTGAAAGAGCATATGAGTCATCAGTGCGTAACTGTCTGCATGTCATTTTCACATTAACCTAGGCCTTAGGAAGACTAAGGCTGTCATAACACATGAACCAGACCTAGTGCAGAGCTGTGGTAACACCAAATGGATTACCACCAAAACTGAATTATACTAAGTAGTAATAACAAAAGAATCTATGTGAGTCACGGCATATTTTATCAGATGCAGGCCAAGACTTCCCTTGTGTTGAGAGTGCCGCTGTTGTTTTTAGAAAGATGAGTCTTCTCATGACTTTGTTCTGGAATTAGTGCAATGTTGTGTATGAAAAACCACGTTAATCCGCACAGCAATGGAAGTGTAAGGAAAATATTGAGCAGACAAAGTCACATATAGGAGGTAATTAGTGAACATTAGGTCACTATATCCAAGATTTTTTGAAAAAAAAAAAGGGGGGGGGGAGGGGACTTAAGGCACAATCCTAAATAAATTTAATAAAAGCATCCACAGTTTAAGACTATATTTTGATAAGCATGTAGTCTGTCTTAAACTGAATGTGTGACCCATTCATTAAGGTTTAAACTTAATGCAGGGGTTGTTTTTGTTTTGTTGTTGTTGTTGTTGTTGTTGTTTTGTGAAATAGGATGGAGATAATGATGGCTTCACTTTACAAAACTGTTGACCAGACTGTTGGCAGTGGAGCTCATCTATCAGGACATTACTGCCATCTAGTGTTCAAACACTAAAAGAGCTCAAATATTTTCAAATACAAAATGTACACACATCCTCTGGATTTCTAACAATACTGACACAGCTGGGTCCATCATTTTCTAACAATCTAATGTAATTATCTTTTCTCTTCTTTTTCAGATGACTGTGGTGTCCCCATGCACTCAGAACCTGATGGATAGTGCTCACCCTCACACTGTGCTTAGCAAACTCAATGAACAGCGCTCACAAGGCCTCTTCTGTGATGTTACCATTGTGGTGGAGGATGTTAAGTTTCGGGCCCACAAGAACATCTTGGCAGCCTGCAGCGGGTACTTCAGGAGCGCTCTGACAACGACTGAGACCTGGAGCTCTAGCCAGGTGTTGGAGCTGATGGACCTGAAGTCTGAGGTGTTCGCCAGTATCCTCAACTTCATCTACTGCTCAAAGGTGACATCACCTGGTACAGAGGACACAAGGGGGCTGGTGGCAGCTGGAAAGAGGCTTGGAATTCCTTTTTTGGAGAAGCTTGCAGAACAGGAGAGGCAGGATGAATGTGTTAAACCCACAGACCCCAGCACAGCCCCATTGTCCAAAAAAACAAAGAAGGAAGCTCCCAAGCCTGAGGAGATAGACAGCACCAAAGGGCCACGCATCACCAATGCCTTTTCTATCACGGAGGTGTGTCCTGGGAACAATCTTTTCACCCCCCTGGTTCAAGCCAATGGGGAGAGACAGTCACCAGATGTGGGACAGCTCCCTTCCAGTTGCCCCACGACCTCCTGTCCCAGTGGAAACACAGAGACAACCCAAGCCCTCTCAGAGCACTCATATGCAGTCAGCAAATCTACTGAAGACAAAGATAGCAGTCAGTGCGACAACAAGAAGGTCTGTAAACCAGCAATATCACAGCCAAAGCAGCTCATTTACCGGAACGCAGGCCCGCTCAAAAAGCGCCACAGACTGAGAGGCACTTTGATTAGAAGTATTCTTCCAACACCAGCTGAACCACAAACAGATGAACCAAATGCAATAATCCCCACATTACCTGATGATGTTCCTGCAGCACCTGTCGCAGTCATGACACCACCTGCTCTTTTTTCAGAGGCAGAAGCAGAAAAAGGTACAGACCCAGGGCCGCCTGCAGCCACTGATAATGTTCAAATGGAGTTAGGTCCACCAACCCTTTCCCCTCACACGGAGGACAGCATTTCAATCTACGGATGTGACCACTGTCCAGAGATATTCACAAATAAAGCTCTTCTCACCATCCACTCAGAGGTTCATAAAAAGCGTTTTGTGAGTCACTTATTTTGCAAGTTTTGTCACAGAAAGTTCATACACCTCAAACGGCTGCGCAACCATGAGCAGGTCTGTCCCAAAGCTGCAAGAGTCCCCCCTCAATTAGATGCCACTGATATATCAACAAAAGAGGTGGACCTCCATTCAGATGACACGCCAAACACGGAGAGCATCATGACGCAGCTTCCCTCTGCTGACGACTCCACCCCTTGCACCCCAGAGCCCCTTCATGTCGACCAATCAGAGCCTCCGCAGCATGAGAGGGTGGTGAGGCCAGGTGGCAGTCAGAGGAGATACAACTGCAGTGTGTGTAAACGGGTGTATGTCACCCTTTCGAGTCTGAAGCGGCACGAGAACGTACATTCCTGGCAGAGGGCCTATCCCTGTCATTACTGTAATAAAGTGTTTGCTTTGGCAGAATACCGTACGAAGCATGAAATCTGGCACACAGGTGAACGCCGCTATCAGTGCATTTTCTGTCTGGAGACATTCATGACATATTATATCTTAAAGAACCATCAGAAGTCTTTTCACGGCATTGATCCTAGTCTAGCTGTTAAGAAAAAATCTGCCAACGGTGGGCTGAAAGCCAGCGTTTATCCAATCAAACTCTACAGGCTTCTGCCTATGAAGTTTAGAAAGAGACAATACAAGACGTACAGTCAGACATACTCAGAGAGTGATGAAAGAAGTGACCAAGCTCCCCTAGACAGCAACTCTCTTATCCCTCCATTTGAAGAAAATGGTCTGATCAGCAACCCTGATACCCTTTCATTCCCTCGGACATTCATGGCAACAACAAAGATGGTGGCACCTGTCATGCCTCGCATCAGCTTTGACAAGCCATGTGACCAAGATATTGACGCAAGTGAATTGGACATTCAGAGAGGCACAAGAAAAGACAATGAGAATAGAGATTCATCCTTCATTAACTACAACAGCACCTTCTCCTTTCAACCGGACACAGAGTCTCCTGCATTTAGTTACAAAGATGATCCTCCAGTACTCAGTAACTCAGAGCACATCAGTCATAATGTGCCATTCTTTAACTCCTTGAATGCTGTTAAAAAGCTAGGTGAGCTATCAGCTTCTGCAAAAAGAGTTGAGGATATGACCAAGGAGATACTTCAATCAAGTAACGAAAACCTGGTGAGCAGTAAGATGGTGGGAGCAAAGACAGAAACTTATATTGCCAAACCTGCATGCCCGGGTCCATCTGTGGATGGCTCTGCCATGCCGCTCTGTCAGATCACAGTGAAAATAGGCAATGAAGCCATCATTCGCCGCCAAATCAAAGGATCTAAGCTCTTCCCCAGAAAGAAAAGGAGAATGAGGGAATTGAGTGAGGAGGAGAGCCCAAGTCAGTGCCCTCCAACAAGAGAAAACTCAGAGAGCCCCAGACTCCGCCTCAGACCAGAAGTCACTGCCGCCACAGAGCCAGAGACATATGATGATCCCAATGACTGTGACACAGCCGATATGCTTTGGCGTCCCTACTACTCTTACAAAGCCAAAAAGAAAAGAAAGAAGTTGAGATTCAAGCACAGAAAAGCTTTGTTTCGCCGTTATCCTGAAACAACATCTGTCGATAGAACTGTCACCAGTGAGGCCCACCACGACAAAAGCAGTTGGCTGGCAGACGAGAGCATCTTAGGTGGCAGTGGAGAGGTGAAACGTAGTCTAAGCAGGAACTCAAGCCCACGGGCCACCTACAACTGTGACATCTGTGACAGCTCTTTTATCACAGAGACCGGTCTCAGAGCTCATGTGATTGGTTCCCACCCATGTTTCTGCCGGACCTGTGGTAAACAAGGTCCCCCTGGTGAGGCACCTGCTGGAGGTGATTACATCTGCAACAGCTGTATGGAAAATGGCTCCTGCTTTGATAATACAGCCCGCAGCCCCAACCCAGAGAAGAAGTATCGCTGCTCCTTCTGTCCCCAACGCTTCCTCTACCTTGCCACCAAGAGGAGCCATGAGAAAAAACATCAGGAGACAAATGAGGAGGGATACAATTATGACAACTTCACACCACGTTCGAAATACTCAACACAGCTGAGTGAAGACAATAAACAAGACACCATCAAAACAGAAGACAGTGACAATCAAGAGGGCCCTGACATAAAGAGTGAAAGGCTGGAAGGAGGACATTTCTCCACTGACAAAATTAAGCCTAAAATTGAGGACACAACTGACTTTATGTCTTTGACAACGTACCAAGACATGTCCTATTCCAACATCAAAAGTCCATTGTCACCCTGTTCTGACCCACTGCTTTCCCTGACACCCTCAAAAGTGAAACATAAATTGCCCAAAAAAAGGCTCAACACGCAGCATTCTATGCATCTCATCCCAAAAAAGTATGTCCGTGACAGAGACAGTGACAGCAACAGGGATATTGTGATGGGGCCAAGAACAACCACTCACAATGAACGTGAGAAGTCCAGTAAACTTTTTAGGAGAAATGACTCTGAAACTAAAGGTTCCAACATTTCTATACATAAACCAGAGAAATGGATGTGCAAAGAGGAGCCATTTTTTTAAAGATCTATGAGGACTGTGGCCAACAATGGGCGAGATAGAAAGTGAAACTTGACTCCAAGTCACTGCTTTGGTCAAAACATGTAAGAGTTGTAATGTTGTCTTTGCAGCTGAGCTCAATAAAATGCTTTGAATGGACAACGCCAAACATGGGGCTCTAATATTAGTGTAGGCTGTAATTTCTTTCTTTCTAAACTCAATGATTGAGTGATTTTTCACCTTTGTAGAGGATATTTTTTGGATAATATCTGACCTTCTGACACAGACTGTACTTTGTCCATTGTCTATGCATATATGGCAGACTCAGTGATGTGACTGTAACCTCAAGAAAATACATGAATACTGATAAAGTTTCTTGAAAGGGTATGCAATTTCAGAATGGGGGTAAGATATGTCAGACAGCTGAAAAGCTGCCTAATGTGGCTACATCGTCACTTTTTAAAATATGTCTGAGGAAAACAATATGAATTTTGTCACCTTTCTGAATATTCCACTCAGTTAACTGACCATGGTGAGTTGCACTTTATAGTTAGACTATGCTAATCTGTTGTTTAAATACTTTGATATTTCAATTTCAATTCTAAGCACCATTGATATAATTCTAATTTATAATTAACACATGACACCATTGCTATAAAAGTTAATACTTTTGTGTGTTTATGTATAAAACATGTAAAACTATTTAAATAAATGTTATTGATATTCTAAACAGTTACATCTTGTCCTCATTTAGCCAAGTTATGTTACGGTAAATGCTTGACTATCACAGCGCAGTTTTACGTGACCACTGACCTACATCTACTCTGTGATAAGCACACTTGCTGATTCTTTGATACTACAGACGGTGAGAGAATAGTTACAGAAACCCTTAACATCATGCAGTTAAAGCATGGCTTTTTTAAGAGGGAAGTTCAAATAGACAGATTTAAACAGTCATGTTGGTACACAACCACAGCAAGTTTCCTAAATATAAAGCCACCTGGTGGTTATCTTCTCCTTCTGGTGCTTTAGGGACCTGCAGCCCATCTGAGAAGTTAATTCCCTCGTTCTTCTATACAAACTGCATCCTTATTTAGAGTTGGGCCTCAAGACACAATTTCCAGATGTTTCTAAATTCCTTACTTCTTTCTATGACTGGGCTTGTGATGTAACAGATGCATCATAAATTATAGGTATATAGTGCTGCTCAAAACATTGATTGTGCCAGAGGCAACATTTTCCCCACAGCACATTGTGGTGTGTGATTTAATAGAGAGTGATTACCTATTATAAACACCAACAGAAACAATTAATGTGATGTTGTTGATTCTATTACACATTAAATGTGAGCATCACTTATAATCTCTGACCATAACTGATGACACTGGGAGCCCTTGCACACTGAAATAGATAAAGACTAGCAGCACTAATGCACTAAAGTTGTAATATTGTAGGAGTACTGGGGAACATGCTTGCAATTACTTAAGTGTATGGCTGAAAGGACACATGCTCACTGTACAGTACAATAACTACTATTGTACTATAATAAAATATGAGAAACTAATCCAACATCTTGATGTAATTTAATAGAGATTTGCCTTATATGGCAAAAGGTATAATATATTTTACATGAACAATTAACAAAAGTTAATGATAAGAAATGCTAATTAATAACAAGGTAAAATATCTACGCTAGATGTTATCACTATATAGTATCTGCAAATTGCAAGTAGTAGACTAAGATAATACATAGAAATTGGTTGTAAAAAGTTACCTGATCGCCCTTTCTGGCTTTGTGCTAATGGCAGCAATGAAAACCAGACCTGCGTTTTTTTCACCCAGCCAAAAGTAACATCACCTTAAAAGAAAGGAAGAGAGCACAGCTGTCAGTCATGTTTTCATCTATATTGGAATGGGATTTTAATACAGCTTGCAGCGAATAAATCACTTTTTATGAATAAATAATCCTGGAATATTATATCTGGGAAAACTGTGTGAAATGTCCACAAATGATATTCAGTTTAACTGACACTTGGGTACCGAGGAAAGTGTCATGAAATAAGCATTCACAACAATCAGGAAATCCCACCTTATCATTTTCAAATATGTCATCCTTCTAAAAGCTGTGATAACAACTCTAAAAAAACACAATACCACAATCATAGACAAAAATATAAAAAAAAAATAAACAATACATCACAGGAACATTATAGGATGCTCCTAGACAAACATGCATGACATTAAATATGTTTCTAATGGTAATGTCAGTAGATAATGACATCATTTATTAGTAGCATGATACTACAGCTAAAACATATCATATCTTGAGTCTTTTTAGGCAGGATGATGATCCACAATCTTATCAAAACTATTTTTACTTTGTGAGTTACAGAACAGTTCAGCCAAACTAATTTCCCCATTACAAAAGAAAAAAATAAATGGCCTCACACTGATAATTTACACACATATATGTACTGCACTGCATATATTATACATATTTTATTGTAGGATATTGTCGAATATTAGAACAGCTAGAACTATGGTAAAGTCAGAAAATCACATCACTTTACTGTAATGCAACCTTTAAAACGCTTGCCATATCAAAACTTCTGTCTCATATCACAATTGTGAGGTAGTTTGGGTTGCATTTCTTACTCTTTGGTTGAAATAAAAATTGGCTATACTTTAGTCCAACCAATTTTAACAATCATTTTTTGTTGTTGATTGCTTGCAGACATTTTAACAGGGTCATTTGACATTTAAATGTGTGCAGTGTGTATAATATATTTTTTCTGATTAATTAGCTGTTGTGATCATAGTGAGAATGTTATTGTTAAAAATGTCTCTTCAAATCAAAAACTAAATGGGTGTGCTTCAAATACTTTTATCTTAGAGCAGATGGTAATTCATTCACACCCGGTAACAGATGTCATAAACGGACAGGGTTAACCTAAAGCTAGGCTTAGATAGCTTCACAAGTCAAAGTATCAGCGCTGTCGTTGCATAATGACCAATAGCGCAGGGACACCTTAAATCCTCTTTAAACCTCCTACCACATCTCTCCAGATTGAAACGCCAGCCGAGGCGAGGTCGCTCGCTCGCTCGCTCGCTCGACTCTTTTTTTGAGGAAGCTTTGACATTTCTCCAAAACGTTTGTGTGTGTGTGTGTTTTTTTTTTTAAGGCAGCAGTGTGAACGGGACCTGACGTGACGCGGCAGTGTGGGACTGGCTCCGCTCACACTCACTCTGCCTGCATTCATAAACGGATATGATAAACCAGCGCTGAACGCACCGGAGCAGCGACAACAGTCAGCTCTGACCATGGCGGAAGAGGACGACGCGAGGATCCGGATTTTACAGAGCCTGCGGGGGAAAATATGTAAGTTTTTGACCGGCGGGGTCGATGTTTTCCGTCTCTCTGGCTGTGGAGGAGGAGGTTGGAGGGGGGCGAGAGGGGAGAGAAGGTCGGTAGAAGAAGAAGAAGCGAGCTGGAGAGAGGGAGAGAGAGAGAGAGAGCAAGAGAGAGAGAGAGAGGGAGAGAGAGAGAGGGGAGAAGCCGGAGGGGCGCGGCGCGGCGGCGGCGTGCTATCAACAGAGGCAGCAGCCCGTTCATCTGGTCGGTCTGCCGCCGCCGCTGCCTGCCTAACGTCAGGTTAGCTTAGCGGGCTAACAGCAGGCAGCGACTACTAGCTTATTGTGAATGATTTCATTCATCGAGCCGAGGCTGTTCAAAGCAACATGGGGTGTTTTTTTTCTTCCCCCTTATGGATGTTTTAGATAATGAGAGCGTGTGTTCAAAGTGCGGGCATTTTGTGTGGTCTTCTTCAGCTCCCTCTGAGATAAGTGGAGGCTAGCTCCTACCTTACCTACCAGCTCGCTTTCAGTCCCATTCAGTCAACATAATGTTTAGTATCTGCAGGCATCTGACACACAGGTAACTTAGCTCGTGTTAGATTATAAAAACATTAACGTTAGCTTCAGAGGCAACACAAACACGTAAACGTGACGTCTCTAGTAGCAGTAAGTACTGGTCACTCAGCCCTCATGTGAGCTTATCAAATGTTCAAGTCAGACACTTGTAGGTTACAATAACTCGCTAACATTACATTTAGGAGACTTATCAGTCATTGCACACTGTGCTATAGAGGTGTGTTGACTGGTGATGGAAGTGACTAACCAACCTGACGACTTTCAGTAGGTCTTTGAATCAGTCTTTGCTCTCTGACCCGCATGTGGACCCAATCAGTTGCATCATGTCACTACATTAATGATTAAAGCATCCATGGGAATGAGTGTTGCCTTGCCCTGTTGCGCCGCACAAGGTGTATTGCAACCAAATTGCCACACGTATGTTAGTTGTTTGTGTTAAATTACAATAGCCATGCATTCAACAGGAGTCCAAATCGGAAACGTTGGTGTTAAAGTCAACAGGCCAGTTTCCTCATCCTCATTCTCAGAGCTGAGCTGGTCCAGTGCACTACCTGAACCCTGCTGTGCACCTGTTTGAATGTGTAAATGTTGTTTTGGCCAAGTTATTCAAATCTTTTTTAGGATGTGCAGTGGCTGTTCTCCTCAGAAATGTCTGCTACAACCAAGCATACACTTGCTGCACAGCTTTCTATCAGCAACTTTTTCCTCGTGGATTATAAAAGTGTTGCATTTGCTGCGGCACATTTGATTAGTCTCCGCTTTAACATGTTTCCAGTAGTCCACAACCACCGCTGCACCATCCTGTTGGTGTTTGAGGTAATTGATTATGGTTAGGATTAAATTTACCCCAGTGGCATTGCCTCATCTCAGTGGGGAAAGTGGTGTACAGTGAGGTCAATCAGGAGAAATCAATTTCTAATAATCTGCAGTCAAATAAATGAAAATAATGTTAGTGATTGTTGCTATTTTATACATATATGCGTGACATTTTTGAGCTTGTGTACTATGTTCCTAAAGTACACGTAGGCCACGTTATGGCGAACTATAAATGTGGCTCAACTGTATATATTTACTGTAAGGTGGATATTGGCTAACTAGTGTGTCAGGCTTGCATGCATAGGCACACAATAGGAAGACAACAGTTTCACTACTATGAATTAATGAGAAAACAGTAAGCAGAACAAAATAGAGGAACTATAATGGCATGTAACTCACTTTGCAGTCTTACGAAACTCCATTCTTCCTCGTTCACACTTTGTCCTTTTTCCTTTAGCCTACATCATTGGAGGTGGCATTCTGTGAAGATGTACTCTTATAACAGTTTTTAGACAGTTGGTGTGGCTAAATTTGTGCCCTAGTTTGCTTCATTGCCAGAATAAAATGAGGAAAAGGCCAGTTGTTAAAATGACAAAGCAGTCCTCCACAGCTATGACAGGTGTTGTTTACTCTCTGACCTTTAGGTCATGGTTTTCACAAGATGACATGCTTCTGTTTTAGTCTAAATGTTACTGAAGAGATGGCAGGAGGTTTGATAGGCCAGAGAGTCTGTGCCGTGTGTGTGTGTCTGCGCACATATGTGCTTGTGTGCACCGTTCCCACCAGGTCAACCTGGCCTAAAGCTTAGTGGCTTCACTTGGCCGTCCCTAAGATTAGCCATACACCATTATTATTAGCTCGTTAAAAAGCTGATCTCACTGGTAGATTTTCTGAATGAGGTCTTCACCTGGACTTAGTACCAATTTAGACCACTGCCTTTGCCCCTCTAATCCACCGGTCTTAATTTAGACTCCGTGTGAAGTTATTGATAGTACTGTGTTTGGCTAACTACTACTTAGCTTAAACATATCTGGCTTTGATTTGGTGATTGATTATGCATGTGTTGCACAAAACCCCATGCCATGTAATCTGGGTCTGCCTGCGATGTAATGCAAGTGTGTGCAAGTGGTGTGTGTTACAAAGGTGTTTGTCATTTGTGAATCAGCGCTGTACTGTCACAATTGGTTATGCTGAGGAAGTTAGTGTTTCATGTTTTTAACCACATAGGAGCCTCAAGTCTACTTCAGCTACATCCGCTCTGCAGTTTGCCCTGACAGCTGGCAAGAGCCAGTGTCCCCATATGAGCATGAGGATGTTGATTGTAAAAGCGTATTTTAAAAGTGTGCAGTGGATGATTGTAATCGCATGTGCTTGTATTGATTTAAGATTAGGTTGTCCTGCGTCAGCTTCTGTGAAATTAACCCTTAGTTTTATTTAAGGACTTTAGTTTCCTTTTTTTGTTTAAGTACAAAAGGAATTTGCTAATCAAAATGCTTTCTTTGTTTTCTTTTTTGTCAAACCGCCAGTCTAGTTCACTTCTTGGTCAAGGGTACCTCCACGATTAAACTGTAGACTAGGAGGAGCTTTACAAATAAAGACATGTTCTTGAACAGTTTGGGTGAGGATTGTCTGTCACTATCACCTGTCACTGTTCGTGCAACACGTGTACATATTTTTTTTCATCACTTAATCGTAATAGTTACATTTTCCTCAACTTGGGAAAATCTCGAAGTCAAGATGATGATGATGATGATGATGATGTTGTTTTTCTCTCCTTGGTTCAGGTGAAGCTAAGAACTTGGGTCCAGTGTCCGGTCCAAATCGACAAAGGGACCTCTGTACCTTTTGCACCTTAAGTCTGGATCAGGAGGAGGTGTTCCGCACCAGGGTGTTTGACAAAAGCGTCAGGTAAGCAGCAAGTAACCTCCTCCGTCCAAGTGCTCGCGTTGATCACATTTCCAAACCTCATCTTCTCCGTGTCCTACTGCCACAAGCAATGTACACCTGTTAGTGTACAGTAAGGTGCTGATAAAGCTGACATTACATTACATGTCATTGTATTTCATAAAGGACAAGTTGTACCATGCGTACTTCACTGACATGAAATGTTGTTGGACTACATCATGATTTAAAAAGTGTGAAATGATGCTGGATGTCTAAACATGATGTTAATTGGGCAGTCTCAGGAAAGA
>JBCAUF010000253.1:22449697-22462691 GCA_038406115.1 Haemulon aurolineatum
TTTTCCGAGGAAGCCGAGCAAACTTTCATGGTAAATGAATGTTGCAATGTATTGTGTTTATGCAGTATGTGGTGTGTTGCAGTATGTGGTGTGTGGTGCACTTTTAGAGACAGTAACCAAGAAGCCTTTCACCAGATTTATTCCAAGAAAGAAAAAAAAAATAAATCAAAACTTCATCCATTTGTCTTGTCAAAAATGTCCTTGTTCATTACATCTGAAGAAGAACAAGACCACCAGCACTCAGAACAAAACAAATAATCGACTGGATTTAGTCCTCAGTATAAGCATCATGTATACATTTCAGATTAGTTTGGATTCTCATTTGTGGTAGAATATCATATGTATATAAATACACATATAGTTTCCTTTCATCCCCTGTGTCTAAAAGTCTAAGTTTGGGGTTGTTCAAAAATGGCATGAAAAAAAAAGAGAACAGGATGCAACCACTTTACATTACAGAATTGAAATACTTCTCATTGTAATAATGACAGACAATCAAGTAACATTTTCTTTTAAAACTTTGATATTTACAGCAATTATATTTTTGCCACTTTTAACAATTATGTCACAGGTGATCATTACAATGACGTTACATCACAGGTTAGAGTCCTGCTGTTCTGTGATGGTGGGAAACAAATTGGGTTCATACTTCCTGGATGAGCCACAATTTCAGACCTGGTCATGAAGTCTCATATGAACACGGCCCTCGACATCACTCCAACATTAGAGAACAAAAAAATAATTGTAGGTATGCCTGTTTTTCATTTTGCAGCTTGACCAGGAAGTAGACAATGTTTGCTTGGCACATTTAGCCCTGACTCTCTAAAAACAAACATAAAGGGACAGATACACACTTTGTATAGAAAACTGTCCGAGGTCTGGACTCTCAAAAGCATTTTAGGATTAAAATTCTCACAGGCATTTGAACTTTTTGGAGACATCATGATAGAACACTTAAATGCCTTTGGGAACTCAGAACTGAAGTAATAATTTAACAAGAGGCATAGGTATTTACATAGGAATCTATGCAATGTCACAGAGGCAGACACTTTATATTGCACATGAAAAAGGCAGATACGTATGAAACAGTGGTTTAAAGACAATAGAAATGGGAAAACCCACGTGTAAGAGAGAGAGAGAGAGAGACAAAGAGAGAGAAACTGCTCTACGAACACTTCTGTTTGCCCTTTAAGAAATTCAGCGTAAAAAAATATTCAGTCCATGAAGCAGACCAAAGCAGATCAAACGATTTCATCCAGTCACGCTAATGTATATCCCAGTGTAGGTACAAAACGTACATCAAACCACTTTGCTAACCAATTAACCTTCCTCCCTAAAGCACCCTCCTGAGACCTTTTCAAAGAAAAAATCTATATTTAAATCCTAGCATTGCAGTACTTTTGCTTTCATCTACCCTCACTAGCATTATCAGTACTGTATAAAAGAGGACATCATTGAAGAAATTCTGGGAGGCTGCTTGAGGTTTTTTTTTTGTCTGCATCATTGCTACCAACTTTCAGCTTTGTGATGACTGGTTATACCAAACATTTCTCTCTTGATTTTTCTCCTTCCACTCTTTCTCTCTCATTCTCTCTTTCTCTCTCTCTCTATTTTTCCATCTGCACACCCACCCGTCCATCCACTCGCACTCACAGCCTACATACAATACAACAGTGTCCAAAACAGAAGCTTCTCTTCATGTAACTATTCTGTGGTTATCTTACCCATACTCTGCAGCATTTCCTATTTTAAAACCTTGTAAGGTAAAACTGAATATGGCATATTGTAACACAAAACCCCACAATCCCCCAAAATGTTTTTTTTTTAGTTATTTTTATATTTATTTTTTTAAGGTTTTTTTTTCACATGAGGCACAATCTGAGAACTTAACTCTAATTTTCCAAACATTTCCTTTGGGATGCAGCATTGAACTGTTGATGCTTTCAGGAGAGAGTCTTTTCTGTGATGGCTACATCTCAAGTTCCTTCTTTAAAACAACGTCCGAGTGCATCGAGAACTGAACAAAATGCTGTTGTGTCTGCCTATAATATCCACTGGTGGTTTTGTACATAACTTAAAACAGAAATAAGTGAAATGACATGAGATCTGAGGTCTCCACGCAGGTATTTCACAAATATACATCTTCTGAGCATGGTAATCATTCAGTCAACACATTGATACTCGAACTATGTCTATAACAAATATACAACATACATACTAAACAGACTCTTTATTTCAATTTTCATATATTAAAAGCTCTAAGAAAGGCAGCAAAGATGCACAATAAGGCAGATCCATATGACACACTCAATGACATACTCCATATAACACGCTCTACTCTGGCACATTTACACAAACAGATGAGATGGATCTTTTAAAGGGCTTCGGTTGCTCTCTGTCTAAAGTGGTTTATCAAGAAATCGGTAAACTAAAAAGGAAAATGAAATGAGAGAGGTGCAAGGGAGAGGGAATAGAAATAAATCGAGGGTGTGTTTTAGGTCACGAGATTTCGATGCACACTTGACATGCAGTTAATATGCACAGGGTGGATACTTCTTTTTCATGTTTTATGCACAGAGTGTGGTGTTGTTTCGCCAGGGATCTGCGACTCTGTCGTTGATCAGTGATTGTCAAATTGTCCCTTCAACACCCCAAAAATGAGTTAAAGTGAATCAACACAAATCTCCCCTGTACAACCACATGGATGTAATAAATCAATTGAATATACTCTGAAGAGGTGAATACAAAAATCTGTTCTGATGGTATAAAAATGGACTGCATCAATTTCTTAGCCATGGAGAAATCAACGATGACAAAGACAAAAGGAATAATACATGAGGTGTCCATACAGCATGCATTCGTAAGCATCAGGTGAGGGACCATGGCAGCCGCTTGTGAACAAAGCCGAGCCATTTAAATCAATATAAGCTATGAAACATTTTACAGAAAGTATAGCACTTTATCTCACGGTCACACATTGAAGTAGTCTTTTTCTATAAGAATGGACTGTTGTGTTTTTTTAATCTGTTGTTGTCTAAACAGTATGTGCATGTACATATGTGTCAGTGTGTGTGTGTGTGTGTGGATGTTTTTACAATCGTAATCAAGATCAGCACTGTATGAATGAACTTGTGAACTTGTGGTAAAAACTTATTTTTCCAGTGTAGCTGCTGAAAAAGATAAAGTCACCACCTTCTGCTTTCCTGAACTGGAGACACAAGCAACATGTAGCATCTAATCACTGAACCGGCTCAGATGGATCCACTCGTTTCAAATCACTTGTCTGATTCAATTAGTTTGAAACTTTGTCCTGTCCATTCTGCATGGCCTGCTAAGCATCTAAGTGATTGACAGCAGAGAGAGCCCTCCCTCTCAGGTCACTAAAAAGGTATCCTCAGCCTCTTATTGGACCACAGAAAACTTCAAGAAACCGTCAGAGGCCCGCTGATGTCACTGACCCCTCCCTCCTTCTGCATCCTCAAGGCAACCGTTGAGGCAGTGGTCATCGCTCCCGAACGCACCCTGCGACTGCAGCAGCTCGTATTCCTGGTCCAGGAAGTCTAGGCTGTTGTTGCTAGGCAACCCACGGATGGTGAACTTGTGGGACACTTTGGTCCACTGCTCCCGATTTGCCGCCACTCTCTCGTACAGCTCAGTGGCCCCGGGGAACAGCTCAGACAGCAGCCTGAGAGGACAGAGGACAGTGGTGGCATTTGAGTTTAGATGAAATGACGCCTCCATGTGATTATTAGCATCCCGGCATGACAAGTTGCCCAAATTTTTACAGTTCTTTTATTTTGACATTTTTTACAGCAGCATTTAAATACAAGCTGCAAATCCAACACTGACATGCCGCCTTATAAAGCTGATCAGGTGAACATGTTAGCAACTGTTGCTTGGTTACATATCCAGCAGACACAGGACATGATCATTCATTTAGCCAAGTTCAATATTCACTCTCTTTTCTTTGGTCTTGAGGGAAATATTTGAGTGTTACAGTAAATGCTGACAAAATGACACTGATGAGAGCAGTGAGAGTGAACCGACAACAGTAGTGTTGTAGGGCCATAAAATTACTGTAAAACAATGCTCTGTGGGTTTAGTCATTTGAGCTTAGTCATTTGATCATGTTTCGAGTTGTGTACTCCCGGGTTGAAAAAAACTTGACTATTTTCAACGTGGGAGCAATATTCCTGTGTTCAGTACTTGAAGAGTGGGGATGGAGGTCAGTCCGAAGACAAAGTAATATGTGGTTAAAGGCATCATCGGGGTGGGGAAAGGTTTTTCACACGTACTTGTAAATGGGCATGGCGATATGT
Source organism: Haemulon aurolineatum (assembly GCA_038406115.1). NCBI lineage: Eukaryota > Metazoa > Chordata > Actinopteri > Lutjaniformes > Haemulidae > Haemulon > Haemulon aurolineatum. Next base: position 22,454,017 of record JBCAUF010000253.1, read on the forward strand.
TCCATGAAGCTTATCTGTAGTTCTGGGATGTACGCTTTCTCTCTGTCCATCATCTCGCTGGGCCTGTTCCCCATGGCTTTTTCCTGATCACACACACGCACACACACACACACACACACACACACACACACACACACACACAATACAGGCAGATATGAGTAATGAGCTCACTATTGTGTAAAATGACACACACTTCAGCTAAATAATTGCACATGCCACTCAACAGGCAGCGCACGCGGACACATACCAGATCTCCTTGAGAGAAGAACTCTTTATAAATCAGCTCCTGTGGACACAAAGAGGCAGACATCTGTAATTGCTCATACGTTCTCAGTCGTGTCAGTTAGTGACATCGATTAAGTAAAAACTCTGTTATGACATCCTTTTTTGGAAGTTTGGATTTTCATTTAACTTAACATCACTTAATATGACAAGCCTCTATTTACGACCATGCAGTCCCATAATGCAAACCTGGTGTATCACAGTCTGGGTTTACAGCTTTGGGGGAATTTCTCATACAGTATTTGCAAATATTACTGTAATTTGGTAAATTGGATTATCCTGAATGACAACAATGCTGCAAAATGTTTTTTCACGTAATTACATATCAATATTCAGTGTGGCTGCTGTTTTTCATTAAACCCCTATTCTGGCCTGTGAGAAAATTATGTACCAACTGAGACCAGCACAAGCCAGACCCTGAATTAAACAGAAACATGTTCTCAGTTTTGGGAGAGGGGATTACAGTGCATTTGCTGTAGGTGTTTGGTGTTTTGGAGATTTAGGGTGTAAGGATTTAGGACAAGGGTCAGCGGTATGTTGTCGAAAAGGGGGACAGACCAAGATTAAACGTAATCCTAAAATAGAATGCCATTTCACAGAATATAATACATACAACGGCATAGATTGAAAGGTTGTTTCAAAGCATTTCATAATCTTTATTGTCCCAGAAATGGGTCAGTTTTACTGTGTAGTCATTGGAAATCTTTAGGATTGCACTGCTGAAAATAGGAGAAGAGACAGTACACAAGCTGTCTGGAACTATGTAATATAATTACTATTGCTTCATCAATTATGCTTCTGCAACTTGTGCAGCACTAATTACTAAATGTTAATATCAATAATTGCTCACATTACAAGGGTAATTGGACAGTGAGACAGATCTACATGAGTGAAAATACTGCAGTTGGTGTAGCACAAACCCCATACGAGGCTGTTCAGAGGAGCGTGACCTAAATATCTGTATGCTGTTATGTTGCTGCTGCTACTGTTACTCCCCAAGTCATTTATTTATTTAAAAAAGATCTCCATTAGCTGATGCCAAATGATACCAGCTAGTCTTCCTGGGGTCCAAGATCAAGTTAATCATATTCATCACATACATACTGCATACATCTGTGCTTCGTTATATTCATCGCGTGTGTCGCTTCATCACATAATAAAAACATAGCCGGTGTCGGCTTTGAACTGACCGCAATCTTGCGTGTGGTTTTCCAGCCCTTGGTTTGGTCTGACAGGTCGCACGATGTCATCAACAGGCACAGCAGCATGGAGCGGTGGTTACGGCTTTTAGGATTGTATCCGTCTGAAACACACACACACACACACACACACACACACACACACACACAACAATGAATCTGTCTTAGCTACATTTACTGTGCACACTTCTGTGAGTAAATTATTTGTTGGCTTTGTGAAGATCTGAGGAAAACTACAGCTAACATCACTGCGACATCAAGACATTTAGCAATTTTTTGTTACAGTGTACTGCTAGATATTGATAATCGGGGACTGTATGATAGGTGAGGGCAGTTTGTGTGTTTGTGTGTTTGCTAAGAGGAAATTATGTTTCACTGGCATCTTAACGTTGTGTATCGCCAATCTGTGCTCGGTTGAGCTATTTTCGTCTGTGACTGACAAGTGACACGGTCTGTCAGCTCTTTCAGAAGCTTTTAACGTCCTAGAATTGCTTTAACAGTGCAAAATTGATTCTATTGAGAAGACATCCACTCAGGATAACTTATAATTGGTTGCATTCAGGTGTAACAAACTGCTGGCCAGGAGGTTACAACCAATTACATTATATAAGAGTGCAGCAAGCAGCTATCTCCACATAAGGGTACATAGTCTAATGAAATGGGAGAATACTAAGAATGTCAGTGATGAATGCTGCAAGTTTGACCTTGGATCTCGGTAAAATAAGTCACATAATGAAAATCTACAGTCAGCATGTGTCTTTTCTGTGGTAACAAGAGAGGAGGCATACTGCAGAGGAAATGGGTTCATAATTTCCAAGTCTGTATGTTTGTCGGTGATTATTTGGTCAAACGGTGGATATGAACTCTATCAGTGATTCATCACACAATCAAAAAAGTTGTGAATTTCTGATATCGTATACTTTATCCTTTATGTTTTCTCCTGTGCAATCAGCCTGTGTTAAGGGCAAATACAAAGATGGGTCTGTTGTCAGCGGTCTCAACCTAGCCTGCCTTTGATGTCAGGGTTGTAAGTATAAAGCAAAAGTGGAGACGTGGCTGAGCATACTGAACTGCCGGGACGTACCATCAGCCATCTTCTGCAGGTCCTTGAAAATGCGAAGGTGGTGAGCCAGGTCGGTAGCCAGAATGATGTCTCTAATCAAATCCAGCACGCGCTGGTAGTCCTTGAAAAACATTAAAAAACCCAAAAAAGTTAGCTTGCACATACAGCGACAGCAGAATGTAGCGAATGGAAATGGACATCTGCAATGTGTGAATGTCAATTTTTATTATCTCACCTTCCTGGAGAACTTCTCAAAGATGTTGCAGCCACAAGTGTTCAGAATAGCAATGGCCTGGGCAAAGTGATGTCTCTGTCATGGGACATAAAGCACAAGGGCAAGGTGAATGGGTGCATTTAAAAATGCTGCTCCTAGAGGAATGTTGAGTCATGTTGCAGTGCAACAAACAAAGCCAATTTACTTCCCCCCACCCCCCAACCCCCCCTCCAATGCCTCATTTCTGACACAAGGAATTAAGGCTTGATTTTGGCCACTAGGTGTCGTACAAGCACAAAACATCATTACTAGCTCACGCACACTGAAGTTTATCAACTACAAAGGACAAACATCCCCTAATATAACAACCCATAATTTTGCTGCCTCGTGTGGAAATGGCAAGGACAAAATATTTGAAACACCTGTACTACACTGTACAAGTCTAACTAGAATTACACATTTCTGACACTGTCACCAAAACCTGAATGTTATAAACTTTGTAAAGATATAACCTATGGCAGAACTGTTGTATTGAATTGCAATAGGTTGCCTAGGTGTGCCTAATAAGGTGGCCACTGTGTGTACATGTAGTAACTATTTCCACAGGCACAAATCCCTCTGAAATATTGCCAGCTTTGCCACATCCCCGTGATGTGCTGTGCATGGTTTTGAGTTTACCTCCATCACAGATCCCTCTGAGCTGTAGAGAGCAGCCAGCACAGATTGCTGAAAATAGAAAGAGGCAGACAAATGAAATGCAATCCTTTTAGCGTACACATTGGATTGATTCAAATGAAACAACATCCTCTTTGACTGTACTTGTCAGCTTGAATATAAATCTTCAAACAGAGAAAGAAGCTGCTAAAATGATGACATTTGTTGTGTGTGTGCGTGTGTTGTAGGTGCTGCAGGCATGAGTGGAGTGCAGAAGAGAAACATGCTTATAATCACAATGACATCCAATGTCTTACAGGGGTGAATTCATAGATTAGGAGACACAACCACAGATTTCTCCATGGCACACCCAGTGCCTGGCTCTTATTGATGTGCTCCATCCTGAGCATCTAAAAGTCAATCTTCAGTCTGCATTTTTAAAGTGCAGGTGTAGCTCTGCTCCACTGCACTCTACGTGCTCAGTTTTAATATTTTTATTCCTCCTATTTTTTCTCTCCTATGGAGCATTGATGCGTCTCTGTGAGCCCTCTGATACAGCAGAAACAGGAACATAATCTGAGCACTCACTGAGGCGACTTGGAAAGAGTTGTTGGTGCCACGGTGGTCCAGGTCATGGCACATACAGGAGACAAAGAGAGCCAGAATCTCTATATCCCTGAAAAGAGAAGAAAGAGGAGAGTTAAGGATCAAAACGGCAACTTTTGGCTTTATTATTAAGAGTTAAATCATTAAAGCAAGGGTTATATATACTTACTCGAGGTAGTTGGACAGCCCTAGGTTTTTGTAGAGCAAGTAGCAGAAGTGTGAGACAGAGAAGGCATGCATCCAGTTGTGGTAGGGAGGGTCCCTGTAGCCTTTCTTCACCATCAGACAGAACCTGACGCCGAAGCAGCAGTTTAATTATCATCCAACATTACAGCATGCCACACATGTAGCAGGCGACACTGACAGATTTTCTGATTGATGATCTCATCATGATTCTTGTTCTTTTCTTTCTCTAAATCAAAATCAGGACCAGAATCATCCAATCTTCAAGTTTAAAGAATAATTTTGACAAATATTTAGCTCGATTTTTTCGCTCTGCTGCTCATTTCTGATCATAATCTTGCCTGCTTTGTTACTAGAGAGTTGCTTACATCTCTCTCTCTCCAAGGCATTAGGATTGAACAATTCAACCTCAAAGCGTTCAAAGCCTGTCTAGTCCAAACACACTGCAAAGCAGGTGACAAGAACGTGATCAGCTGACAGACAAGGATTAGAAGACTTAATCATCTGTAATGAAAAGTGAAAAATCAATACCAAAGCAGAGGTAGGACACACTCATACACACAGGCTCTTATATTCAGGATATGAATTGATGGAGTTGTCACACCTGGCGAGAGTGTGCAGGTCAATCTTGTATGTGTTGATGAAACCCATGTCTTCAAACATGCTGAGGACGCACTGCAGACACACACAACAGGATCGGTTACATCACTTTTGCTTCTGCCTCTGCATCTCGAGTCTTTCTCTCTACTGCGTCTCGTTCTTATTTATTTTTTATTTTTTGCATCTCCACCTCCTCATCCTTACCAAGGGCGTGGTGTCATCGGGTAGGGAGCGAGGCGTGTACGTGAACTCGGCGAAGCACGGGTGAATCTCCCTCACCGGCTCGATGCCCGTCACCAGCAGCTTAGTCACCTCTTCCTCTGAAACCTACAACATACACATACTGAATCATATGGAGTAAATAATATTGACAGTGTCAGTAAATACGTGTGCCAGAGTGAGAGCGATGTACAAATATGATTTTACCTTCATGTGGTACATCATCATTTCGTTGGACAGGTGGGACCTGACCTGGGCTTCATGGACTTTCTTGTAGAGCAGAGACTTCAGAGACAAACATCATATTGCAGAAACACAATAAACAGATTTAATTATTAATGTTACCTGATGTGCAGTTCAGTCAGAGCACACCTTTCTATTTCTTTTGTCGACACTTGAAATTGTATTTGAGAGTTTGGACAGGAGAGCTTGATTTTTATGTTTTGTGACAATATCTTCCAAAAACTGGAAAAAGCACGAGCACAAGTCAAAAATTTTGTCTCTGCTTGTTATAGACCAGCCAGCTGGAGCAATTTTTGCCCTTCATGTTGATCTAGTTGGGTACACCAGACACAGCAGACAGTGTCTGGTGTACAAAACAATTCGAGTCAAACTGAACAGTGCTTACATTTCAGTACATGAGGGAAATGTTTTTTTCTTTTACAACCCACAGCACACTGTAGTGTACAGCATGATGCATGATAAATAATGCATCTTATCAGGTTTAAATGATTAATGAGATGCCTCGAAGGCAATTATTTTTCCAATCAAATATCTTTACAGTTTGTTGATAAACTATCGAGCTGCCATTAAAAGGTCAAACGCTACAAGAGGTACTTATTATAAAGGTGAATCGGAAACGCTGAATAAAATATTATCACAGATGCACTTTGTGACTCTGTGTCAGCTGCAAGAGACTTTCTTTCTTTCTTGTAAACACACATAATTCAATGAAAAACTCCACATCAGTCAGTTAACAATTTGAATAATTTCTCAAAGCTTTACATTAGTCACATCATTTGTGCATTACAGTGACACAGCAATTCATTCTGCCAATATTTTCACCATTGAAAAGGTGAATGAAAGGAAACAATAATGAGAGATAGGATGACAAAGATTCATCATCAAAGACCTGTTAAAACCCATAGCAATTGTTGAACAGCGCTGCAAGTGACAGCAGCTCTCTCTCTCTCTCTCTCGCTCTCTCCTTCTTCTGATCCTCGTTTCAGTCACAAACATCCCCATCTTCATCATCCTCTCCGTGAGCTACACACACCGGCTCGGCTGAATGTGTGCTAATGGCTCTGCCTACGAACTGCACCCTAAAAGCCACTCGGCTCCATCGCAAATTGAATCTCTTTAAATTTCCCTCGAGATTGTGCCCGACTCTGCCTCGACTGAGCGTTCTGCTCCCGCTGAACCGATCCCATTCTGCCAGCCGGGATCGATGTCTCTAACAGCAGATCTGACACACTCTTTTAAGGAGTAAGAGACTCCTAATGATAGATATAATCTAAATGCCTCTTTTCTATACTTTCTCTTCCTCCTCTCTAATCTCTCAAACCTGATTAATCATCGTAAAGGTGCATTCAACTTGCAGAGGTGAAATTATTGCATGTTTATTGCATTCATTTTTATGAGCTGTGTTCGAAACCAAGCTGAGCTAATGGTCTTGGATTGTTTTCAGTGAGCCTGTGTGTATCAAGATGGATGTATAGCTTGAGAAATACTGCATTCATTCCCTTTTCACGTTGCACACTCTTTCGCTGCTGCTAACCGAGATAATAAGAGGAAGTGAGAAAAGCTGTCTCCTAATGTAAAGTGAGAAATTGTTGTGAATGACTTTGTAACTCATAGTGTTTATCTTGCATGCATAGCTGTGCGATTTTTCTCATTTTTTCCCCATAGAGTTATTTTAAGCTTTATGTGCTTGGTGACAGCATCTAATAAGTATGCAAGACACAATTTAACGCCTTGTCTCTGACCAGACGTCTGAGGCTATTCAACATTAAAAAAAACACAGCATTTTAAGGTAACAGAGAGCCAGTTCTTTCAGCGGCAGCAAAGACTCACATGTGCGATGCTGATGCCACAGTAGATGGAGAAAGCCGTGGCCAGGTCCTCGTCAAAGCGGTTGAACCACGGCCCGTTCATTTTATTCACCAGCTCGGCCACCCCGATCACCTCTGGAAAAAAAGGACGATTTAAAGGAAGGGTAAAGGGGACAGGAGCGGAGACGGTGGAGAGGGGAGGAAGGTGAGACATCGGGGGAGGCAGTGAGTTGAGGAGAGAAAGGAGTGAGAGACACGGTGGTGGGCGGAGGGAGAGAAAGTTGATAATGAAGAAAAATGGCGAGCGGAGGATGGGAGTCAAGGACGAGAAAACAAGAAACAGAATGCAACAGTCAGAGGTGCGGAGCTGAATCAAAAAGGTCCGCTAGCTTCAATTAATTTCACACCGGAGCTGAGCCTAATTGCACATGAAAAGACCTGAATTGAAAGTCGTAATCTGAGCTTCAGGCAGTTTTCTGTATGGAGACAAATCACAGGGAATCGAAAGTTCCTCTGCTGCTTGGACACAGCGAGAAGTGAGGAGCGCCAGCGAAGTCTGAGTTTTCTGTAACTCCTAAGTATGGAGCGCGCCGAAGACGCCTGCCTCGACAAAGTGCACTTTATGCACTTTAACGTTTCGGAGCAAAGGAGGTGATGTAAGAACTTTATGCTATTCTGAGAGAGCACAAGTGTGGGGGCTTCGTTTTTTGAAAGGTAGAAGAAAGAGTAGTTAGAGGACAATAGAGCCGCAACTACCGATAGACTAGTCAGTGTAATAAAGATGAATATGACAGAAAAAGTCAAGATTGCCGTGATATATTATGCTACACAATATTACTAGTACATTATCGGATATGTTCTCCAATTTGTTCTGTCTCATTTTCGGCTTCTCATTCACCCGCAAAGCTCTTTGAAAAAAGTTTTCACAGGTAAAGTTTGATGAGTGAAAGGAGTTTTCTTTTTTGGGTGCTACCGTTGTTCTCGTCTTTGATGGGGAAGCAGAGGATGTTGCGGGTCCTGAAGCCGGTGCTGTCGTCCACGCCGCGGTAGAAGAGCGGATGGGAGTAGGCGTCCTTGATGTTCAAGATCTGGCCGGTGGTCGCCACGTGGCCCGCGATACCCTGATCTGCTGGGATGCGAAACTCCTTCTGCACTCACACACAAACACACACACACAATTGCTCATTATTTTTTTTCTTTTTTACAATTTTGCTTTTAATTGGTTGTTGACAACAGAGTCAGGCAGGAAACGAGGGGCGAGAGCGTAACAACCAGAGGGGGGCCCCCGGGGGTGTCTGGCACTGAGGATGTAGTCTGATTGGGGACCTTTGTTGCACGTCATTCCCTATTTCTCTCTCCCATCCTTTCCTGTCTGACTCTACTGTCAGCTCTCTAATAAAGGCCTGAAATGATCCCCTGAAAAGAGTCACAGGAAAAGACACCCGACAGAACATTACGTTTGGGGAAACTGAGTGCCTGTGTGTGTGTGTTATCGTACCTCCTCGTCGCTAACCACGCCCCCGTCAAACACCTTCGCCACCAGCTCATGACTGACGCGATCCAGCAGGAACACTGAACAGCTAGAAACACACACACACACACAC
>JBCAUF010000253.1:23000113-23013498 GCA_038406115.1 Haemulon aurolineatum
CATCATCATATAGGCTTTGTGAGTATGTGCATGCCTCTGCACTAATGCATGCTGTTATGTATTTATGTCAATTTCTGTGTTTTATTAGCCATGTAATTCAGTAATCTTTGTTACTCTGTGTCTGACACAGTATAAGTGTCAGTCTGCCCCAGGGTATTACTGTGTTTGACATTTTGCTGTACATTGTTGCAGCACTCCAGATGTGACGTGGGGTAGTGGTGGCATTGGTGAGGAGCGGGGAGACCGGGGAGAAAAGACAACCAGAGGGATCACTAGGAAAAAAAGATAAGAGAGAGAAGGAGGATGCCCCTCACTTAAGACTGTTTAAATTTTTAGTGATGTTTTTCTTGGGTACGAAGCTGTGACCGGAGGGTTGTAAAGAGGAAACAGACAAGGACGGCAGACAGGGGAAAGGGAGGGAACATGTAATTGCATGTAATAGACTTGATAAGAGTGACAAGGGGATGAGGATGGTAATTGAGAAGGATGGAGGAAGAGTGAGAGGGAGAGGGGAGGGACGGAAACTAGGGGAGAAGAGACACAGAACCACCTGTCTCTATCTAACATTTTACTGCCTGATTTGCCACCATGAGAAAGCGGGGCAGAGGAAGCGAGTAGCTAGAGGGGGAGGAGAGGGAGCTCTGCAGAAAGCAGGCAGAAGAGCCTTAAGCTTAGAATTTGATTGCATGCTGTAAAGTATTGCAATATATGAGACGAAGCACACGATGAGGAGAGATCAAAGAAGAAGAGGGTAGAGGGTCATCAGTGTGAGGGGCACAGAGCGAGAAGAGAGTATTTGTTCTTTTTATCTTTCATGTTATTTGCAAATCTGTACTGTTATGGCTGTTTTTCTTTATCATTAGAACTATAGGTTTAGATATACTGTAGAGATTCAAGGGAGAGGAGACCAGTAAGAGGCAAAGGGGATAAAAGCAGAGAGGGGGTAAAGGGGTATAAAGAAAATAGAGGAAAGCTGTGAATGTGTGATCTCTGTGCTGGATGTCCCAGTTGGTTTTTTCAGTGGGAGATGATGCAACAGAGGCAGCCAGCATTTGCAAGAGGGAACTTGTAGGTAAATGTACTGTGTGTGAGCTGTTTCCCTCCAAAACACAGAAAATAATGGCTCCTAGTTGTGTGTGTGAACGTACGTGGAGTGTGGCCTGCCTGTGTGTGTTTGTGTACGGGGTAGAAAAAAAAACCAAAAAACAAAACGAGAGAGGGATGGCACCAGGACACGACAGAGAGGGGGTAAAGTGAGTGGTTGAAAGCCATGATTGAGGCAACAGAGAGCATGTGGGCAAGGTGATTTGCAGCAAGTAGGGGGTGCAAGTGCAGAGCTGAACTTAAAGAAGGGGGGTTTCTTTTTTTTGGTTCCGAATGCAGTAATAACTAGATTTTTGGGTGAATTTCACTGTGCTTTGCATTTATGTGTTCTGTAATTTGATCAAACAAATTTTTCATGGTGTTACACAAACCTGTTTTAACACCATAACAGTATGGATGATGACATACAGTAGTGGCATGCTTGTGATATGAGGTCAGTATTCGTCAAATTAAGCAATAAATAGGTCTGTGTTGCGGAGAGGAAGTTAATTTCTGGTGTAGACTTGACTGTTACTCAGTTTGGTTGTAGCCTACAGTGTGTCCCGACTGATGAATGTGTGTGTGAGTGGGTGGGATTTTGTTTGGGAGGGATGAGAGCATAAGTGTATTTGTGTGAGAGTGTGAGAGCGATGTAAAGTAGCGTGGAGAGCGTGCGTGTGTGTTTGAGACATTGAGAGACAGAAACTGAGTGATAAAGAGACACATGCCAGGCTTACTGAGCGAGAGAGAGAGAGTCTGTCTCACACATAAATCCCCGTTGAGACCCGAGTGAAGTAGGTTACAAGCTTTATCGATTTTGATGATGGTAACAGTATGAATGTGTGTGTGCGTGCGTGAGTGTCTATGGTGTGCGCAAGGGGAAGGACGGTCTGTACCATCTGTCTCCCACTCCTCTCACTGAGACACTAATTACAGGACTTTACACTTCGCTCCACCACACTCATCATTGGCCTGACTACACACACACACACACACACACACACACACACACACACACACACACACTGAGACACACTGAGACACAGCAGCGGTCAGGGATTGTGGGACCTCTTCTTCTTTGAATGTACATTTCCTCCACCTCTCTTTTCCCCGTCCTTTCTGGGTGCTCTCCTTTCCCTTCATGGTTTGCCACCTTTCATCTTATCTTTATCCTTTCCTCTGTTTCTTGCATTTTTCCTCCTTTGACCTCGTCGTGTTCCTCATCAATATGAGTAAAGCAGAGATCAATTATACCTAATTAGACTGCATTGTGTAGTTGACAACATTCTCAGTAAAAAGGAGGAAGCATTACAGCCTCATTGAGTGAGGATAGAGAAAAACACTGGTAAAAAGGGTGAGAAAGAGAGATTTTTGATCTTTTCTTCAATCAACACAGAGAAGGGAAGGAGATAAAAGGGAGAGGCAGATAAATTAAAGAGGGGAATCCTATCATATTCTTTGCCAGTGTGTACAACCCTTCATTAGCATAAATTCCAGGTCACCCACTTTCTCTGGCAAAGAAACGGGTGCCACAGTGGGGAGATGCTTTCTCTGACATAAATTTGAGCTTTTACGAGTAGTGCAGGAGCAAGCGAGTTACTGCAGTGGGCATGTTATTGAAAATCAGTGGGGATCAAGTCTTTAACTGTCATCTTTTCCACCAAAAATCACTGCCTCTGTAGAACAACTGGACAATTCATGAAAAAACATTTCCTTGTTGGCACAAGTTTTGACTTCAGATCAGTAACCTTAAACAGAATATACATACACGTATACTGTATATGTCTCTCTTTACACACATGCACCTCTGCTTTTCAAACAGCACTTTGAATCATTTCGGATTGATTGAATACTCATCATCCTTAACCTTTCTGTGGTTTTCCAGGCAACTATGGCGAAAGTGGGATGGAAGCGTTCAAGGACATGGCAGCCAAGGAGGGAATCTGTATCGCACACTCTGGTAAGAAACTCACCAGACTAAGCAATATTAATTCCAAGCATCACAAAAGGTTTGTAGTCAAGTAAGAAACTTCATTAAATTTTAATGTGTAAGGGTTTGTTTTCAAAGAGCAATGAGCAGCACTTATATTTGAATATATTTAAAGACACCATGGTGTCAACAGTTAAAATGAATTTAACAGCAGTCTCGGATTACAGACATCCACTAAAATAAAGAGGACATAAGTTTTACAATAAAGGTTGGCCTGTTGTTTCCTTACCTCGTGAAGACATTTCACTGTGGGTGTCAGGTGCTTGACACTTGAGCGCAGTGAAATAATGAGACAGAGAAGCTGTGAACCTCCTACCCCCAATAAATAAAAAAATAAACAAACAAAACAAAAAACAAAAACAACTTTTGAAGTGAGAGAGATCCAAACATATCACAAAAGACCAAGTTTTGCATTTGTCTGACATGTCTTCCTCAGGCAAAATCTGGAGCAATGCTGGAGAGCAGAGCTTCGATCGGCTGCTGGAGAGACTGAGGGCCCACCTGCCCAAGGCCAGGGTGGTGGCATGTTTCTGTGAGGGCATGACTGTCCGCAACATCCTCATGGCCATGAGACGCCAGGGACTGGTCGGAGAGTTCCTGCTCATCGGCAGGTCAGTTCAGTTCTAATGTATTGTATTGAGCAGTGAGTGGTATGTTGTCATACAAAAGGGACAGACAGGTGTATCACAACTTACTTACTGAAGTAAAATAATTGCCAGTCGTGCTCAGGTTATGGAATTTGAATTGGATAGATTGAGTAAAAGCAGTAAAAATCAATAATCAGTTAAGAGTCAGGCTAAGAGATCTGTTTTGTAACTATTGGGTTCCACATTATAAAGCCAGGCAGGTGTATTTAAACTGTTGCATGATCCAATGGAGATTTCAGCCACTGGATGTTTTGATGGGTAGGTGGAGCGGCAAAGTTGTGGCTCTGCACTAACATAACCCTCTTTTGAGAGCCGTTGACGACTGTAAATGCAGAGCTAATTACTTCAAAAAACTTTTAACCAAGTTTTTTGCATAAAATTCATCCAGCTGGTGATTATCAAACATCAAAGTGACTTCAACCTGACCAGCAGGGCTGCTTGCGTTCTTTTCAGTTATTCCACACACATCTCCAGATGATTATGACATTTGGCAATTTTAAAAAAACAACTGACAAGTGTTATATCCTGGTTTTGTGTCATAAAAAAAAACAGAATTACCGTTAAGCAAATTACTGATGAGCCTAATGGACCAAATACTGTAATTATCTTTCCTGAGTCAGACAGATACAGACAGTTCTTCTTTTGTGATCAGTTTAGTTTCTAGACTGTTTATTTCAGAAAAGCCATTAAGTCAGCGGAGGTGGTTGCTTCTGCTACAGAAGGGTGCAGGAAACCCAGCTGTACACTGCACAGTAGTAGTGGGCACTGGGCCGCAAGTTAAGTTTATTGTGTGGTATGCAAGCGAGCTTCTACTTCTCGTTTGATGAGTTTGGTTTGTACTAAAATCTCCTTTTCAAAGACGTTCATTTTGAACTCTGTGACTCGTTAGCAGGAAAGCTGTAGATTTTTGCCATGCCTCTGTAAAACAATGGAGCAACAGACTTTGTATCACAAACACAGAGAAGTCTACCGAGAGCAAGGGATATCGTTGGCCTTCATGCATTCACAAAAACACACATAGTCCCGCTGTTTGAATTTTGCAGGTGATTTTCACATTAAGCTTTGTCCTCACTTAGATGAATTCCTCCTACAATTCACTTGCAAAAATAACCTTCCACATGGACTGTTTTTATCTACATCTGTGCGTGTGTATACGTGTATGTGTGTGTGTGTATATGAAAGCCTCTGAGCCTCTTGGGTTTTGGTTGCCATGCCAACTGTGCAATAAACATAAGATGAATAATCATTTTTGCACCTATGCCAGCCAATTTGCAGAGAACAAAACCGACTTTGAATAGAGTGGAACCATTATCATGTGATTACCGTTCAAATGCCACAAATATAACTCTATTCAATTCTATTTTACTCTTCCCCCAGTGGTCTGCGCTGTGTAACTAAATCATAGCAGTTTTGTTGTCATCGCCACCATGATGCTCATTGTCATCATGCTCATCTTGCACATCACCATCTCCATCTACATCATCATCGCCATCCTGCTGAGAGTGAGGTAAAGTCTTAAACCATTTTAAATGTGCTGCAAATCCTGGATGATGAAATTAAAGGGATGGGTCTGCTAATGTTATAACTTTCATATTCTGTAATGGGTTAAGTTGTTTTTAAGTTGTGGCTATTTATAATACAGAGGGTTTGATCGATAGTGTCAGTCCACATAATGTTGCACACAAACCCATCTGTTTTGAGTGCTGGCCTGAAGCTACTAAACTGGGGAACGGTCCACAACAGTGCTCTCCCCTCCTCTAACAATTACTGTGAATGTGCCTTTGAGCAAAACACTTAACCTCCAACTGGTCCAGTGGAGCTGCTAAGTGGTTAGCAGTAGAAATATATGGAAGATCCTAAATGCGAATGTGTGCAGGTGGATTAGAGTCAGACTGGAAAGAAAACAAATGTCGTTCTCAGTCAGAGTTAGAGGGCTGCAAAATTCTCATTCAGTGCTGCAGAGACCTGCTGTTTGTTTCTTAGCAGAGGTAGCTATGCCTCCAGGAGAGACACTGTGCATACCAATAAACCCAATTTGTAGTTTTGGCAGGTTCTTCACCTAGTCGCTGGTTTGTCATGTTTCTTTTATTGGTAATTCAAAGCACCTGCATGGAGGAGAGAGGGATCAGGGGTACAGCGGGAACCTCCCTCATATTAGACTTTTCTGGTGAAGCTCATTGCTGTCAGGTAAAAATGGAAGCAGCTGGTGCACCACATGGCTGTCTAACTCCTCTGAAATTTGGCAACACAATTTGCAATTCATCCCATTTTAACAACAACCACCTAAAAAACCCCCCCAGCTTAATAAAGTGTTGTTTGATGTTAAATCTGAGATGTTATGCGGACATGACTTGTTGCAAAACTAAATTAACTAAGTCCAACAGATTCCTTAAATTATGCAACACCATCTTGATACCACTCAAACAGTTTCTCTCATTTCATACTGTATGGTCAGTTGTCACATTCAAATTTCTTGAACAAAGCGAAAAAGAATTTCAATCAGTCAGAGCTCTCACATCATTTGGCTTTCCACTTATATTATTAAAATATTTTTTTCTCAGGCTGAATATAGAATTTAATGTCTTATTAAAACTGATATTTTCCACAGTACATCTTGCAGCCCTCTGTCTGCAGCCAGTCTGTTTTGATTAGGTCAGTTAATTGAATATCAGCCTTCGTTAGCGTCCGCATCATAAACGGACTGTAGCTGTAAATTGCAGATGGTCACGGGTGGGCGCCCTGCTCACTGGAGGTCTATGGGAGGAAGTTCTGATTAACCCACTTGGGTAGACACTCATTTAACACCGGGATAATTACATTACCACAAGAGCACACAGACGATTATTCAGTTACCTAGGGCAGATAACTATGGTCATTAATAGAGTGCAAGACCACAAGATTACAATTTTACTGTTTGAGATGGGCTGGGTGTGGGATGTGACACTATATAATAACAGTAAGAATTTGAAGTTTTATCATTTGTGAGTGATGTACTAAATGGACCCACATTTGATCACGGTGATAACATTAACTTAATACGTAAACCCAAGATTATTTAGTGCCTTGAAGACTTTAGAGGGGCATCAGGAATACAAGCAGTGCCAGTCACATTTAGTCGATTTTAAAGCCCCAGCAGACGCTCCATGTGTTACTGGTTTTAGATTTCTTATGTTCTTCTTCTAGAAATAATCCTAAAAACCCACATTAGGTCCTGAGGCTAACTACCACATCACAAAAAAACTATGTCACTCACACACAGACCCACACACACACAGCCCGGATTTGGAGCCTGAATGTATTGATTGCCTCTGTCCTATAATTCCTCATGGTGCCATCAGGCGACAGACCCCTTAAATAAATAGCTGGGCTGAGACGAATGTCTAGAACCACATGGGATACGCAAACACTCTCGCATCTACGCATATACACGCACACACTTGCCAACACAAATTCACATGCTCTCATGGCATTAGTTTTTCCCTAAATCAAGTCAATAACCCATTTTATCTGTTTCCAAGTGAACCAGCCTCTCCTTTCTCAAAATTCAAATGACGCCTTGTTAATGACAGACACAAATAAATCTATTTCTGCCGCAAAATGTAAAATATTACACCCCCTCTCACATATTTTGCAGCCATACATGAGAACCATCCCCTGAAATACAAATTGTACTTGCAGTCCTATTGCATATACTGACAAATGTTGTCTGATTTGTTAGTCTAAAAAAGCTCAAAAACAAGCTCATAGACATGGAAGTGGAGTCTTCTTTTGTCTCCTGGATCACAGATTACCTGACAGAAAGGCCACTGTTTGCCATGTTGGAGAACTGTTTTTCCTTGACATTAATGAGCAACGCGGGGGCTCCACAAGGGACTGTCCTGGCTCCATTCTTGTTCACATTGCATACAGCGGACTGTAAATATAACTCTGAGTCCTGCCACATCCAGAAAAACTCGGATGACACTGCTATAGTTGCATGTATAAGGAATGGACAGGAATCTGAATATAGGTTTGATTTTATCATTTAATCACTGGAGTCACAAAAACTGCCTCATACTGAACTCTTCAAAAACAAATGAAATGGTCAGGTCATGGATTTTGGTATGTCCAAGCCCCGTTTTAAGCCTATGAACACTTGTAGAGTAGACATCGAAGTGGTGACAACCTATAAATATCTAGATGTACACCTGGATAACAAGCTGGACTGGTCCCATAACACAGATGCACTCTACAAAAAGAGGCAGAGCTGCCTCGTTTTCCTAAGGAAGCCCAGATCTCTAAACATCTGCAGTAAGATGCTGCATATGTTTTATCAGTCTAGTGGCAAGTGTTTTGTTTTATGCTGCAGTCTACTGGGAAGGAAGTTTGGGGAAAAAAGCAGGCAAGGAGGCTGGATAAGCTTGCTAAGAAGGCTGGCTCTGTGATCTGAGTAAGGATGGTATGGTTGGGGCCATCCTGAACACTGATCATCCATTTCATAACTGTAATTTTTAATGTAAAGTGTCTTTGAGCTTTTGGAAAAGCGCTTATAAATAAAATGTATTATTATTTATTATTATAGCACCTTGATTGACCAAAGAAGTAACGGTGGTGGACGACTCTTCACTCCGTTTTGCAGGCAGAGAGTTTCAGAAAATCTTTTACTGCCATCAGACTTTTTAAGCTGACAGACAAATGAATTTCCACTTGGGGATTAATAAAGTCATTTGTATTCATATTTGTATGTTTGTGTTTGTGTCTGTGTACGTGAATGTTTATACACTGCACAAGGCAAGTCTCTGATTTGCAGTATGAGTTAGTTTGTGGAGTGAATGCACAGATGTATGGCTCACTGGGCCAGGCAGCAGCAGCAGCGGCTTAAAATGGTATTTATTTACCTCCTTACACGCATACACAAATCTTCACACAAAATGCACTGATGGACTGTCCCTCCATGCTATAAATTTGCAGACTGCATCGCAGGCAGTGATAATAGTTCTAGCTTATCATAGGGTTGACTTCACAGCAACAACATCTCTGTATTTTATGGTCAGTCGTTACCGTGTGAAATATGGTTTCCTCAGAAGCACTGTCTGCCTTTTACCAGTTACTGTATGTCGGCTCCATCAGTGCTATTTATAAATGGCTGTATTTTCCTACTTGCAGCTGTTTTGCAATTTTTGCAAGATTTTAGGGAAACGTTCTCTGCAGTGCATGTCATGGATGAGGAGACCCAAGCTGTTAAAAAACAGCTAAAACATTGGTTAGGAAGTGCAAATACAAATTACATGACGACATAAAAGGTAAAAAAACATTTAGAGCCTCACAGTTTAAAATGTGTAGTTGCATTTCCATGGCAGCCAATGTGAAACCAAGGCTGGAGTCTGTGTATTTTCATAAGCGGGAGATATCTGAGCTGGTGCCAAAGAAATGACGATACTGCTGAATGAACTGAAAGAGAATAGTTTGAATCAAAAGTCAAAAAGCAGACTCTCTCTGGAGATCATCCAGCACAAGTCTGCACCCCTTCTGCCTGCTGTTGCCATGGAAATATCCCCTACCATATTTGGATGAAACCAGCATAGCAGCTGGGGTGATATGTGGCGCATGCGCATGTGTTTATGTGAATGGCTACGGTATGTGCATGCGTGGGTGTCTCTATATATGTGTGTGTGCGCCTGTATGCCGGGTTTTTCTGTCAGAGTGCCATTAAATACAGTCAGTGCTCACAGAAGAAGGGCTTATTGATAATGCAAATGGTAACTGATATTCTACAACCCCACTGCCCTCTCATGTCCCATGACTCACTTGTTTTGTCACATTTCTCTTCTTTGTCAGACTCTTCTAAATATCTGTTGCTTTCCCTCTCTCATTTGTAATTTAACCTCATTGTCTCCAACTCTGTCACTGTGCACCTCTCTGAATCCAGCTGTTTGCGATTTGTCAGAGTGTGGGAGCATGATGTATGAGAACAGAGACCCCGAGCTGAACGTTTAACAGATGTCAGACCCCTGCAGTGTCTCACTTCACACTGCAGCTGTCTGTTTAAACCTCTTCCGCGTGGTCTTGAATTGAGACAAATTTGAAAGTGAGAGGTTAAACGGCATCTCATGGCAAAACATCTGAGCCGCTCAAGGTGTCTGAGAGCGGCACGTTTTCAGAATTGATTTTTAGTGGATTGTACACCTGCACGGTAGTGAGAGGAGATCAAAGACATGATGAGGGCAGGGCAGGAAAACAGAGAGAGGAGGGGAAGCAAAGATGCAGAAAGGCGAGGAATGGGAAAGAACGTATGATATATGTGTGTGTATGAATGTGTGTGTGTGGCTTTCAGATATCATGGTAATAAAAGATTTCTTGTCAGATATGAAAAGCAGATCCCACGCAGTAGGAGAGTAATTTACGCATCACTGCTGGGTTTGGGATGTATCTGCACTTGCAAACACACACATTTACATAGGCACACACACACACTCACACACACACTGTACATGCTCGCACAGGGTCTACTCCACTCTGTGAGTTGACATGGAGTTGTTCGGTGCTTGCTTGTATCATGTTAATTTACCCTTGATTAAAACAAGAGCTGCTTCGTGCCATTTAATTGGTGAAACGATGGAAATTAATTTTGCTCTTTCTTTTCATAGCTTTGCAATAAAAGACTGCTGTTAATTAAACACAGGGGAATATGAAGGGAAGAATGATGGATGGATAAAGTGGGAAGGGGACATTGGAGATTAAGAGTAATTTGTCTTCCTTGTGTATTTGCACATACCTGTGATTCTACATCACTAGTGTGCATGTGTGAGTGAATGATCTCTCGATGGCACGCTCTCGTTGATCAATAGATAGTGTGTGGCTCTGTGGATGTGCTGTGTGACACACACACACACACACACACACACACACACACACACACACACACACACACACACACACACTCACACATGCACGCACACACATACCACATGTTCCTAACACTGGCTGAAAAATTTGTTTAAATTTGATTTAACATTGGATATCTGTGCCATTAACTCAAATCTTGTTCCCAGAGAGCAAGGACATACCTTTGGGGTTGAAGTAAGGTGTCTTTTCAGGGAATGTTTTGATTTTTGGAAGCGTAATTGCTATTCTACCAAGTAAACTCAACCAGGACAGTTTTTAACATTAAGTTAACACCAACTGTCCCCAAAACCGTATGCTAACCTTAGAAAGAAGATCTCAATATTGAACCAAAGACTGAAACCTCTAGTTATGTGAGAAATATACAAGGTGCCACCTTTCGTCATATTTGAAATATTGTATATATATATATTTTTTAGAATATTGTCATTGTTGACATTCTTTTTTTTTGTTGCATCAAGCCCTTTTTCATGAATTTGACAAAGGAAAGAATTCATGAAGCAAAGTGCCTTGGATCTCTTTCTTCCTTGGTGTCAAACGTGTCAACTACATATCAAAGAACCCTGTCAGCTGGTTTATGTCTCCACATTTTAAAGCACAATGAAACTCCACCTTGACTTTCATTTTCTGTTGTCAGTTTGGGTAAAGTCCTCTATGACAGCCGATTAAATGGCAGCTGAACTGAATCTTCCCAAATATCAAAGACTCACATGGTCTGTCTCTCTTTCTCCATCTCTCTGTCATTGCCTGTCTTTCTGACGTTTTACCCTTACTCTCTGCTCTTTCATCTTTTCCTTTCTGGTCTCAATGCTTAACTTGAGACAAAGGTCTGTTCATGAATGTTTGTCAGAGCTGAGCGGAAAGATATCCAGGGCAACAGCTTTCCTGCTGCTCAGAGTCCTCTGTAAGACTGTGCTCCTAAAGAAGTTTAAGACTGGCTTTCAGTTCAGGCATCTTTATGGCAGACAGCTTCTTTACGTATTTTGCTATTGGGATGAGAGCCTGAAGAGCTGGTTGCACACACACAAATAACTCTTTCATTTGAGTGATATATAACCATATGCTATACTTATGTAGTCAGTAAATATTATGAGTAGAATATGAATAAAAATGGCTCTTTTTTGGTCCATTCACTATTTTACTTTTTTATTACTATTTTTCTAATGAGGAGAGACTTAGACAAAAGAAATATTTTAAACTGTGAAAATATTCCATTAAACAGCAACAAAGTCGTGTCTCCTCCGCACAATTTCCTCTCAAGTCTTACCTACTTTAAAAGATGCATCGGAAGTGTTCATTAAAGGCTTTTTGACAGCAGAGCCTCATAACAGTCTGTTTTTTTGTGTCCGTATGGCTGCACAATAACAGAGGCACCTGTTAATATATACTGTACAGTATTGGACAAACTCATGGTGATGAATTCTGTCTATCTGAAAGCTATGAAATTTGTTTTTAATGACACTCTCGGAGAGGTATTGGTGCTGTTGTATAATGCATTGTTGTTATTGTGTCCGTTCCCTCTGGGCGAGTGCCTGCAGTGAATTCTTTTTCATGGGATGTTTAGCCCACTGAAATGGCATTACATCATCCATCATCAAAAATCTGTGTTGACCTTATGCCACCTGTACATGGCAAATTTAGTGTAGCTTATTTTAAGCAACAGAATAAAAACTCCACCAACGCTGCGGTGGTTAAAATGATAAATAACTTACCAATGATGCTACACTTCAGACAAATGTGCAGTAAGCAGGAGCTCTTTTCTTGTCATTTTTCATTGTGAAATTCAAGAGAAAACTGCCAATTTCAGGTTTGACTGGGCTTATCCAATTCCCCGCTTGTCTTCCCACTCATCTACTGAACAGTGAGAGTCATGATTATGTCTCTGCAAAACACATTTTAAATTAAAATCATGTCTTTGACAAATCTCAGATTTATCCTATCAAGGAACATGAAGTGATCACACCTCCTGCTTATAATAATCATTTTTTGAAAGAGGTATTTTCTCCTTGTGGTGTGGAAGGTTCTGGAGAGCCTCCGCTTTAAGAACATTTTTGAAGTCACACAGAAGTGACATTTCAATGGTGTTGCTTACATGGTTCAGTGAACAGAAGTGTGGGTTGAAACAGCATATTTAAAGAATAAGGACTATGAATTTAAATTTCTATCAAACTACACTGGAAATTCCTTCTGGTTCCATACTAGTCGTCCTTTCAAGTACATCAACATAGGAGTGGCTGCTTTAAAAATCTTTTAAAAATCAAATCATTAGCCTGTTCTGCTGTGCGTCCCCTTCATCTTTTTATTTTTTATTTTTTTATCTTTGCTCCCACTCTAAGAGACATCCTGATTAATGACTGCTAGTAATCTCTCTGCAGTGAGAGAGGAGGAAAACACTGAGAGATTCAAGAACAAAAGGAGAATACACAGGAATTTCTAATGGTATTCCAACTCTCAGAGTCTCTTGACGGGGAATTAAGAGGTTCTCCATATATAGGGCAGACCTGTGGGCATGTAGACACACAGATACGCACACACTCACATTGTCAGCCAACATAATGTAGGTTCACACACAAACACGCATGCATGCACAACTGTATACTGTACACCTGTATTCCATTGGACATTGGCTTACCTACATGTGCAACATATAAAAAATACATATAAAAATGCATACATATACATACAATCAGTGATGTGCACAGAGGAGGGGCAGGGGGGGCGGTCGCCCCCCTTCGTGGCCAAATTGTTGAAAAACGCGCGCTAAAGTGCCCTCTTGGGAGCCA
>JBCAUF010000253.1:23108724-23121386 GCA_038406115.1 Haemulon aurolineatum
CACACACACACACACACACACACACACACAGAATCTATCTCTCAGTCACAGCTGCCCCTCTGCCCTGTCGCTCCACCTGTCTCCTGCTGCCATTTCCCAGTGGACCAAATCAGCGGTGAGCACTGGAAGACAGATTATGGCCTTAAGCGGCGCTCAATATGACGAGGAGAAGTGAAGAGGGATGGAGAGGATGACTGGGAATGAGGCTAACGTGGAAGGAGAGGATGAGTGCATCTGGGGATTACAAATGCAGAACAAGAGGTTGTGGGAAATGGGAAGCAATGGTAAAGGAGAGGAGAGTGGCCCAAAGGAAGAGATGGAAGAGGGTGAAGAGCTTCATTAGACTAACAAACATCAAGCTGCCAATTTGTACATTTCAAAAATGTGAAATTTGCCCTGCGGGTGGCTGTGCTACCTCTGAAATTAAATGGCTCAGGACCGTGAAAGTAATCAGCAAATTTCATTTAAATCTGCCTCTTAAATTACAAGTTATCATGTGTCTAAATCTGACAGTTAGACTTGAGGGTGAAAGGCCACAAAGTATAATTTCGATCTTTTGAGTGTGCTCATTAAATTTCACAAAAATCTCCCCATTTAGTGGAAATTCTGGACTGGCTTTGATGCTTTAAGAAAGTCCAGAAGGTCATGAAAAATATTCAGAAAATCATCCTCCGAGGTCTGTGAGTTCCAACAGCAAATTTAATGAAAATGTGGGCAAAAATGATAAGTAGATCAACAGAAAAATTCAGCAAAACTGCCATGAAATATCTTTATTCTCCTGAAGTGTGAGGATTAGCTGCTTTTCTCTGTTTCATGTCATTGTAACATGAATATCTTCACCTTGGTCACCTTGGAAATCATGATGGACATTGTCCTGTTTTTTCTGACTTTTTATTGACTTGACGGTAACTCTAAAAAAAAAACACAATCAGAACTGAAGCGGAAGAGCTGGAGGCACTGAGGACTGCTCGACATTGCTCGCTATAAAGTAGGAGGCAATAGAAATGTAAAGGAGAGACATAGCATGAATTGAAGTAGAGAAGCACTGGTATGGTGTGCCTGTAAATGGCTATATCTGTATGTGTCCGTGCATCTCTCTCTGTGGGCCAACTCCGGGGAGCGAGAGTGACTGTGGATTTTCTTGACATTTTAGTTACACTGGCATTAAAGGCCTGTCTGACATTTAAATTTACCATTGAGCTTTGCAGACTGCACCTCGACGGTGCCGTTAAATAAGACTGATCGCCTGCCGCAGTGTCCTCACTTGCTCATGCATGTATGACAGGTGTATTTCTCCAGATGACCCTCTCACACGGTACGGGTGTACTCATGTGTGTGCTTCTACATTCATCGTCTGCGTACTTTAGCCTCCTCTATTATGAGTAATCTCTCCCAGACTCGGCTGTGCGGTTTCAGTCATGGCAAATCCCCGTGTGGAGAACATACCAGTGATGGACTGATGTTCACACTGTCTGCTTGCTCTGCAGGATCCTGCAAAAAACTCCCTAAATTCCCTAAAGTTTCATCCAGGACTATCCCAGCGCACGGGCGAAAAGATAATATTTGCTCAACATTTGTGCGGCGAGGGATGAGGACGGTGTCTATGGGGAACGGGGCAGAGCAGCCTCAGATGATGCATAACGTGATGTTGAACATGATAACATGAAGTGGCTGAGGGAATTGGGTGCATCATTTCTCTTGGGGAGATAAAAAAAAAAGAGAGCCAGAGGTGGAGTGGGATATTAAGTACCACTATAGAGTAGCGAGTCTAAACGTGCTGCTCCTGGACTGTCCCAGACGCATCCATTGTTCTGACACGTGGTGGTTAATAAGTGCAATTAGTGCCAGAGCTCTTCGGGCTGGTGATTAACTCTGCGGTTGTTCAACGAGACCTGAGGCCATATGTTTTGGACATTGGGCGTGGATCGTTGGGGAAAAACTGTACAGCCGCTGCCCACTGATCACCCCGCTGTTGGGGAGTCGGTTCAGACAGCAGGGAGGCTGCCCGCCAGGACCAAGCTGCAATCTTGGAAGTAATGAGCTTTTTAATGTCCTGATCCTATAAGAGTCATTCATCTACGTGTGTCTCTGGACGCAGACACTGTGGTGCTGTATATGTGAAAGGTGCTAACTTGTCTTTTTAATAACTAAGTGTGTAGACCCGCAATATCTGATGTGCTGCAAAAGCCTAATAAACAAAAAAACAAAAAAATTATATTAAAACCCTTAGAGTCTCTACACTACCTCATTAAATCGGAGCTGTTATGTCATGTAATTCAATATTCATAATATAGGTTCATTATAGTAGGTTAATGTAAGCTTTGACTGATTATCCTGTACTTTCCTTGAAGCAATAACTAATAAGTAACCACAGATGGAGCAGTGTCAGCTTTTATTACTCTCTGAACCAGAGTGCTGTCAGCCTCAAGGGCATTTTATTTGAGTATTATCACACCGTCAGGAGGCCAGGCCAACACTATGTACCTGACTGAGAGGAGGCAGAGCGGGCAGAGAAACTGGCAGACACAATATGCAGCTGATGTTTCATCGCTTGTCAACAAGTTACTGGACATTATTTTTCGGCTGAAAATAAGTTGTCTGCTGTCCTGAAGCTAGTTGCCAACGGCACCAGTTTTGTGTCTGTGAACACTAGCTCGCAGAAGTGAGTGAAAGGTTTTTAGAAATACTGAGATAGAAGAGTATTAAGTCCTACAGTACAGCCACGACCTCCTATAGAAACTTTCTAGCCACCAAAATGTAAAATTTTCATTCTCCACATTTCCATATTAATTGAAGTATTAAAATATTTTTATCTTCTCCTCATAGCTGACTAAATGCTGTTTCAAAGCCCTCCCAACATGCATGAATATAATTATGGTGTAGAAATCTCAAATTCCTTTGATTTAATTTGTGTTTGAGCCAAATCTAAGGACTCAGAAAAAAATACCAGAACTTGATCTAAAAACCTTAATCATGCATAATTGTGAGTAATTACAGAAAGTAAACTTCTCCGCAGGTTGTTAAAACCCCTGAATTTCCTGAACCAGCATGAACATGACCTTAGTGTCCACCAAAAGGCGGTTGGACTTGTGTTGTGCAGTCTTGAAGATGTCACACGGCTTCAACATTTCATCTCAGTGGAGGCGGAGTTCTGCAGTATTTCACCTCCTATGGGTGACTCACACCTTATGGACACAAGAAAAGTATGAAGCCAGCCGCATTTAATTGCCCAAATACCACACAAGTAAGTGCATTAACTGCTTATGATGCGCAGCCAACACGCGTGAGTCATAAGAGCTTATGTGTCCCCGGAAATGTGGAGTGGAGACAAGAGAATGACACCAATTCAACAACTGTGGCATGTAGAACAAACCTATAAAGAGATGCTAGTCTTTGAAATGATTTGCTGTTTTGTGTAGATTCTTACCAGCTGGCACAGACTATATACTTTTCTTATATACTGTCAGCACTTGTGTACTGTGCTCCTGCTGCGTTCCACACAGATGGCACCACAGTTTTCTCTTCCCGGAAAATACTGTGGACTTGCTGATCTGTTTTGTTTTTTTCATGATAATATACAGATAATTGTGTCAGCTATCTTATATAAGATCACTGGAGGAGGCTGCAGGTCCAGCATCTTGTGATGGAAATGATATTTGTTCAGTGCTTGGCTGAAAAAGCTCAAGGTCTTCAATCTTGGGTCCAGCATTGATGTCAGTGACGTTCTACTCAGGGATTTCAGATTGAGCAACCTCGGGTTTTTCTCCTCGGTGGACTGCTGCAATGAGTGGTCACGGTAGAAGTTTCTTTCTAGGACAGAGTATTCAATCATTTTTAATAGTGGCATTGCCTTGGGTCCAGAGACCCTCTCCTCCCCTGACAGCTACATGGTGGCACCATTGAAGGATGACGGCACACTGAAGCACTCACCTGCATTGTTATATTCCTCTGCAGCCGCTGAGGGACAGAGTTTGTTGTCACATCAGGGCTGAGCTGCTGCCTTTCTTGACTTGAACAGGGGCCGCAGGTGGTGGAAGGACCTATTTCAAATAGGTGTAGGTGGTGGTCATCCCACTTGTTCTTACACCTGCTCTTCTAACAGGCATACGCTTCTACCAAGGGATTGTATTGAACAGGACAGATGGGTAATGTGTCAGACAAAACCAAATGATTGTTAAGAGCTTTGAGCTTCTGGTTTTCTGATCTCCCTTGATGGTGAACTGGATGTTTTTGGCTTAAAGATTGTTGGTAAAACCATTTTCATTATTTTATAAACCAAAATTTTGTAGACTTTGAAATATCTGACAAATAATCAATGGATCCTTTGCAGCCTAATTGACAACAGCAATAATTGTCAGCTGCAGCCTAAATAGTTACAATGCTAATACAGTAAATATTACATACAACGGCTTTGCTGCTTGTGAGTCTGGTTAGGGACATCTTTAATGACCCAAGTCAGTGCATGAGTCATGAGCTTCATATTTTGCAGCAGTCTCTGTCACTATGCATGTGATGTTTTCACTGATGGCCCACTCCTCCAGGACAGACACTCTGCCTTCGGTGTGACTCTTTTCCCCACTCCCCAAACAAAACAGTGTAATTTATGGTCAACAGGAAAACAGCATGTGTGCGTCCACAGAGGTATAACATTTTGGTGGCCCCCATTAGAGCCTGAAAAGGAGAAACGATTGATTGTCCAATTAAAATGATGAATGTTTTGTCTGCTTTATCCAACCGCACAGACAACACAAATTGTACATATACAAGCATTTTGGAGGTAAAATAATTGGTGTCCAGTTTGTGCACAAAGCCCCTGAACCCCTCATATTTTAGACCTGCAACTCAATATGAACATAGCAGTCTCCGTCCTTTTGTGCTTGGTCAAACCAGTTCCATTCTTCTTCCATGTAGTGCTGAATCGTGACCATACCGCAGCATTATCAAAACTGACAGTGAAAGAGGAGATTAGCTGTCACCTGGCCACAGTGGCGCAGCGGGTTTATGGACGAAAATCTAGCATTTCTGTAGTAGTTTTTCTAGCTTGCTAATAAAAACATCGCCAGCTGTGATGTTTGCAGAAAAGCTGTCCGCTGCAGCCATAATACCACAAATATGATCAAACATAATCAGAGGAAAGGGCACATAAAGCTGCAACCAAACAGAGAGGAGGAGGGAGAAGCCCCAGTATGCTCACAAAGACTTTACAGATGAATATTTCTAAGAAAGGAGCAATCTCTCGATAGGCGGCATAAACAGACCGTAGCAGGAGATACTATCTGCAATCCCCTATTAGCTGTTTTTGTGATGACATTATTACTATTAGAAAAAGGAGCCTGATCAGCTGCAGTGCCAGTGTCATGACTTTAGATATATTTACACAAATCTCCATACTTAAAGTTCTTATCAATTAAAGCTGTCTGTTCTGATGATGACTGTGCCGGAGGTGAAAGGCAATCACATTCAGACTCAACATTGTGAAATCACCCATCAGCAGCAGAGACTAACCTTTGTTCTCGATTCAGGCCACCAGTGTCATCATCATCATCATTAGAAATAACCCGTGAGCAAACAATTTGCTTGTTGTGTGTAATGTACTGCAAACACATTACACTGGAACTACTCGAGGCCAGACCTGAATGGTTACTAAAAGAAAACACACATGTATTGTATGCAAACTGGCATGCATACATGACTAGTAGTAGTAGTCACAAAAAGTAGAATCCACAGTGCAACTTGTCTATTTGGTATGACCGGAAACCATATACGGGTGATGCTGTTATAGCGGTTACTTATGTTATTTATCCATGCATATGTATATGATGTGCTCTGTCTGTGTGTGTGTGTTTGTCCATGTGTGTGTGTGTGTATGATGGGGTATGTGGTTAACATTTGTCTCATTAGGGATGTGATATATGATCTAGGCCTCACTAATGGAAAATGATAGGCCTCATCAGTCTGTGGCTCTTTTCCTCGGCTCCTCTCGGCGCTCTGAGGCATTTCCTCCTCACACACTCTGCGTCACCCTGTGCATTTTCTAACCACATGAGAATCTTTAACTTAAAATGATATACTGTCGCCCGCTGTAATTTCAATCACACCGTAGGCACAGAAAATTGTTTCTCCCAGTTGGCGTCACCTATTTAAACCATGCATAGATAGCTCAGCTGATGTCAGTCGTCTGCCATGCGCCACCAAACTTGTAGGGTTAGCGAACATGCCAAATCAAGCAGCAGATTTTCAGGGTGTTACCTCTGTAACTACCGGAAATCTTAAATGACCCTCTGATGTGACACCTGAAGTAATTGGTGAGCGTTTAATTTGATTTTACAGTAGACATTTTGACTTGTCATATAGTAGGAAAAGCAGAGATGTGACTAATAACATCAGTGATGGCTCTGTTCTTACTCAGTGTTACAGTGGGCCTACATGTGCAATACCAGGACCCTGAACCTGACGCCGCTGTCATCGCTTTGATTATTTGCACCTTTGTTTTTCATGTCTCCAAACACTGACAAATGGGATGTGTGGAAGTGTTTTTGTTCTTGATGAAGAGTGAAAATTTACTTTAAGACAGTCTGTGTAACATCGCAGCAATCTGAAGAAGCAGTTTTGCGAAATCTGTCAAAATTACTTGTTAATTGGCTGCTATATGAAGCTTAAAGCAAGTAGACAACTGCAACTCCACACTTGGATCGTTTAATTTTATAGCTTGTAAGGTGTAACAGCTTGCTGGCATCATTACATGGAGTAAATAATGCTGTCTCTCTGCTGCTAGTCTTGAACCGACCACCCTCCGGTTCCCATGAAGCCGCTGCTCATTTCTAAAGTGTAGTATTTATGCCGCCTCAGCACTCGCAATTGATCCCCACACTTCAGTGAATTAAGTTTCTACCCTATTGCCTGTTGAGGTGAACATAACAAGGACTCCCCTCCATTATTTCTAGGCTTCACTTCAAGTTGTTCAGGTGTCCTTTGTCTGCCTCGCACATACGCCGTGCGGCTCTGAAATTCTTCTGTCACTGCGCTCCCTGAATGGATAGGCCACTGTCACCCTAGAAACCACAACAATTTGTTCTTGTGTGATGCCATTTTCAGGATTATTTGTATATAAAAGAACACACTCTAATTGCCATCTGGCTTCAGAATTTTAAAATAGCGTGATTTTTAGATGTAGTTCCCTGTAGCTTGAATCTCTTTTTCTTTTGATGGTGGAAAAGTCCATTAACATCCATTAGCATCTTTTCAGATATGTCCTGTATTATTGCTAAACAATCAGTGTGGTAACACATTCTCCAAGCAACATTAAGCACTAAACAGTCCATCACTTTTTGAATATTTTTTCATTTTCCCACCCAGTTCTGCAGCTGTTTCAAATGGAAAACCGCCAATAATACTTTCGCTACGTATCCCCGAGGCAACTTTTTGTGACATACTTACTCAAAAATGTACTCTTGGATATGTGCCACAGGTTAAAAATAAGTCTAACAAGTGTCCCCAATCTTAAACCTTTGTTTCACTTGACATTCGTGTGTTGAGGCTGACACTGTCGAATGGGAACATGTTCTGGCATTTTGATTTAGATGCGGGATACAATCATTTACAAAGCGGTCACATTTTTATCACTTGAGCAGCAGATAAAGTTTCCAGTAATAGTTTTAAGTACATTATCAATAATCTGTTATGGATTCCATGGAGAATTAATTCTGGGAAACAGGTCATATGTTTTTAAAGTCATGTGGGCTGATAAAATATTAAAGGAAAATAGATACCATCATTTACCCTCTGGGCCTCATTCCTCTCCAGCTCTCTGTCACTTTCCTTTTGTTTTTCCTGCATTTCTTTTTCCTTATCTGATGACTTTTGATTTGTTACCATGTGTGTTTTTGTGCTTTTCTTGTGTGTGTGTACACATTGTGTGTGTGTGTGTGTGCACATTGTGTGTGTGGTACTTAATTTCCATATCGGTGTGACAAGGGTGCAGCTGCGGTGTGTTGGACCAGTTCTAATAAGCAAGGCAGAGTGAGTCCTGGATCATAGGCTTTGGCTAATTGTCTCATTGCTATTCAGGCGTCCAATAAAGTTTAAAACTGGCAGTACAAAGTCACTGACCCATGAGTAAACAAAAACACGCATACACACCCACAACCACTGTCAAACATGAGATGACACAAAACGCACCAGCAAAACACAACATGCAGACACACAAACCCTCAAAGCAGGTTGGAAGAAGAAAGGCTTATATGCACCCAAGGAAAACACACAACTCGCACACAACTCTGCTGTTAAGATGTTGCAAAATATAGAGCGTCAAAGAGGAGACACATACTGTGTAAATAAGCCTTAAAGTTTGTTGCCCTACTTTTACATCTAGATCAAGAGTCAGTCGTCTAAATAACAGGATATCTAGAAGTACGGAGCCAAAGCAACTGGATTTGTGTTATTGGCCAAGCTAATTTTGAGATTCGGATGATTTTTGTGGTCAAGTGACACTTTCTGTAACACCAAGAGGTTGATATTTGTGCTTTTTAGTGAAATGCCTCGACAGCTATTTGGTAGATATCCATGCTCCCCTGAGGATGTATTTTGATAAGGAGCGATGAGGTCACATTGCACATCATTGCAAACAGCACTACTTTCATGTTTCTGTAGTTGGTGTCTTAGTTTTGTTGTTCACTTCCTGTGTTATTTTGTCGTCCTTGTCCGCTTGTCTTCCATGTTATATTTACTTCCTGTTATTATGTTCCCCTCTTGTTTGATTGCCTGCACCTGCCCTCTTGTGCCTCACCTGTGTCATGTTGCCTTGTTTATGTATGCATTTGAGACCCTGTTTACACGTACACAGGTATTTACAAAAACAGAGACATTTCCCATCGTTTGCACCCTTCGTGCAAACGGAGAATTCGCCCCTGAAAACGATTCTTAAATTTCTTAAAATTAGGGTCAAAGTGGAGATTTTTGAAAACTCCAAGCTTGACGCCTATAGAGCGTCTCTGGCCATAGCCTATACACACGGGCTAGTGTAAACGAAAACTTTTCTGAAAACGGACTGGTGTGCACGCAGTTATTTTTGTAAACGGAGAGGGCGAAATATCCGTTTATGAAAATACCCGTGTGCGTGTAAACAAGGTCCCAGTCCGGTTTCTGTTCAGTCTGTGTTGATTCATTGCTGTCTTGTCTTCAAGTTGTTGCTGTTTCATGTTGTAGTCACTCCTGTTAGTTAACGTCATGTCTGAGTTTTCAAGTCTTGCCAAGGATGTTTTTTTTTCTTATGGATTCCAAGATTAAGCCATGTCAATTCTTCCTAGTCACCATTTAAAGGTCCAGTGTGTAAGATTCAGCAGGATATAGGCAGATCTATTGGCAGAAATGGAATATAATATTTTCTGTGAGTGTATAATCACCTGAAGGATGAGACCTTTATCACTACAGATGGAGCAGGTCAAACCAAACACTGGCTCCAGAGAGGGCCTTTTCGTGTTTTCAGGATGAGCAGAGGATTTTTCAGTTGGTAGCAATCTGCAACCTCACTGCTAGATGCCATTAAATCCTGCTGATCCTTCAATAAAAATAGTACAACTATAAACTCAAGTGTGTAATGACACAGTAACACCAACAGCACCAGCAGCCAGCGAGGAGTCGTGATAATACCAACTAAATTGTTTCTGTTAAAACCGCAAACCAGCCGTAGACGACGTCAAGAAACCGACCCACCGGAGCCAGGTCTTTCTATGCTTGCTATTTCTGTACTCGCAGACGCACGGGAAGAAACTAATAGGAAACAAACCCAGACAGGCTCTTGGAGATAGATTGTGTTTGTATGAGTCATTTCCAGTCATTTGGCTCACAAAACTGGCTTTCTGATTGGGGAAAACAATGGAATCGTTTATGTTCCGCTTGTTAGACTCTTCCCTCCGTCTCTTTCGCTGACTTCTCTCCATAACCACACAACACCGCCGCTCTCATTTTCTCTCTCATTTCCCCCCTGCTCTCCCTTCTCTGTCCTTTCCTCCCCCCCCACCGCCCCGTCCCCCCCTCCTCATTCTTTTCTTTTATACTCTTTTTCTTTCAGACGTAGCCTGCCGTCTGGACATCTCTCCCCTTTTCTCTCTCTCTCTCCGTCTCCCCTGTATGTGTGAGAGAGTGAGACAGAGGGAGACGAAGCGGCTGTATTGACCGGTTGACATTTCTAAAGTTGACAAATGTCCTGCTGAAATAACACTGGAATCACTCCGCCTTTCTCCCACATGGTACCACATTTATTCATTGTAACACATTTGCCTCGAATAGCACAGCCTCTGTGCATAATAGATAGCACCCCTGAGGACACAGATGAACACACACAAGAAAGTCTATACCTGTGGTATGTGGTTATCAATCAAAATGCTTTAATGTAATAAAAAGTGACAACCCAACGATCATTTTGTGTGTTTGTTAACCCATTGGTAGCTCACTAACTCAGCATTATAATGAGAGACCTTTGATCAAGGGATAATTTATGTTTTTTTGTGTATCTAGATACTTCACTTATGCAAAACTAGTAATACCGCAGTGTAAATACACTGATGATGCATCAAAGTAAAAGCAGCATTTAAATGTTGCAGCTTGCCGAAGCAGAGCGATATTCCAACTGCTTCTCGTACTGTTTGGTTTGGTCCAATCAGTGAAAAACTTAAAGGCCCTGCACTGCCCACACAGGTGTTTTCACTTCTGTCGCCTAATTAGAGCTCCTCTCAGGACCGTGTGGGCGTGCACGGGCTGCGCTTTATTGGGGCAGGACGACTTCTATCGTTCTTATTAGTACGTAGAGTTTGGCGACAGCATGTAATTCCCCCAAAATTGCTCCTCTCGTCTTACAGCTGACCAGAGGTCTAATCAGCCGGAGTGATTGAAAACACCTGTGTGAGCCTTTAATGTGCAAAGCAACTCGTGCAGCTGTCATGACTACACAGTGCATTTAAATGAAGTTTAAAGTAGGACCACATATGAATGCTTAAGTATAATATTACACAATTGTACATATGTATAGATAAGTACACTACTTGAGGCCAATCACATTACACCAAATAATAATTTCGCCTTTTTTTGAAACACAATCTCAGCTGTTCAGATGATTTTGAGTTCAAAAACAGCATTGAGTCGACAGAAAGTTATAAGTGAACTAACACAAGCCGCGTTTCGCTCTCACAGTCACAACAATGTCTGTAAGAGTCACTTCTGATTCGCTTTAATGTGGGATAAATGGGAACATAACCTTAAGTCAAGCATTAATACAGTAAAACATGGTGAGTAGCTGCATTGAAGGAACAGCCACAGATGGTGACCGAGTGCTCCTGACAAAGAGGGACATCTAGTGGTGATGGTGGTGCAAGGTACTGCCGAATTGCGGCGTGACAGACATCAGTTCACACATAAACATCCCACACTGTCATGTGTAAAGTGTAGGTTTTATGAGGTTCAGCCCATGGTCGGTTGTTTCAAAGACTGAATGGTTGTGAGACATTAGGACTTTTTTTGAGGAGTGTATGGGGTTACTGAGGCTAAAACTATGAAGACATTCACTTCTTGTTTCTTTCCATACACCGTGACATGCCAACAAACATTAAGAGCAGGCACACAGGGCTTTCTTTGTAAAGCTAGAGACCTACCTGATTGGTTTAAATCAGTGTTTCATGGCGTTTCAACATGCCTTTGATGTTCAGCGCAATTCCAGCGTTGCTTCAGCATATCAAAACATAATACTTAAAAATGCCTCAGGCAGTCAAATGTAAAGATTATTATTTTAAAACAATAACATGCATTTCCAAGTATCTGACCTTAAACATACAATACATCTTTGTTTGGCATCAAATAAACTCAATCTTTCACACCCCTTGCCATGTATAAAGAGCTCTCTGTTTCAACTTGATGGTGAATAATTCTCCAATCTCTCTCTTGGCTGGGCTTTTGGATTTCAGTCTCAACTCGTTAGCTTGTTTGGCCCTGAGAACCGGGATTTACAAATCCTTCTCGCACCAAATTGGCTCCCGGGCCAAGACAGCTACGTCACCCAGAATCCCTAGTGGTGGCCATTACTCAAAACTATTCATACAAGCACGGACGCTGAGCAGAATGGGAAAATGATTTCAACATTGCCGAGAGGGAACAGCTGCAGCATTCGGCTGTTGGAGGATGACAGATTTCCTCCTTCCCCTCTTCCTCTCACTCACTCCTCTCTATATTTGTCTCTTCATTTTCTTTCGCTTCTTCTTTTACTTGATTATCTCTGCCTCATGGTCCTTATTTCTGCTTCCACTCTTCCCCACTCACTTTTTATTCCAAATCCCTCTTACCCCTTCATGCGCACACAGAAATACACAGATGTATACACACAATTACACACAAGGGAACCCAACTCTGGAAATACATTCCCAGGAATATTAGTCCAAGGAATTTTAATGGGGCCTTTCACATTTCAGCTTTGTGAAAAGAAAAAAAATATTAACATGCTGTTCACTAACAGAGTGGAACAAAGTGTGTGTGTGTGTGTGTGTCTGTGCATGCGTGCGTTTTTTATCAACTGGTTGTGTTCAGACGTCACCACCACCAAGAGCAGATATCCAGAGGCTACAGTACATTGTGAAAGCTGTCATTTGTTGTGAGCAAGAGTCAAGTCGTGTCATGGA
>JBCAUF010000253.1:23493463-23513415 GCA_038406115.1 Haemulon aurolineatum
GAAAGATATAATCTTGCAAATGGAAGCCACGAAACATTCAGAGAGAGTTTGTGTGTGTGTGTGTGTGTGTGTGTGTGTGTGTGTGTGTGTGTGTGCATGTGTGTGTTTATGCATGTATACTGTATGTGTGTAAGCCTCAAGAGACTAACCCAGAGACACTTCTGCCTGAATGAAAAAAAAACAAAACACTGGTGACCTCCCTCTCCTCTCCTTTCATTTTCTCCCCTCCCTTGGTTTGCTCACTCGCCCCATTCTCTTCTCTCACTCTCTTTATCTCTCTCCTTCTCAGCTCACTCTCCTTCCAACCATCTACCGTCATGATTCTCAATCCCTCCCATCCTGTCATTCCCCACCACTGTCCCCAATCCTCAGCCTTTCCCGTCACTTGCACTCCCACCGGCTCACTCCTTCCATCTCTCTTAATATCTCCTGTGTCCTCATCTCTTGTTTCCATTGCAGCCCTGTCATCCCACACACGTGCACTCAATCACTCTAATTTCTGCTTCTCCCATTCACGCTTGCTCCTAAAAGGTGCTGCGTCTCTCAGCCCCTTCTCATGTTTTTTTATGCTGTTTGGTATCTGTTCTTTTTTACGTCCACACGCCCTTGGTAACATCTGTCACTCCAAACAATATTTTGCGAGACAGTAATAACTAACTGTGTCCTGCTGTCTGTAGGCTACACAATAGGGGGTCAAAAAAATAATAAACATGTTCTACACTCACCTCCCATTTTCAAAAATAACCCATATTGTATGTTAAAAGGGTTTTTCTGTGTCACTGTGTCTTCAATAGAAATTCATGTGCCAACATGCTGCAGTGTTGACGATATACACCAAGGGTGTGTTGGGAGTTACCTGTCAACAATATGTTTCCTACAGTTTGTTGTACTGTATTTATTTTCACAAAATCAAGAAAACAACAAAAAGGCACTTAAAAAAAGACACTAATACAGTGGAATTCAGTATTGTAGCAAAGCATTTGGTATTGTAGATAAGGAAATGATAAAAAATATATACTATATTTGCCAATTTTGCCAATTTGCCAAATGTTAAAAACAGGTGTTGGAAAAATGAAGACAAGAATAATCAATAATGTTGTCTGTGAACACTTCAGTCATAGTATGCCTTGTGGCAAAATTGCATCATGGCCAATTGGGGCTACAGACCTCTACTGCAATTGATTTCTATGAAAGGAACAAAGGGGGCAGGGGACAGGAGAAGAGAGGAGCATCAGGAAGACCAATAGAAACAGAAGGGGAAAGGCTTACAAGATCAAGGATGCACAGCATCATTTGAAAACCAGCGGTTTCAATCCATGTTGTGGCACCTGTACTCAAGGAATAGTGATAGCTTTACTTGGCAATCTTTCAGACTGTGAGCGTTACAACTACATTTCCCCTCCTTTTTTTCATTTCTATGCCTCTGCTGATTACTGGGATGATTTCAAGTTGTGCGTTGCCATAGAATCCGTCCTCTAGATATTATTAGAGGAGGAAAAACATTTAGTCACAATAAAAAATTGCATGTGACGGAAAACAACAAAAAACAAAGGAATTTCACTGGGGAGACATCTGTTCAATAATACTAAACAAAATAACATAGTTGTCACATGACATAGTACACTTACAAATATTTCAGTTAATTTATGTAACACACCCACTTATTTTAACCCAAGCAATGATCTTTAAAAAAAAAAAAGAAAGGAAAAAAAACAGCAAGCACCTTCTCCTTGTGGATAATCTTGTTAAAAGTTTTAGTAAAGTCTCATCGTGTGTGAATGAGCTAGCAGATCCCTAGTTAAAAAAAACAAACAAACAAACTGAGAATGTGTGAGACATACTGTACTGTTTAAAAGAAGAAAGACACACTGTTTCAGAAAGCATTCTTGCATTTGTATTCAGCGCGGTGTATGGAATCAGACTTGGACTCACACATTTTGCCGTGACTCTATACATGGCGCTGGCACACATATTTAATCACACATTTACTCCCACGTACTCACACATATACACGCGCACGCATGCGTTCACACAAACCGCTAAGTTTCTGTGTTGAGACAGAATCCCAGCTGTGTGTGGGGAGTTCAGGGAAGAGGACTGGCTTTGATGGTCTCTGGGAGGGAGAGAGGCTGTGAGGGCGCATTTGACTGAGAGTATTTGTAGGTGTGGATGTGGTTGGTTGAAAAGCGTGCTCATGTGTGAAGTGTCTAGCCAGGGCTGTTGACTTCGAAATGGGCATGAAGAGAGACAGTGCAAAGCAATAAATATCAGAGACTATGACATACCTGAAAACACATGGCTTATTCAGTTTGTCTTTCAGACAACATCCATCAGAAAATATGACAAATGCTCATCACAAGCTACCACAAGCAGTTATTATATTATATCATGTCATATCATATCTTATTATATTTAGATAGTATTTGGCGCTCAAGAATTTACCACACAAAATCTCACTGCCACAAGTGTAAACACACTTGGATACAAATGTCATTAAATTCAGTTCAAACAAGTGAAGAAGGCAATGACATAAACAGAAACATAAAAATCTTCATGTGAAATAACCAAACTCTATTAAAACTTTGGCAGAAATTTTAGATCCCATCACTCATCATGAAAAGCTGATTGATATTAAAAAAAGTTTGGAAGGCCTTTAAAACTGGTTTTGGCCAACACTCAGATATTTCAAAGGTGTGTAGTTGACAAATACGAGCAAATCCTACCCATTCAGAACCTCTCAAGGAACTGTGGCTGTGCATGCCTCATTTTCTGTTTGACTGATGGAGGAGAAAATCCACTGTCAAATTGGTAACTTTGCAATTGGCCACTTTTTCCAGTTGAAATAACAATCAGCTTTTGTCGAGTTGACCCACCAGGTTCAACTGCAGCCGCTGCTGCTGACGTCAGCATCGCAGATGATTACCGAAATTCCCCTTTTGACGCATGAAAAGAAGGCAACCACTCGGTGCTTTCTGCTGTCTGTTACACATCACATAGCATGAGGAGTGACTCAGATGAGCTGCGACACGCTAACCAGAGGGAAAGTAATGGAAATCAATGGGCTTGATAGCTAAAAAAAGAATCAAATACAGTAACAGAGGGAGCATGAAAAGGGTCATTGAATGAGCTCATCAGGAGGTGGATCACAGATCACTTCAGAAACTGTTTACTCTGTTGCCACAAACAAGAAGACATTAAGCTGTTTAAATGAATCCTCAGAGCTGGCAGACGTGCCTCCTTGAAACAGACATCAACGCTTTGTTCAGCGAGAGCCACCACACAATGGCT
Source organism: Haemulon aurolineatum (assembly GCA_038406115.1). Lineage (NCBI taxonomy): Eukaryota > Metazoa > Chordata > Actinopteri > Lutjaniformes > Haemulidae > Haemulon > Haemulon aurolineatum. The sequence continues at coordinate 23,496,752 of JBCAUF010000253.1, forward strand.
ACAAATTCACAGCACACCCTGCGAATGACAGGAAACTGCCACACCTGCTTCACCCGGGAGCACCTTTATTCAAACTCGGCGCTACTTTTGCGACAGATGAAGATATTTCATTATTTTGCCGTTCCATTCAAAGATGACAGTCCTGACGCTGGCTGAATTTCCTGCTCTGCAGTGAATAGAAGAAAAACAGATCAGACAGCAGATCAGATTTGACTTCAGAGCAGGGTTTGGAAATGCCCAATCGGAGTCATCAGCGAATGTTGCCATTCACATTTTCTCTTGAGATTCACGCATGGTAAAAACAGCCAGATTATATATAGATTACGCATGACACATGTATTATATTACAAATACATTCAGTCAGTTGTCTATAGAGCCTCTAGTGTCTGTGAAGAGGAACAGGAACATTTAAGCTACAATAGGGTTTGCGAACAAAAAACTAAATCAGATGCATTCAGTGGTGATTTCATTGTGTATAAGGCATAAAGTGGACATGCAACAGAGATGTACAATATGCAAACTAGAGGGAAGTGATGACAGGTAGAAGAAAAGACGTAGGGGTGAGGGTAAAAGACAGCAAAGACAAAGTGATGAAAAAGGAAATAAGAGGTGCACGGTGATGAGAGAAAAGAGGGTATGTGAAGAAGGACAGAGGGGACGCAGGGATGAGAGATAAACAAATTGAGAGAAGAGATAAAGCTAAAATGTCACTCGAGGAAACGCAACGATGGTCCAGAAGAGAGTGACAGGGAACTTTGGGGTGGCAGAAAAAGAATTCAGCAGACTGTGCGGCTGATTTGAGGGAGGAGAGAAGATTTAATGTCCACACCGGGACCAAGCAAATGAAATTGCGCAGAACAAGAGCATTAAGCAAAACACTCGCCCTGGCTCAGATGCTGTAAGGGGTGAGTTCATTCAGAGTCGAAACATTGGGAAGAATTGGGAGGGACACAGTTATGAGGACGGTCAAGGAAAAGTGTGATCCAGAAAGCGATGGGGAAGGGGCTGGGCAGGGGGGGGATGCGTGGCAGGCAGAGACGAGCTCAGAAAGGGGGCTCGTCTTCCGCTCAGCTGCGTGTCTTGGCCGGCTGTGAAAAGCAGCTCTCTTCCTGTCAGCACAGGAAGCCCACAGGGCGCCATTGTGCCAGACTCAGAGGGAGAGACGGGGGCCGAGAGAGCGACGGACAGAGGTTTGAATAATTTAGTGGAATTACAGATGAGTAAAAGTTTCTGAAGGTTACGTGTTAGTTGATATTCAAGTCACACTGGTTTGCCTTACACTGCTGTAATCACTCTTGATTTCGCCGTTGTATGTGTGTGCATGGCCAACATCAAGCATGTCTCATCAAGGCTAATAAGAGGTGGATTTGTGTTTTGCTTGATTGATTCACAGTAAAAATGACCACAAAGACAAGAATGAGGAGCATTACGGTGTCTCGCAGTCAAGCTGAGGCCTAACGCCCACAGTCCTGCGCCTATGCTTACCAGTAAAATTGAATTATGGCGAAATTTTAGCCCCGTTTCACAGACAGCTTATTGTCCTCTTTTTGGGGGGTCAAAATTGGCCCTAATGCCAGTCAGAGATTAGTTGCCAAGAGTGTGAGCGGTGATTGGTTCTCCTCCAGGGAGATGGCTCTTTCAAGCTCACTCAGTGAAATGAGAAAATCTTTCATTTCGTTTCACTTGTTTTTGTAAGTAATTGAGCAAGTCTCACACTCAGAGGAGGCTGGCTCAAAGAGCGCTCGCACAGCTGTTTGTGCACTGGTACAAAAATGTGAATCCCCACTCAAACACTGGCATTAATTGGCCACAAATGCACAACACAAAGTTGTGGTATATATACATTGTTTTTAACTAGTGTCATAAATCACTGTGGCACCCATTTGTTTTCCATTATCTTTTTTACAGAATGACACTTATTCTTTTTTTGTGATTTGTTTCCTGGGAGGCTATAGGGTTAAAGTAATAGGTTTGGTTTATCAGCCACTGAAAACAACAATTCGATTATTCCAGCTTGTCTGAACAGTAGTTGCTACATATTGCTTTTGAGCCCAGTTTCATGCAACCTGTGGTCTCCAGTAGAGTATTCTCCCCATGAAGTACAACCCCGAAGTGATCCCATTCAACCAGCTGTCACTGCTCCGTCTACCACAGTGCTGTGTTATCACACATGTATTGGTTTTGTTTGTGCAAGCAGGGGTAAGAGACAGACACAGATGAAGATGTGACCTCAGCAGTGGGGGGGGGGAAAGTGAGCTTTGCATCTGTTTATTTGTTGATGTGTTGATGCATGTTTATGCCTGCATGTTTACATGACTGCACTCAGTAGCCTATTCCGCAGTGCAATAGCACATCTGTCCTGCTCCATTTACTGAATGTACATCTTGTCCTCCATATGCGGGGTGGTTTGATGTATGTCGCAGCCGTGACATGACTCCAGAAATTAGAGTAATTGGTAGCAATATGTGTGCGAGGGTGAAGGGGCAAAGAGGGAAGAGTGGAGAGGGCAAAAAAAAGAGAAAGAGATGCAGAAAAAAAACAGAGGGAAGAGATAAATGTGGCAAAAGAAAAAAAAATGTGCAGAAGGAGCTAGCAACGGTCCCTGAGCCTGGGAGCAACCGTGAAAAGAAAGGGATATGATCAGCAAGTATATGGAGTAAAGATGTGAGAGGAAGTGAAGCAGTGGTTGAATAAAACACGTCTCTGCAAAGAGCTCTGGTCAGAAGGGGGCACATATACCCAGGGATATCCCTCTGTCTTTTTTGGCCATTCTCTTGCTCCTTCACTTTTCTCCACTGTAATTCTTTTTTTCCCGTGTCACTGTGTTCGTTTTTTCTGTCTGTCTGGGCACTTTCTGCCATCTCTCTCTATCTGCTTTTTCCTATCTCTTTTTTTGTCCTCCATTTTCTGTCCCTCTTGTCTCCTGATTTCACATTTCACTCATCATTAGATTTACATCCTCAGCACTGCTCCGTGTTTACTTATTTCATCGTTGTCTATCCCTCTCTTTCCTTCCCAATACCCCCGGGAACGGCGCACATGTTGGAAGATTCCACACATGATGAACTGTGTCCAGCGTCGACATGCTGCAGGAATAAGGATGGGATAGGATGATGGATGGGCGTGCGGCGCATTTTCATTCAGGGGATGTAAAATCAGCATTTGCTTTTTATTAACCGTAACCACAATCTTTCCAGCCATAACCATACCGTAGATGCAATATGCATATCAAAAACGTTGGCGTTGGGTGTGGAAAATGAAAGTCATTGAACATAATTTGAGGTTTTGCAGAATGGTCCAATAGTGCTCTTGCCTGATTGGTTGCCTTTGTTCATACTCTTTTGTTCCTGCTTATACTCCACTTTCCTTTCTCACCTCTTTCATCTTTTCCTTTCCAATTCCTTTCCCTATTCCTCTCAGCTACAACTTTCTACTTTCCAACTCCCTGGTCTACTTTTCTCTCTATTATCCTTGCTCCCTCCTCTGCCCTGTTTTGCTCTCCTTATTCCTTCCTGTTCTCTCCTTTTCTCTTGCTTGCCCCTTTTAAGCCTCCCTTCCCTTTCATCTTATCTCTCCATATTCCCACTCTCCCATCTCACACTTTGTCTTCTATGTCCTCTTCCACTTTCTCCTCCTATGGTCTCTCCTGATATTCTGCCGCTCCACCCCTCTCTTGCCTGCATGCATCCAGTGCTTCTTGCATCTCCATTTACTCAGCTCGTTGCCCTCTCTCATCTTGTCTCCCCCACCTCCCCCTGTCATGAACAACTGCTACCAATATTCCACCCCCAACAAATGTCAGTTTGGATCAGTCGTAGGGTAGCCATACTCTGCCCATTCACCCCAGTGTCTTCATACTACAGTAATGCTAAGCCACACTAACCACAACTGTGTCTTTGTTCACACACGGTTGCTAATGTTAGAATAAATCGCCTCGGGCAAACCTCTTAACGCTAATTCTAACTAGCTGCTAGCTACTCAAGGCATAGGCCCTGCTGTGTATTAATATGCTGCACCATAGCAGCATAAGTGCAGGGTTTCCTCTGCTCATGTTTTCCTCTCACTTGATATAACAGCTCCCATCTGCAGCCATTTTCTAGTGTTCAGATTTATTCACAGCGGGGGATTACCGAGCTGACCTGCGCGAGGCGCGACACTTCCCATTCTCAAACAAAATGTGTTCAACAGTTCACGACGATCGGTTCAAGGTATGGTTATGCATGTGAGCATATATGAGCTGCCAAATTCAAAGTTCACTACTTTATAGACTCTTTCAAAGGCATTATCTTTCCCTCTCTCAACCATATCTTTACCAGTGTGTTGTTGCATCTTAAAACAGATTTATTTTCCAATGGCAATGGCTTTACATGTCATCCTGCTGATAAGGCTTTGTAGGGGGCATGGACACGCATCTTGTTGTTTGATTTGGAGAGCTTGTTCTGTAAAAAAAAGACATGAGACAACAGAGCACGTTTAAACAGAGAACTTTTTAAGATTTAATGTTGTTAAGAGTTCAGGTGTTCCTGACGATGAAATAGTTATGATAGACATTAGGAAGATATGAGGCACTTCTTGAACCCTCAGTGAACTAAAACCTCAAGGGAACCAAACTGCTGCCTGCGGTGGTATGATGGAACAGATTCTTTCGAAGTAATGTCAAAAATATTCAGACTAATTTTCACAGAGGCCAATTCAAGTGTAAAACCATCTTGCTTTATTTGTCTCTGCAGAATGATAAAATACGACAAAACAGAGCTTTGGTGGTGTTTACAGGGTGGCACCAAGCAGTGCCAGAAAAGAAATGAAAAACATAAAAAAAAAAATACATATTGTTGATCTCGTAAAAATGATTTAGCAGCACCTTCGCTTGTTATTGTACAATTCGTCTTCTGCTCCTTCACTGCATGCCGCACAATTAATTCACTGTGTCACATGTAAAATCTTAATTCTGTGTTACTATAGCGGCTGCTGCATGTGTTACTGTGGTGTTGACAGCCACACATGCACACACATGCATGTACGCCCACACACCACTCCCTGTCACCCCCCATTATCATCATGATCATTTATTAAACGTGGCTTCCGCCAGAACGAGTGAGACTAAGAGTGAGAGAGCTCAGGGGAAGGAGGGATTGCTTTCTTAATTAAACGAGAGGAAAAAAGAGAAGGAGCACGGCGCCACAGGCTGGGCTCCTTTGAATAAAAAACATTTATCTCCTTCACTGCATTCCCCTGCTCCTCATTTCTCCCTCTCTGAGTTGGCTTAGTTACTCTGTGGCAGAGAACAACTCAGACACACACACACACACACACACTGCAGTGCGCTGCAGCTCATTTTCTTTGTAGAGATGTAACATGAGCATTGTTTCTTTCCAGGTCACATGAAACTATGCTAAATTATATAACATTAAACACCCTTGTGCACCTGCCAATTTGGCTACACACACTGTTAGTTTCTCTCTCTCCCTCCCTCACAGACAAACACACCGTAGTGATTTTGCCTGGGAGGGTCAGCACACTGTGAATGAAGCACATGATATCAACTATAGTTGGTTATCAACTGCCAGTGCCAGCATGTGTACATGCATTGAAAATCAACCTTCAGATACACACAGTAATGACGCAATGTTAGCGTCACCTCAACTCACCTCCACTCACCCCACCTCACCTGTGCCCTTTCTCTTTCCTCTGATCCCTTGTTGAAACATGTTGCAAAAATGCCACTTGAAACTTTTAAAGTCGAAGGGTTCCAAAGACATAGGTTTATTACTTTACATATGATAAATGAACTAAATGTGGGCACATGAAGTGCCCTCGACCACCTCTGCAGGTTTGATTAAAGCACAGCAGAGAAAAGTTACTCTGATAGACTGAGGAAGGTCTCCGGGGAGGCTTCATCATTTCTGTCCCCTGCAAACATGCAATCCAGCCTTTCTCTTCACAGTGAGAGGTGGAGAGAAAAGAAGCGTGATGCTGAGCACCTGATGTTCTTAGGCGCAAAGGATGAATTATGGTGAAGAACCAATGGCTTGCCCAGAAAAAACACCACATGGAGACAGGTAGTGATCCACCAAAATGCCAATAAAGAAGGTGTGATGTAGCGGCGGGCTAGAAAGGTTTGTCTGAACCAGCTGTGGGAAATTCCTCTTTTGTGGAACCACGCAAAAAAATAGCTGCCGCCTGCCACAAAGTCACCCAAATGTGATGCTTATTTAGACAGTGCTTGCAAAGAAGCATGATCCATTACAGTATATGCTTTGCTTGCAAGCATGCACACATTGTTACAATAACATCAAGCAGGCTGTGCCTCCAGTGGCCCTTCATTGTTCAGTGTTACTGTCCACCAAACAAACCAGCTGGTCTCCTTAACCTGACAAGTGAATTGGCTGGGCTGATGCTGGACTGGTGTTAAAATGACTCACCCTTTTGGCTGACGGCAAAGCCAGCGGAAAAGCTGTCTTGACAGAGAGGACCTTAAATGAAATCTACTTGATTTGCTCAAAGAGGACTCCAGAGGACTTTGAGCTCCACTGGAAGCTCCCACTGAGGGGATTTAAACACACTCTGTGTCCTCCGTCTCACTCCCTGCAGGAGACATATTAAGATAAAGTGACTGAACACAGCGCTCCTGCCAGACCCATATTGACAAGAAGAAATAAATGACACATACACCTGATAGTAGAATGCGACATGCCTCTGTTCAAATAAGGGTGGAGAGTAAAACAGTGTGAAGCTAACAGGAAAGTGGGGAAATCATCTTTTCTGTTAGAATATTCATCTGTTTGAATTTTTAGGCAGAAATGTTAAACAGAGAAAATATTTTAGTCCCAAATTCACCGGACTGATGGACTCATCAAACCCCCATTTCAGCTCTTGTTCTTGAAGTGGCTCCGTTTGAGATTCTTGGATCCTACTACCCATCAAGCCATCTAGCTATCAAGTGAACCAGCCCAGACCAGTTCCACAGACCCATCATAATCAAGGATGTGTCATCAACTGAGGGCATAGCACAATGTACAACAATATGGAGAATGGCACACCCACCTCGGTTCTCACTTTAGGTCAAGGGAAACCTGCAATTTTTTGGTTCAAACTGGACACCAAATTTTCAAGTTAAATTCATTTTTTGTCTAAATGCTCACGTATCAAATTTTCACGTTCATTTGGATCTCGGTGCCCCCAGCTGTCATATCGCCCACTGTTCCTCTCATCTAAGAAAATGCTGTCCAGAACTACGGTGGCAGCGTCATTAGTCGAGTCACTCCTGTCAGGCACTTGCTTTTTTGCATTCACGCCACCAACTGCCCCCGCCTGATCCTCATGAGCAGGGGTCATGTCAGATGCGGCAGGGGCAATGTATCAAATAGTCTTCTGCAAATGCACCCACGGCTGAGAATGGCTTGTCATGTTGATTCGAGAAAAAACCACAGGGGACAATGGGCCACTGCCATCCACAGGAAATGAGGCTCATGATGTGAGGGTGTTGACAACGTAGCGTTTGTCTTGTGATGGCCCGTGTCTAGATATGACGTCAGCACTGGGGATGGGGATGCACTGGGAAATGGAGGGCTGTCGAGGTGAAAATACTGTATTCTCTATGGCCCATTTCCTTACCAGCACATCCTTGTAACAACGGAGCGGTCTGAAAATGAAGAAGATGCAGAGCATCCAGTCCATCATATCCATGTAATGGGTTGATGATCAAAGTCCGGTCAGCAGGCCACACACCATCAGCAGATTTTGCCGTGTCGGCCCTCTCATGGATGTATCTAGAGGGACGTGATTCAAATAAGTGTTGTCCTGCAGCAGAACCTGAGGGGTTTTCCAATCGTTCAGTGGCAGATTGAATGCTGTAGAAGCAGTTAGGTATCAGTGTTTGAGCTGTTTCTGGACCAGGCTTGGCCATCAAGACACATTACAATCATGTAAGCCCAGTTCTCGTCACAGAAACTGATGAGACCTGCAGTACTGTAAGCATATGCGATACATCCTGACATTAAAAGAGGCACCAAAGCAGGACAAATGGAAAAAAAGGTGTTGTTATGTAACAGCTTCAGTGCATCTTCACATAGATGATACAAGTCTCTGATCTCAGATGAAGACCACTCTTCTGCCATAACAAATTCCCTCATTTGCTGTTTTGACAATAGTGGTGGAGAGCACTGTGTAAGACATCAGCTCCTAATCACCCATAGGTGTTTACTGTAATCGCATTAAGATCTGGTGACGGTGGGGCCCAAAGCATCTGATTTACATAATTTTTCATCAAACTATTCACTGACCCCTCCTGTGTTGTATGCAAGCATTTGCATTTGCTACACTTCTTCATTGATTTAATCAAGTTTTTCATTTAACTTGTCTGTCAGAAGCTTAATGCCAATTTTCTGTACAGTGTTACAGTAAATGAAAATCGATGCAGGTTGGGGTCAAAGTGCCACGTACAGTATATATGATCATAATGTGGGAGATTATTTTCCTGATTGCGAGAGATGGTTCATGCAAGTTTTAAGTGCTCAAGCGCAGAGATGTGGACTCTTCAAAAATTGCCACAAATTTGGCGAAATACAAATGTTCATGCAATCAAGTTATGTACACGTCATCGTTAGTCTATCTCTCTAATTTGATCTTTTTCTTATTCTTGTGACATGCTGTGCTTTGATTTTTCACCTGCGCTGGCCAGTAAAATATGATTTAAAATGTATTGCTCTGCTCATACATAATAATAATTGTTATTATTTATTTAACAGGATAAATACCTGCACAGAGAGAGAAACCTCATTGCACTGCAGATAAAGGTCATGAAAGGTTAGCGGCTCCTCCTACTGCTCACAGTCAGCCCTCAGCCAGAGAGAGAGAGAGAGAGAGAGAAAGAGGGATGGAGGTGGAGTTACTGTAACATGAAAAATTGTGACAGTGGGAGAGCGAGAGGAGGAGGAGAGAGGGGAGCAGGTGAGTGATGTAAACGTTAGGATGGATTAGAAGAAAGGAAAAAGAGAGGCCAGAGAGAACATATGAAGAGTGAGAGAGGCAACCTGAGATACCCAGTGAGAGACGAGAAGCTGAAAGAGAACAAAGATGAGAAGAGAGGAGAAATGAGAGGAGAGAGAGAGAGAGAGAGAGAGAGAGAGAGAGAGAGAGAGAGAGGGTTTCACACAGTAGACCACTGACGGATGGTTGGCATTTAGCTCCCCACTACCTCCGGAAATAACTAATTAAGCATGGTCTGCTGTGTGTGTGTGTGTGTCAGTAGATGTGTTTGTGTATGAGGACAGAGCTGGGAAATCTGACGAGAGAATATGGGACGTTGTTTGTGTCGTCTTTGTAATTTTAATAAGGCACCTTTTTTTTTTTTAATTTGGTAAAAGCACAGTTCTCACGGTGCGTCCTGTGAATTGTCTTACAGGAACATCCGAGATAGATTTGGTTCTTTTAAGATGCTTTGCAAGTATAAACAGGGCTGATGTTGAAAAGAGTACAAGATGATCAAAAACTGCACAAACAACAGCAGGCAGTTTGAAGAGCCACCCCTCCATTTGCGTTCATCCCGAGCCTGGAATGATTTTAAACTAGACAGGCGCAGGAGTGGGTTTATGTTTTGCCAAACACTACCAAGTCCTGACACATAAGCTTTTGTTTTGATTACCTCTTCAATCCAGTCCACCTCTTATGGGTCCCTCCGCTCCTGGAATAAATTTCCATGTTTCTTTTTTTTGCTCTCTTTGCATGCACCCCACATCGTGTCTCTAATGCCACTGAGTCTGAGAGCTGTGGGATTGCTTTCGTGGAAGTAGTCCAACACAGTTATGGGGAGCCAGGGGTATATGACCTCCTGGCGAGTCACAAGATGATTTTGGAAGGGTATTTTCATATTTTCACCCTTTTCCCTCAAACAACCAAGCCAGAGTGTTATATTTCTGCTCATGTGACATTAGGTCCAAGGATCAAGGTATACTGACAGAATATTGTGTAAAAATGTAGCATGCACAGACATAAATAAGACTTTTGTGAGTATTGTTCATTCTTTTCTTATACTGTGAAAACTGAGGTCTAGATAACTACAACTGTTGCCATTTTGTGTTTAAATATCAATGTCAATATATTCCATAATGGCATTTGTACTGAATCTGAATGAACAAGCTCAGCTATAAACACTCCACTGGACAAATGACATTATTTCAGCTCCATGGGCAATCAAGACAGGAAATGAGAGTAGCAACAAAAAACACTGTACAAGTAACAAATTAGAATATGCTAAATTAAAACGTTTATCCTGAGCTGTGTTGGGAAGACGCATGCACAAGCAAATGTGCACATATCTACTGTCAGAGATTAGAGATTGCATTTTCAACAGTCTGTGCTTATACTGTACACATCATCCTCTCACTTTTTCCTGCTGCTCAAAACACCATATGATACAATATATCCACATTATGTTGCTAATCTGGCCTTCTTCCTGTCCTTGGTTTGTTTAACATCCATATGTAAGTCATTAGATATAAAAGCAAATACTGTACCAGATTGCATATTAAGGAAGACTCATCGCAGATACAGCATATTGCTTTTCAAATAGAAAGTCACACAAAGTGACAAAAAGCACTAAGAGTAGTTTCATAAACTATCCGCTTATTGTTGCTAATGTTTAAGTTCTATATCATGTTTGTCAAGTTTGTAGAGTTAACCCACAGGCTTTCCTCTAAGATATTTTTTTTGTTTTGTCCATCTGTTATCTTTCTCTGGGTCTTGTTTATCCTGTTGATCATTTGGAGGATTGTCAGTGAGCCAACAAAGAGGTTTTTGGTTTACTAAACAGAGGGGGTTCTGTTGCAAAATTTGGATTTATTGAAAGTACAAAATTCAGACAGTTTAAACTTTGATGTGAATTTTGTTTGAGCAGCAATGTCTAAAGTGTGTAGCTCTTTCTCAAATGTCTGTCAGTTAGGGTTAGGGTTGTGCAATCACCATTAAAAAAAAAATCATGTTAGGAGGATATTACTCTGATATATATACTAATATATAAACACAATATGACTGTAGCATGCAGTGTTTCCATAGATGTATAGGTGAGTCTGAAAACATCCTTAGCAGATGATGACTGATGTTGCTGCTCCCTTTAAACCTGGAGGAGCTCCCTTAGGTTGGAGTGGCCAAGTTAATGGACCCCAGAGTGCAGAAGCTGTGCAGGTACACTGTGAACAAACATGAGCTCGAGTCCTTTTTGGGTGCGATTTTTCACATAATGGGTCCTTCTAGATGCAGTTTTAGTGGTCAAGAAAAAGAGAGAGGCAGAACAAGTAGCTGAGGGAAGAGGAAAAGACAATTGACAGAAATGAAGAGATGAAAAGGGACACACAGACAGAAAGCTTTTATACCAAATGGTAAAGTGACAAAGTGCTCTGGAGAGAGAGGAAGAAAGTCCAACACACAGAGATGAAAAGAGACGGTTGCAGCTTTCATACCAAACCCCACCCAGAGAGACAAAGTGCTCTCCAAGTATCTCAAGCTACTGGCAAACACTACTCAAGTTCACACACACACACACACGCACACACGCACACACACACACACACACACACACACACACACACTGTGTGTCTAGAAAAGATGTACAGATAAATTGCACACACCTGAACTGCATTTACCCACACATACACTCCTCAGTTTTCTCTGAGGGGATCAGAGACAGCCTGCTCGCACTTTCACTATATATGGAACTCTGGTGTTAAATCTGCATGCACACACACAGACAATCTGGCAAGCGTTACTTTTTTTTTTTAAACACAGACCAAAAATAGCCAGTGTGTCATCTTGAAAGCACTCTAATTTAAAAAAAAAAGACATCCTATGCTTCATTTTGTTTACATTTTCTACACATACCTCTGCACACAGACAAGAATCACACACAAATCTGAAATTAAATAATTAATTGTAATTTTATTTGCACAGCGTCTGCCATGCATGAACTATTGCCATGCAAGACTTGGCACACACACTCGCTTTGCATCACGCACACTTGCAGTACACGTCGAGGCGCGTGTGGGGCGCAGACATGACTTTCTGCAGTTTACAGTGAAAACAAACAAGCGTTCCATTATTCATGCTGATTAAGGAAACAGCTCTGTTTCTGTGTTCTGCTAACAAGCCAAACAAGAGGACCGGAAGAGAGGGAAAACGGCAGTTGTCTCCATTCCCATCAGTGCATTTAAAGTCACACACACACACACAAAGCCATATTCAGCTAACTGCTTGCCATCCATTATTGCCAGGTAGCGCAGACTCTGCATAGCTGTACTGATTTGTCTTATGTGTTCCTTTGTCTTCATGGTGGAGTCTTCTCCTCAGTACTGACTCAAATAATGGACCCTCTAAATGCAAGTGTACAATACAATAATCAACACACAGGTGATCGCCTTGGGTAACTTTTAAACTTTAAAACAATTTAAATTTAAACTTATTCATACTTTACCTATATATTACATTAACTTATTTGAGATTTAATACCTTATACATATAAAAATAAACTGTGCTGTGTATTCTCTTTTTGTACTAAATACGTTTTAAGCTGTAGCAGGAATTTTTAAGAAAAGGGATCTCAAGCAGATCTCCATCCACAATATGTAGATAAAATCTAATTAGCAAAGAGCAGAACAGAGAGTCATTCATGGGAGTTCATATCTCGCAGTCTCAACATAGTTAATGTTTTTTCGAGGAGGCATGGCTTGGGAAAAACCTAGTGATATGAGAATGAGTGAAATGGTGCCAGCTCAAAGAAAACCCTTCCAGTTTCCTACGTTCTTGCAGGAAAGATTCCTGCTGATTTGCGCTTCGCATTGGTGAACCCGACCATGCATACTGATGAGAGACGAGACGCTAGCAGAGAGGCGGGTGTTTTGATGCTAAACTGCCTTCGAAGTTGCAGGAACATGAATGCAAGATAACACACACACACACACACACACACATAATGCAATATCTATATGCTCCATGTTCTCACAACCCTACAGTATATACCCCGAAATACGTCAACCCACACACATACTGCACATGCCTGCGTGCACACGGGTGATGTTCACCAGGTTGAAAAGCAGACATTTGGACCATTTTCTTTCTTCTGAATATTCATGAGCACCTGCTTTCAACCAAAATCTCATGAGATCACCAACACAACATTGCCACAGGTGTGTATACTATATGTGCTGTCTACTGTGTACGTCTGTTCATAGTGAGTCTTGTTTAAAGTGCTGTATAGAGAAGACCGTCTGAGTGACCAGAGTAAGTACCATATAGAAATGGTTGTATGACAAATGCGGAGATGTTTGCATATCCGCTCATTTGCCGGATAATTTGATCTGAAGCTCCACTGATACTGAACAAAAGTGGGGGTTGTTAGATTAAGGCAAGTATTGTTGAAGCAGTAGGAAAAGTTTTCAACAGACACATTTGTATTCAAACTTAATCACAGAAAAAGTATATTATATCCTAGAGAAATTATGCAGATGGAAAACACTTTTCTGTGCCTTTCTCTTGTGTTATCTACACCAAGCCCCTTTTTGGTAATGGCATAATTAAAGCACTAGGTGATTGAACAATAGCATTGCCTTTTCAGATTTTAATTCTGCAAATGCTTCATTATTTGCTGGAAGGAGGAAAAACCTTGTCACTATGAAAAGTGGATAGCAGAAATGGCTACCCTGGCAAATAATGTAAAACGTGATGTAGTGTAATATGCCTTGCATAATCCGTGACAAAAGCCAAGCTAATTTACTAAATTATGGGGGAGCTTTATTATTTTTTCTGGAAATTTTTTTAATCTACTGAATGCCCGGAGCCAGAGCTGTCTGATATCTAAATTGCAACGCTAACAGGTCCATTGTCTTTTTTCGCTGGTCCCTCTCTCTGTATATTTTTCCTTGATTTTTAAACTATTTTTTAACATGATTTGTGAAATGATAGCACTTTTTGTTGTGTGTGGAATATATACAGGCAATAAGGATTGGATTACAGCTATGGACTTTTTAAAAATGTAATAATGTGGAGCATATTTTTGATCATTATTAAGGTGTCAATTAATGTCTACTTTTAGTTTATTTTACTGAACAAAATACTTTACATAAAAAGAAATAGATGGTGCAACTAGGTCAATACTTTTATACCATAAAGTAGTGTATAAAATACAATCATTTGCCAATATTTAAACATAGGTAACACACTCAAACATATGAACGGGCATCCCTTCGGGGACACTACCACTTCAAAAACGTTATGGATGTTTTGCCCCAGCAGTCATAAACACTTTCCAAATGTAGTTTATCTGTGTGCAGCAGTATTGGAGGAGGAGGTTCACGACTCTGCCTTATCGGGATTCAGCTGCCATTGGCCCCTAACGGTTTACTTACAAGGCACGTTTTTGAACTCCTTTCTTTCTTTCTTTTTGAAATCCTAAATTATTGGCAACATCGCTTGAAGGGGCCATGACACATTTGTTTGTAATTGTCAGAGGGCGCTGCCAACATGATGAAGAAAAATTAATCTAGACTTTATGAGCTCTGTGTGAGTATTTCTGATGACATAATGATTAGCATTAAAATTGGCCTTGTTTAGTCTTTTTTTTTATCATTTAGAAAGGTTTGTGTGTTGACCTTTGGGAACAATGATGATTGATTGTACTGAATAACAGGTTCAGCAGATGAATTTTAACACAGTTCTGTGTAGGTCAGGTTGTAGTTTCTAGGGTTGTTTGAACGTGCATGCTTTTAGTGTTTGTGTTTATGCTCATGGTATAATCTCCCTACCTCATTCTTCAAACTTCCACACAAGTAACCAACAACCATGTGGTGAAGACACACACACACACGCACACCGCAAGTCATATTCAGCTGACATAAAAGCCCTGATGTAGACCCCCACCTTCCCCTTCCAATCCAATTCTCGGCAGGCACATTCACATCACAGAAAAGTCTTTCCTCTCTCACTCACACACACACATACACACACATACACACACACACACACACACACACACACACACACAGCTGTATGCTATGATTGGGGTTAAGCCTTGGGTTATTATTGAGGGTGGTGGGGGGTTGAATGGAACATGGAGATGGTCAGATATACTGTTTGTGTGTTTATGTGTGTGTGTGTGTGTGTGGGAGGGAGAGGGAGGAGAGAGACTGTGATTTAAAATCTGCTCTTTACTTAAAAGACTGCATAAAGATCAATGCAAATCTTACAGAAGGTCAGAGCCAGGATCTCACAACAACATAAGCACATCTGAGAATTCAATTAAAAAACACAAATATTATGCTCAGTGTGCTTTCATCAAAAAAGTACATTTAATCCCAATGACGTGGTCATGCCTCTATTTAAAACAACAAAGGTCTTAAGAAACTGTCAGAAAATGAGTGAACAGCACCCTGCTGAGTCAGATGCAGCATCTGTGAAAATAATCTTTTCAGCAAGAAAAATGTGCCTAAACCTAAATTTGAAAAGTTCAAATTAATATATTTCTTGATAATATATGTTGTGATTCAAGTGAAAGCAAATGTAAATGTATGTGTAACTAACTACAGTAACAGCAGATACTTAAAAATGTCTAATGATAAATGTCGCATGTTTTGGGTTTGTTTGCTATGGACATTTGATACAAGTTACTTATCCCTATTATTTATTATATATTTAGCTATTTGTATATTTGTATATTTGTTTCATACATTGTTTTTTTATTTTCAGGCTAATTAGTAATAATCAGAATAGCCAATTGTCAGTTTGCCTTCGTATTATTTGATAGAGAAAATTAAAGTGATGGTAGATTCCCATATGAATTTAGATTGTAGTGTGTATGACATAGGTTGAGTGTTGCTGTAAAGGTGAAACACATATTGAAGGAGCTAATTACTCACACAGGCCCTAATTATAACCTACAAATGGGTGCAAGCTACTCAAAGTTGAAATCTGTAAATTTCCACACGTTGTTGGTGCTGACAATGGAGAGCGGTAATTGAAGTACAGTAATATTCATACAACAAGGACACTCAATGTTGTGCGTACACAGCTACCTAAACGTAAATGTCCTCGATGGCACGTATCCATAACAGCAAACTCACAGTGACTACATTTATACTGTATGCATGGTGCTCCTGGTTTGAACAGTATTTATTGGCAGTGTGAGGCAAAAAGCAGCATGCAGTAAAGAGAAAGCAAGTTTCACAGTAAATGCATCACTTTGAACTTCCAACAGCACTAAATTATGCAGCTGATTATGCGTCTTTTAGTTGAAAAGTTGTCTGTATTTAAGTGGCACAAACAGGTAAGAAGCAAAGACAACAGAGGCAGATAAAGAGGAGAGAAAGGCAGGAGATGGGTAGATCGTCAGACTAGTGGGGAGGAAGAGAGATAGAGAGATGGAGGCAGAGGTTTGTGACCGCTACATTAGCCTCTGTGCTTGTCTCCCTCCAGCACCATTAGCATATCATTAGAAAACATCTGAACCCACAGATGTTGGACTCTTACCCTGGCAAGCTTGCTGAGAAGCCAACACACACGCACTAACAGGGCTCACTGCAAATCTAGTGCGCACTCGCAATGAAAACACACACACACACACACACACACACACACACACACACACGTACACACAGTGTGAACTCCCAGATGTTTTATGTTGG
>JBCAUF010000253.1:23626184-23638996 GCA_038406115.1 Haemulon aurolineatum
CACCATGGCTCGCTGATGTGTTTTTAATCGTTTTTGGACATCAGTGAGGATCTGTGGCACAGGCGAATAAGCCACTTGGCTACACGGGCAATAGTTGTGAGTGAGATTAATTTGTTGTTGGTTTTGATCTATTCATGGAGTTTGATGACTGTATAAACACAGAATAGCACCAATCTTATCAGGGAATAAAGGGATGAATGCAGAGTTCAATAACCGAAAGTGCAAAAGGCAGAAATACTTAAACATAGATACTGTCTTGCCTGAATCCTGTTTCACAGGGTTAGTTGAAAGCAAACTGTTGGCTACTGAGGTTCAGTCAAACTGCACAAAAAGCCTAAAATGTCACTCTTTGTTCCTCGAGTGTGAGACCTTATTCATCCACGCTGCTCCTCCTTATCAACACCTGTCAGAGATTTAGGTGGTTAGGTAGTTTCTCTCAATCTGTCAGCTCTTTTCCTCAAGTGAAACAATGTGTAAGCAGCCTGGCCTACATGGTCTCTCTCCCTTTGACAGTCTTCTCCTCACGGGACCATGAAGCCCGAGAGCCGAGAGAAAATCTGGCTTAAGCGATGCCCGTTCGTTCCCAATTAACCTCCGCTGTCTCCTCTCCCACCCCAGAGGTCCAAAATAGCCGTGTACGAGAAGATGTGGTCGTACATGAAGTCCGCCGAGCCGACCGTCTTCACCAAGACCACGGCGGAGGGCGTGGCGAGGGTCCGCAAGTCCAAGGGGAAGTACGCCTTCCTCCTGGAGTCCACCATGAACGAGTACACGGAGCAGCGCAAACCCTGCGACACCATGAAAGTCGGGGGGAATCTGGACTCCAAAGGATATGGGATTGCCACACCGAAAGGCTCACAGTTAAGGTGGGTGGAATAGTGTAACAATAGGAGACAGTAGCAAAGCTGATGCTGTACTATTGCTGCGATATTCCACCTACCCTGCTGTGCCTTTTTTATGCTGCACCTAGATTAAGCTGTCACTGCTGTCAGGTGAAAACGTCTCAGCTACAAAAGTGTAACTGTAAAAATTAAGTGCAAAGATTACGGCACCCGGTGCAATTTATGTGTTTTTGATTATGAACTCTAAAAAGCGAAGGAGCAGTTAAAGGTTTTCACCCAGCAGCAGCGACACAGAGGAGTGTGTTGAATATGCAGATTGTGTGTTTCATCATACTTTTCTTTATCTTTGTCATTCTGGCTTGTTGTTTTTTTTTTTCTTTTGTCTGTCCGTCTCTCTCTCTCTTTCTCTGCTCCACTTTTCCTCGCTTTTTTCCGCCACCTCTCTGTTAATTTAGGGCCTGTTAGCTCCATTTCTGAGTCTCGCGTCACTGTCGTTCGCTCGTCCCTTTGTGCCCCCCCCCCCACCCCTGTTTCTCCCCTCTCTCAATCACTCTCTCTCTCCGCAGGGCCACCTTACAGGTAACTCTGTCCATTTGTCTGTCGTCTCGTCTCGCTGTTCCCTTTCATCCTCAGAGATGGTAGTCATGATGGTGATGATGATGATGATGATGATAATGATGATGATTATGATTACCATAGGAGAGATTTATTAACTGAATATGACCGTGAGGAGGGGCAGAACCTCAGACTGCTGCCGCTGCATCCAGAGCCACAAGGGGGAATTTATAGACGAACAGGAGACCAAAAAAAAAAAAAAGTGAGAAACAGGAAATAGAGGGGCTTGGCCAATGGGGGGACTAGAAACCAAACATGATGCAGGATCCCACACCAAAAAGTCACAAATGAGAGAAAGGAAAATAGTCCTTCGATT
Organism: Haemulon aurolineatum; assembly: GCA_038406115.1. Taxonomy (NCBI): domain Eukaryota; kingdom Metazoa; phylum Chordata; class Actinopteri; order Lutjaniformes; family Haemulidae; genus Haemulon; species Haemulon aurolineatum. The sequence continues at coordinate 23,627,958 of JBCAUF010000253.1, forward strand.
CTACTCAAATTACAATTTTAAAAAGAATATTATTGGTAATTGGACAACAAAAAATTAATCCCAGACCAAGGTGTAATCAGTAGTTTATTTTAAAGAACGCACAACAGTCCTTAAGGAAGAGAGCACAAGCTGGAGGAAATGAACAAGACTGAAGTCCTAAAGCGGGTCCTTTTTGTTTTGATTTCCCCTCCAGCAGACACTTTATTTATCTGGCTTGTTAACTTGAGCCCGCCACAGTGCCAATAGGTTTCACTCAGATGTGCTAGCAATGCAAATAATTCATTTTCCAGGTGACTGTGACAGCAATATAGAGACTCTGTCTGCTGGGGGGGAAATAATTGACTTAATTCAGCAGAGCCGGACCGCTTGCTCCCTCTCTTCTCTCCCTCCAGCTCTCTCTCTGTCAGCGTTTCAGATTCGCCGTATGATCGGCGAAACACAAACAGCGTTACGTCAGCCTCACGTCCTGTCCTATAACTTTCCTCTGTGTGTGGTGCAAACAAGTCCCTCGAACCCCCCGCCCACCCCCCACCAGTCACTGTAGTCCATCCCATGTTATTCACGCAAAAGGTTTTTCCGTTTATGGGGGAAAAGCGACAGACAGCGGGTGGATCGGCCCCTTTTTTTTAAGCCCCATCTCCCCAGAACACATTCCCGGGACTATCCACGGTTGTCTCTGGCTTCTCCCAATCAGCGGAAACGCTGTCGACCAGGTGCACACGTGTGGCTGGGAGCGTGCATGTCAGGTGAGCCTGCCTCTCCTCCCGGTGCGTTAATCACGGCTCTAATGACTTGATGATGTTGATGAGGAGAATGAATACCCTGATGATTAGAGTGAATGTATGCTTTTCTGAAGTATAGCTACTTATGATATGATTATTAATATGTGACTGTTATTATCATGCCTGACAAAGATATGTTTGAACTGTTTTCATCCATACCTCTCACGCTGGTGAGATTAGTCATGGCTTGTAGATTAGCTCACCCCAGAGGACACTGTCTCTTTCCAAATCTTTTGATTGTCTCTCCTCAGAGAGCTAAGCCCACAATATAAACCCACTCTTACTTGCCGGCTTGGTCCCGAGCTGACAACCTTTGAGTCACAAGCTGGAGAGGGGTTGGGACTTCCAAGATAGGCAGGTGTACAGACAAAAGAGGAGCAGACTAACAAACAAGCAGGCAGTGACTGCGCTGTGCCCCCTTTCTCTCGCACAGATGCTTAGAGGCCGATAACAGCATCTCACAAACACAAAAGAGTGGTCAGCAGAGGGTGGTAGCAGGGGAGGAAAGAATGGCAGGGAAGTATTTTACAGGTTGCTGTGAAAAGCGGAGATGTACCAGAGAAGGAGAGACAGGACCAAATGAATTTGTAAGATTGCACGCGGGAAATAAATTGACCAAATCGCGTGGCTCCTGCAGCCATGTTTTATTGACACGCCACTGGACGTCAGAATAAGGGAACGGCCCACATATCGAGCCAATCAGGACACATTTGGAGGAAAATTGAAAGTGGTTGTTGCGTCACTCTTGCTTCTCTGTGTCTCACAAAACTGCTGCTGGATTGTCTATCTCGCGAGGAGCATTGTTTTTGCATGCTTCAGCTAAATATAAGCTAATGTTGCATAATGTTTAATGACCCTGCCAACCTGTTTTTAAAGGGTAGCATTAGTGCACATTACCTACCAGGCAGGTTAGAGTTCATGTCAGTTCAGCACCAAAAAATCAACTTAATGAGATTTTAAAATCTCCAGAGAGGTAATCCATTTTGTCCTATTTATTTTTCCGTTCAAGTTATGTTTTTGTTGCACGGTAGCGCAGGTGAAATCATGGCTTCTTTGAAGTCGTTTGGGTGATGTGCCAAAGTGCTGGAGAGAGACTCTTACATTTGAGATCTGAGAGTTGCCCTCTAAACAGCATAGCATTCACAAGGTATGCTTTGTTGTTAAAAAAGTCTAATTTCATTACAAACCTGGGCATGAGGGGAAATATGTGCTCCATTTGTCGAGAAGCTGACTTGCAAATGTTGAATTTTGAAGTGTGTAAAGGAGGAGCAGCCATTAAAACCTGAAGGACAAAAGTCAGAGCTTTCAAACTGCATTGTGAGGCAAAGATCAGGACTGTATCAGCGGATAACTCATTTACAAATTTCAGTGCATTTAAATGTCATCAAGTTGATTTTGAAATATGTTAAAATGAGTTGAAGTTCTTCTCTCGCCAGATATAAAAAGCTTACTTGAATACATTTCCACACACACACACACGCACACACGCACCGCATGAATGCCTGATATTTAGCCCTGTGTCCCTGAATTTTGTTTGGAGGTCAGTCCCTTCAGGGGTGTGAGCAGGAGTGCTGTAGGAAACTGGAGCCACACACACGCACAAACCCACAAAGAGAGTAGTAGAAAGGCAAGGGAGAGGCAGAGAGGGACAAGAGCACCATCAGCAGGTTGCAGAGACCCGGTTAACACACTTCATACCGGCAATCTGACACTCACTGTGGAGCGTTCACTGTTAGTGCAGCCTGGCACAGGAGAGCTGGAAACAAGAGCTGGAAATCTTTCTGCAGAGGCAGAAAAAGTGAAGGCGACAGAAGTAGAAAGAGTGAGAGAGAGTGTTGTCTGGGGTACATCCTCCCCCACTAACCCACCGTTGTCCCTTCAACCCCTCTGATTTCTCCCACCCCTCTGCTCCCTCTAATCCTCGTCTCCCTCCCCGTCTTCCTCCCGGCTGTGGTCCACGTCCATCTTGTCTTGTCTGTCCCTCCATCCTCTGCTCTGACCAAACTATCTTATCTGTCCCTCCTTTTTTACTTAAAGAAACGCGGTCAACCTGGCCGTTCTAAAGCTCAACGAGCAGGGCCTGTTGGACAAATTGAAAAACAAGTGGTGGTATGACAAAGGCGAATGTGGCAGCGGGGGAGGGGATTCCAAGGTTAGCCCTCTCTGTCTGCCCACCCCACCACTAGGGGGACGGGGGCCGTTCACCGGCTAGGCAGCCCGCGACGGCGCCCGTCCTGGGAGTGTAACGCATGCATCTGCCCTGGCAAAGAGTCGAGCCGCAAACAGGGAGGATGAAAGTGACACCCCAAAATCTCCGGAGAACACCCTGCAGCCACAGCAAATGGGCACAATGTTGCATCTGTTGTCAGTGGTGTGTGCCTTTTTGTATAAAAAGGTTCAGACACAGTGACAAAGGTGCAACACTTGGGCTTGTTGAGACACATAGCAAGAGACTATCATCTTAACTGGAAAATAAAAACCTTGAAAAATAAGGGCATTTTTGAAAGAAATCAATTTGCTGTACCTGTTACTGATCCAAAAGAGAAAAAAAGGCTTCTTTAAAAAGATTACGGTTATGTAATTTCAAGTTGAATTATCAGAAAATCCTCATTTGCAATATCATGCAGAGAAATTTGTCCCCTTTGCGGGTGAGTGCCTGCCAAGATAAATCAAGCACACCTCGTGGTAATAACCATTTGGCACTGATCTGCTAATGCCCCTCTGAAAGGACAGAGTGTGAAGTAATAAGAACGACGCTCCAGTGACGGATAGGTGGAAAAATTAAGAGAGCAATTACTGTCATGGCAGGAATATTCGCCCCCTGGTGGCAGCTCTGGGGAGAGGAGCGAGAAGAAGGAGAGACGTGAGTGAGCATCAGATTGCAAGAAAGACAGAGAGACACCAAACTAAACCTTATCACTCCTACAGCTGAGCATCTGTTGCTCAAGTACATGGAAGATGAAATGGGTTTTAAAACGTTTAGTGGAAAAACGAGACCCAAGTGTAATTGTAGCTCTCAGATTCTTTTGGGCTCAGGATGACCTGAGGCAGAGGCGAGGATGAATAATTGATAGCAGCAAAATGCAATTACAGGATAAAGTTTCCTGCTTCTCATGTTCGTTTGTCAGATTTTGACAATTTTCCCTGTTTTCTTCGGTACATTTTTTCAGAATTGTAATTCAATTCCTTTATATTTTAAAAGTCCCTCCTAATAACAGACATTTTTAAATCCATATTCCTAGATTACAGTCTGCAGCCCACATACTCAATAGCTGGACTGTGGTCTGCATCTGGACTGAAATACAATTTCATTCTGACCCAAAGCAGAATTTCTGCACAACTCAGATCACTTGCAAGGGATGTATGGCTATCATGTCACACACAAACATTTTTAGCTGCTAAGAGCTGGAGCAAGCAAGAACATTACCTGAGTCAACCCTTGAATTTCTTGAAGTGTAAAGGCATGTTTAGAAACTGCACATTTGGTCGACTGTAAAAACCATACTACAGCAAGAATACATATCAGGCCATGACTGTCAAAATGCCACCACGACATGATGTGTTCCCGCAGCATGCCAGCAGAGGTAAGAACCACAAAAACAGCTGAAGTTGTCAGAATGATTGTAACATCAATGAAATCGACATTTCCCACTTGAATATAGAGGAAAAAATATATACCACTGGGAACAGCCTGGCTGCTATATTTTTTGTGTAGAGGTGTAAAGACTTAGTAAATTTGTAAATTTCAATTTGATCATGGCACGAGAGTAAAAGTCAAGGGATTACCAAAGTATTTATCTTGAGGGGAACATGTCAGTTGATCCAATGGTTGAGATATTTCAGTCTGGACTTGACACACTTAGATGCAACACAGCATTCACATCATTGGTTTTAGGATGCCTTGCTGCTGAATTTTTAAGCCTTGCTATAATTTAAATATTTCACTCGAGCCCACAAACGTCAATCAAATGGTGGCACTAGAGGAAATATCAGGGGATCGTCAAAGTTATTTGGATTAAAACATGTACAAACTGTGCCATTCGGTAGATGTTGAGCCGTTTTGCTGGATACATGAAAACCTTCTTGCAGAGCTGGACGAAAAGTCAGGATTATGAGAATCTGCACATAATCCAATGCCAATCCATCAATAAACTGTTGAGATATTTCAGTCTTGACCAAAGTCGACTGAAAATTTTATTAGTGAAGCGAAGTATAAACCGAGTGACTATACCTGTCAGTCTCACCATAGCTCTCTCTCCCAGTCGTTGCACAGATGTAGCCCGATGCCAATAGTCCTGGCTTAACAGTACTTGCCTCTTCTCAGTGAAGGACCAGCTGGGGCAGTATGGGTGTGTTACCTGAGGTGACAAAGGTGGGTCCCACTCATATGTCTGTAGCTCGCCTTAGCTCCTCGCTCCCCCCGGCCCCTCCTCAACGAGCATACACACATGTACTCAGTGGGATCCATGCTAGGTCACTTGATTTGAACAAAAGTACTTTTCTGTGTAACTGAGCTGTGCAATGCAAATGTGAAATACCCTAATAACATAAAATAACATGACCTATGATGTTATTTATGTTATTTTTACACGCGAAGAACCCCGGTAAACCTTGCAGTTTTGAAACTGAGCGAAGCAGGCGTCTTAGACAAACTGAAAAACAAATGGTGGTATGACAAGGGAGAGTGTGGACCCAAGGACTCTGGAAGTAAGGTCAGTCTCACGCTGCTGCGGCCCATAAAACGCTAGCCTGAAACTCTCATCCTGAATACGCTCCAGATTACTGCAACTACTGTTTTAGCAATAGCATATATTCTCAATTAGCCTGAAACATTATATCTTGAATGTCCATAGTTGTCTAAACTGTCCATTTTACCTACATTTGTCCTTCCTCTATTTTTATGGTGGACCACGTCTACCAAAATATGCATCAGATTAACATAAAAATTCTTGTTCAGTTTCTGTAGCAATCTGTGGCAATCCCATTTTCATTACAGTTAGCATCAGAAATATAATGTAAAGTTTTAATGTCATCAGCCGACTTTCACTTTCATTTTTTTGTTTTGATCTCATGCACAAGCCCATTTTTGGTAGCCTGAAACTCATCCACCTGATGAGAATACCACGTTTCTTTAGCTTTAGTATTAGCAACTTGTTAAAAACTACTGCCCTTTTCATGTTGCAGATTTAATCAGACTATTTATCCCCATAACTTGAAGATATATGAACATGTGGTAACACTTTATTTTACAGGTGCATTATGTTATTTTAAAATGTGCTGGGTACATTTCTTGAAGAGCTCTGTTATTTGGTACCAATTATAGGTCAGATTAACTACCATATATACATTTGTAATTATACATTTAGACTAATACATATTCATTAGTAAAGAATAAAGATTATTGCACAGCAGGTCAGCTGAACATTCAAAAATGTAAATTTTGTCAACATATAACAGTAAAATGTAACTTTTAAATAGACTTTGCTTTTAAATAATAGATGAACACTGAATTATTTATTAGTTGGGTTTAAATTGAGCTGTTTTTCTGGAGATCAACAACTGTCCATTAGCTCACTGACTCAGTTACAACTACATTAACAGCCACACCTTTCAATTAACCTATGTTTAGAACCAAATTACAAAGCTTTTTCAAAAAGTTTCCTTGAAAATTTGTAGAAAATGATGCACCTGTGAGATAAAGCGTCATCATATTTAATTAACCTTTGCTACTGAATTGCTACACCTAATTTATACTATATATTTCCCAATTAAAACATGTGCTACTGTTATGTTTCAGAGTATAAAAGAAGTTCTTAAACGGGAGGATTTTTACAGTATAGAACATGGGAGCTGCTCTGCTGTAGATGTTTAGATTATAAATTCCATTAAAACTGCAGTCAAATGTCATCACCGCTCAGATTACAGCCTGCTCTGTGAATGTTTTTATCTAATTAAAGTAGACATTGATTCAAGATGTTTTGATATGACCATGTTACAGCTGTAGAGATGTAGACTGCTCTGTAGTTTTAGTGACTGTTGCAGATGTGTAGTATGTAGCTGTAGCTGTATGTAGTGTGTAGTTGTGGTGATAGTAGTATGTAGACTATAACTGATAACTCATGATTAATTGTTAATAAAATGTATCATAACTTAGAATAGTACATTTGTAACAATGTAACACCAGAATTTGTCACTAAATATTTTTTTTCTCTGACAATCTCCATTTCTTTATCTAACCCAGTGTACCCTATTTTCTCTGTCTGCTTTCTCCCACCTCTTTCCCATACTTTCACCTCCTTCTGTCTTGCGTTTCTCCTGCTTCGCTTCCCTCTCCTGCTCACATACTCCTGTTATTCTCCTGTTCTTCTCATCTCCCAAAAATTCCCTGCACCTCTTGTCCTACCTGTCTTTTTCCTCTTCTTCATCCTCCTTTTAATTCTCCATCATCACCCTCCTCACACTCCTTCTTGCACTCCTCTGCTGCCTCCTTTACCCCCACACCCGTCCCTCGCTCCTACCCAAACCCCATCCCACTCCCTCTCTCCAGGACAAGTCGTCCCAGGCTCTGAGCCTGTCCAACGTGGCTGGGGTCTTCTACATCCTTGTGGGCGGCCTGGGCCTGGCCATGCTGGTGGCCCTGGTCGAGTTCTGCTACAAGTCGCGGGCCGAAGCCAAGCGCATGAAGGTGGACCTTAGCCCCCCCCACTGCCCCAGCCCCTCCCCCAGCACCCAGAATCTAGCCACTTATAGGGAGGGGTACAACGTGTACGGCTCCGAGGGGGTCAAGATATAGGGGTAGGATTTAGAGGCTCCCATATAGGTGGGGTAATGGTGGTGTTGATCATGGTGGTGGTGCTGTAGATTATTGTATTGTCGATGCAGAGGCTGACGCAGCAGCCCCACGCAAACGTGTTGTTCTTCATGTGGTGATGAGGATGTGGTCAAGCATTGTGGAACCAATGTAGCTCTTAATGTTTCTTCAAAGCTTATTTTGGCTGTTTTGTTTATTTATTGGTTTATTATTTTTTCATTCTTTTTTTGCACTTCACCCCTGGCTAGACTGGGGTTAGATTTTTGTGACTACAGATTTGGTTCCATCGTCTTTGGCTGCAGATGATGATGATGATGATGATGATGGTGGTGGTGGTGATGATGACATTGATGGTGATGCTCTTGGCTGATGACTTGACGAGGCACCTGCATTGTAACTTTAGCTGTCAGTTAACAAAATAATGATGGAGCAGGGATGCACAACTCCATTGTGAGGGGCTATAGCATTGTATTTAATACATGTTTTATATGGCGCACAGGAAACTAACAATTAGTTTCATTATCGATTAATCTTGTCAATTATTTTCTCAATTAATTATTGTTTGTTTTGTTCAACTAACAATCACGATAAAAAATATTCAATATGGTGTAACATAAGCAAAAGAAAAGTAACAAATCCTCATAATTGGGAGGATGAAATGACAGTACAGTACATAATGTTAAGTATTTTGCTAAAATATTAAATAACTTGAATTATTAAGCAGTTTAGTTCAGTTTCTATTGACACCAGCAAAATTAAAAGTAAATGTACAGAAACTTCCATTTGTAATACACCAGCATACATTATAAAGGTTTTAAAATACCTGAAAGTCATTTGTTATTTTCTCTTAATGTGATCTTGGCTAAACTATTTCAAGCTGGTTGCAGTCGCCGTCTAAACTGGTACTTCACTATCCTGAGAGCAAACACTGTGGTGTTCCTCATTAAAATCTGTGACTGCTTCTAGCTACAAATTAATTAGCTAACGTGTGGACACCAATTATTGCTGATTTGGGTCTGACTCAAAGTTTTTCAGCCATAGCGTGATGGATACCACAGGAATAAAAACACTTTTAAGTCGTTATTTATGTCAGTAGACGTCTGCCATCATTTTCATAGCTAGACTAGTAATTCCTCAAGCACCACTGCAATGTCAGACATATTTTGCGAGCTGAATGTGCATGAAATGCCCTGTTTGCTAACACCAAGCCAATTCAAACCAATTTACAATGACAGTGAGGCCTTTGACAGCTTGTGCAAAGTTTCAAACATTCCCTTGAAATACTGATTTAATGTTGTCCATTCAGGTAACTTATACAATCAGGAACATTTGTGTTATGAAGAATTGACACAGCAGGATTCATTTTTATTTAGCAGCAGTTTTTAATTGCATTTCATTTTACCCATAGATATTAGTCAACCTGCAGCTCTGAGTTGATTTTGTGCTAGTGAGGTTTTATTTTTATTATGAACCCCTTCACTAAGTACAGATACCTTATGTTTATTTATTAGCCACTAACTGGGTAAAATGTTTACAGGTGTTGATTTCTAGCCCTGGCTATAGCTAGTTACTGCAGCTAAACAAAATAGTGGCTGTGGTTTGATTTTGATAACCTGATATGAAGTAATTTATCTATAGCCTATGTATACTGTAGATGTTTCATTTCAAATATAAATCAGACAGGCCAGGATAGTATTTTATCACCGACAAACCAGGATACAACATATTCCTCTGTATACAATAGCTGTGACTTTATGCGTGGTGGCTGGTAGTCAGCACTGTTTCCTCTCCATATACTGTACCATTAAAGTGTCGTCCATAAACTGGAGTTGTGCACCCCTGTTGTAGATGGTCCAAACAGGCACTCTGACTTATTCCAGCCCTGACAACTTCAAAACAGCCCAGTTACTTAGTGTTAATGCCCAGGAATAATTGATGAAGCAGACACTTCATATAGAACGGCTACTTAGCGATGCTGCTGCAGAAACATGACTCACGGTTATTGATGTAAAAGAGCAATTAAGTGAAGTGAAAGAAAAACATTGGACTTCAATTTGATGATCTGCTTAACAGACCTCTCGGAGGCAGTATAATGTCATATTTGATGATCACCTTGAAACGATTAGAAGGATCAATACCCAGGATGCAAACATAAAGACAGCTAAATGCCGTACACAAAATATTGGCTATTATCTGTGCAAAGGCTCCAACTTTAAATGAAGTAGAAGGTTTACCGCAGCTAACAGCATTCCCTCCATGATTGCAATCTGGACGTATGCCATATTTTTCTGACTATAATCATTCAGATGAGTTTCAAGTTGCAATAGCACCATCCAAAATGTCTTTAAAAAAATTATAGGTTCCTTGAAAATTGTCTTAGATGTTTCTTTTAGGGTAGCCAATTCCATGTTTTCTCTTTAGTTTTTAATTGAGCTGTACATCAGCATGACAGCGCTCATTAAAAGAGGAGGGGGGTAAACTTCTGTCTATGTTTCTGGCAGTGTATTACCAAACACAGTTGGCTGTTTGTAATTGCAGAATAAACTGTTCTAAATGGCTCTTTTTAGAAAGTGTCCTCTAATGCATGTAACCAAAAGTGGCTTTTGCAACTAGACACCATATAAAGACCATTAGTCTGTACGCAGAACATCAAATTTGATATGTTTCCAAAATCAAAAATGAAACAGAGCCATGTTTTTTTTTCCAAGCATCATTCACAGAGGTTATTCTCTCTGGGTTGCCAATGATTTTTTTTCATGGAAGATCCTATTATAGCAGACAGCACCTGTTTAACTTATTACACATTCTTGAAAGGTACACAACCAATCAGAAAATTACACTTTTTGGCTGTCGGATATGTGAGGTTTCCATCTCACAGTGGCAAAGAAAACTTTACTGAGACATCACAGTGTAGCCTCTCTGTGTGAAGTGTCACCCTACTCTGAGCAGTATATAGTCAGTCACACCCTCTCTATAAATCTGAAACCTTGAAAGAAAAATCACTCCTTCATGTTTTCCTTTTGTCTTTTCAAAGTCCTCACCTTCCAAATCCTATCCTTCCAAATCCTCACCTGAATTCTTCAGATTACCGAAACCCAGAACCCAGAAATGCATGGTCACCTATGAAATGCAGATGTCTACAACCCAAATCCTCTCGTCTACTACGTACATGTTTGTTGATTGTTGCCTGCTTCTACATAAACTTTTGCCTTTAGTAAAACTGTGTTAATGTAGCATTTGCACAGTGTGGTAGCCTTTTCGTGAGATTTGAATGCCTGGTTTGGGGTGCATTCACACCACAGCTGTTGGAAGTAATTGGCCTTGATTTTATTTGAAAAGCAAGAAAAAAGCCGCTCAAACTTTGATGAAAAACAAACAAGTGCACTGAAAATATCTGAAAATGTCAATTTCAGCTCTGCTCCAAGCAACTTCTAGTGGATATGTAT
>JBCAUF010000253.1:23830348-23840812 GCA_038406115.1 Haemulon aurolineatum
CTAGCTATTAATGTTAATAAAATCGAAAATACTTAATAAATAAATAAACTCGAAAACTGTAGGCCTATTCACCGGTCAGCCGTAATCTTATGATTACTTGTGCAGTCTAATGTGATCCAATACAACAGCTCTTCTTTCTGCCTCTGCAAAGATAATAATGTTGTTGGTGTTGGACTGGAGTGCATTATATATAATACCTGTCATTAAAAACTGCACACTATTATCTTTGCAAAAGCTGTTGTACTGGATCACATTAGATTGCACAAGTGCTCATTATGTTTTGGCTGATCGATGTGCATTGCAATACCTTTGCAAAGGAACGGCACTGCAATGCATCTATTCACCACCGGATGGCGCTGCCTTCCTGTGAAGCAGAAAGTATATTGCTTGCCCTTGTGTGTGAGGTAAAAGCAGCCACTGAATTTGAATTATTGAACGTGAACTTCCAGCTACGCTGCAGTACCGTTTAACCACCACAGTGCTGCTGACCAAATAACACACTTTCATGTCTGGAAACGTGGATTACAAAGACACATCACAGCAGGCATTCATAGACACAGCCTACACTCAGAACAACCAGCATGTATGCAATGTATGTAAGTCATTTATCAAAAAACAGAAAAAAAACTATTAATATCAATCAATTTGTGACGTGCAATACACTAAAACAGAACAAAGAACTCACAATATGACCACAGACCAGCCTATCAATTATCTTCCTTCGTCTATAATAATCGATTTGCGCTGACCCTTAACAATCAAACGTTGCATTACTGAGCGCATTTGAGTCACAATGCACAGAAACAGAAACTAAAGCCAATCCCCTCACCCATTATTAACCGTTTTCCTCCTGGTTATAAGACCTACATTAAACAACATTTCATCACTATCATTTGACTATTATTAAAGCCTCTTTGCCCCCCTCTCCACCTCCTCCTCCTCCTCTTCTTCCTCCTCTCTCCTTTGCATCCCCTGCATCCCTCCCTTCCTCTCTCTCACTCTCTCTCTCTGTTTCTCTCTCTCTCTCCCTCCCGGCAGTGCATCCCCATCCCCCACACGGTGGCCGTCTCTCCGGGTGAAAGCCGTCTTCCCTGCGCCACTGGCCCGTCTGAGCGCTGCTGCTGCTGCCGTATCACAGAGCCCAGTCCGCACCGAGCCGAGGCAGAGCACGCGCACATACACACACACACACACTCACTCACACACGTACGGGAGGAGAGAGAGAAAAGAAAGAACCCGGAGTCTGTTGTTTCCGTTTGACCGAGTGACTTCGGTAAGTCTCATCCTGCTGTTTATTTATGGAGGACAGGAGTGTCCATGTGTCGACTTTTCTAGTTTTTTTTCCTGCTTTTTTTTTCTCCCTCCGTGTCCCTTCAATTGTCCTCTCTGGGGGAACTAGCGGGCTAAGCTACACGCTAAGCTAGCTTAAGTAGCGGAATCATACTGATGCTAGCTGTGTCTGCAAACGGTTTTTAACGTGCGTGGTTCGCGGTAGAACAAAAAATAATAACCGCCGTTGTCCCGGTGCGGTCTGGTCTGGTCTGACCCACCGTTGAGTGTGAGCTAATCTTTTTCCCAGCTACCTCGCTAATTAGCCATTTGAGCAGCGTGTGCAGAGGGATGCGGGGATGCTACGGCGGGTTAGCTGTTGTCCTCTTTTTTTTTTTTTTTTTTTGTAAGCGTTACTATTGTGTGAACCGCATAGATTCCTGCACGGGACTGTGCTTCGGAGCGGCTGAATAAGACGTGCCGATCTTGTGATAATTGGCAAGATGGCATCTCTGGAGTTGTTATCTAGAAATCGGTGGATTTTCAAAATGGTGTCTTAAGCTTGTTTGAGTGTGACCATTTTTGTCCAACCATTGCTGTTTTGGCGTTGCTCGCTATCTGAGGAATGCAGCGCGCTGCCAGTGCATGCCACAGTCTGATAGATATAACTACATATTAACCGCTGGTGTGGTAAATATACATGCCTGCGCACTACTAAGCTGTGTTCTCCGGGCTGCAGCCACCATTATGAACAAAACAATTTTGTTTTGGAGGAGTGGAACTGATTTGTTTCATTGCAGAGTTTTGTTGCTGTGTCAGTGTTTGGAAATTGTCGTACATGTTGAAATGAAGTGTGGCGTCTCTTGAAATGTGTGCACGCTGGATTGAGGTGGTTCACCTTCACAACATCTGCGCACTTCTTATTCCCAAGCTTATCGCAAACATGTGGCTCCTCCTGAGGTTCACTTTTAGTTATATTGAGGCCCCAGCTACGGCCAGAATAAACAATTATCTACTAAAGCAAAATACAAACGTATCTAAGTGTGATTGAGTAGGGATGAAAGGCAGCAGCATAAGATTATCATCATAATCGATGAATCTGCAGACCACGTTTTGATTAATCCATTATTATACGAGAATAGTGAAATATGCCATCGCTATTTCTCATAATAAATGATCGTAAAATTGGTTCTTTTGTTTGACCAACTGTCCCAAATAGTAGATTATTAATTTACAATGATAATAAACAGAGAAAGCAAAGCAAGTCCTTTTGGACATTGTTTGGCATTTTTGCCTATGAAATAACTGAAATGATTATTTATCAAAGCTCTCATTTCTCACTCAGTTAAATGTGTCAGCAGTCGTGGAGTTGCAGCAGTCCAACGTCATATCGTTGTACTCACTGACAGCTCTGAATACAAAAACTAAATGCACCCTCACGTCCTGCTAAAGAGACAGGATTACACAAAATGCTAAAGGCGTATTTTTCTTCTTTTCTCTCATGACTAGTCTTATCAGTGAAATGAATCCTCTTCGAGATCATCCCTTTTGGTGGGGAGGATTACCTGCTTTAGTCATTGACTACTAATCTTATTTAATTCAAAAAAACCTTATCTGTCTGAAGGGATTTCTGAGATATTACTGTTCTTAGCCATCACCAGAGCAACACAGTGTAAGTAAAGTGTGCTCAGTTCAAAAGTTATTCTGCAGAGACTGGAAGAAGCATGCCGCTCATTGTATGTCAGACATCCAGTGATGTGATTTATTTTCACTTTTCAATACAAGTTATATAAAAATAAATTGCTTTTCCACTGTTTTTAATTATAAGATCAAGTAGAAAGCCTTCACTTCATGCGGCTGAACAACATAAGAGTCGTGTTGATTTTACCCAATGAAAAAAACAACAACACAGAAATTGCAAAGGCTGTGCACAGTCTGATATGAAGAATCATCTGGTGAAATTGCATCCCTCAGATGAAAGCATATTAAGTACAAGGACAATGGTCATCCTTGAGAAATTTACTCTCAAATTACAGTATATTGGTAGAAGAGGAAAAAAAATAAGAATAAAACTAAGTGATGCTGAACTGAGCCAAATATCCGTCAGAGTTTTTGAAGTATTTGCTTGTTCAACTCATTTTCTAAGGTGACCCCTGTCTGCCATGCTGGATGAGAGAGGTGGGGGGGGGGGGAGCATGTGGTTTTTGGCGTGCGATGAGTGCAGTCTCATGGGTATGAATGGTGGGCCGTACAATGCAGCCATAAAACTGTCAGCCTATAGAAAGCTGGAGTCACTTAATGTTAAGAGAGTCAGTGGTTCTGTAACAGACTGTTGTCTTTCTAGCACTTCATTCCCATGTGGTTTGAACCACTTAATGAGTCGCCCATCAGAGATCCATGAAGGAAATGCTTACAGACGGCAGCTTCCAGACTCGCCCTCCCCCCTGGTGTCCATCCCCACAGTCCCTCAACTCGATGACCAACATTTTTTTTATTTTTTTTATTGGGCTAGCAGATAGCAAACAAATGTGAACAACAACACAATTGACTGAAAGGCGATAGATTAAGCCCTCAACATTGTGGTGCTTCGAGTTGTTCTTTAATTTTTTGTCGGCGTGCAGCACCGTTAAACGAATGCAGACGAGATTATGTGCACCAACCCAACATTGGTTTGGGCCGACATGAAGCAAACTTGCACCATCATCCCAGTAGTCAAAACTAAGCATTTCTCATTACATCTGTATTAAAGCCCTGTTTTGGTGTTTCAAGTAATATTGCTATATTATAGAGTAAGTTATTGTAATCGTTTCAGCTTTAGTGCAGTCTCACAGCCTATCACTGTGTTCACTGTCAAGTCAGAATGCAAATACT
This sequence comes from Haemulon aurolineatum, assembly GCA_038406115.1. Lineage (NCBI taxonomy): Eukaryota > Metazoa > Chordata > Actinopteri > Lutjaniformes > Haemulidae > Haemulon > Haemulon aurolineatum. The sequence continues at coordinate 23,834,489 of JBCAUF010000253.1, forward strand.
AAATGCACCCTCACATTGTACAAAGAGAGAGGAATACGCAAAATGCTAAAGCTGTAATTTTCTTGTTGTCAGTGCAAGTGGGGTCATTCAAGGGCACATTTACCAGTAGTGGGATATGCTTTCCCTACAGTCTGCTAGTAAGAGATTTTAGTTAAGTTTGTTATTGTTGCACACAATAACAAAGTGATTTTGGTGATTTTAACCATTTCAATAAGTGATCTACCTATGTTCACATTACCTGGTGGTTGACCTTATCTGCGGTTGATTTATCCCTTTATTTTTTGCAAGTAGAAAATAAAAGAAAATGTCCAATTTCAGAGCACAAGGGGATATTTATATATTTATATTTATCTCTTTATGTCCAACAAATAGTCCAAAACCAAAAGATATGAAGATTCATTTTCTGAAGTTGATTATAGATTTTGTCTGTACATAGTTATTGGTGGATGTTGCCAACAGTAGTTGAGGACAGATATCTTGAAAAATGTAATTCCATTTAATTGTTAGTAACTGGTTGTAATTGTTGGTCATTGTGCTCTTATTATCGCACACAGTGCTACTGTGGTGGCCTACATTCACTTTGTAGAGTCAGTGTACCATGTTGGCTTGTGCTGAGTTTGAATGAGATGAGCTCATTGTTTTGTAAGATCAACGCATTAACATGTATCTGAACAGATTCCTGACCTACATTGTCTGGATAAAATCATTGCTTCGTGATTGATCTTTGATCTAAGTGTGTGTGTGTGTGTGTGTGAGAGAGTGTGCGCACACATGCGTACATGCACACTTGCGTACATGTACACTGTGGCAGGTGGGAATAAAGGACCAGGATAAAAGGCTGAAATGATCCCTGGAGGCAAAGCTGTAATGCATTCAGCTGTCAGTCATATGGGGGTTGTACGCACATGTGTACATTTGCGCGCATGTACGTACACATGAGCGCTGCAGGCTGTTGTTTCATTCGTGATACCTACAGTCATGATCAATAGGATTATTTCATGCTGTTGTCCAGTAGCAGTATTCAAAATGAACACAGATCTCATTGTATATTTAAGGCTAATACCTGACTAGTCAAAGCAGAGTAAAGTATTCATAGTATAACTGCTTGTGTTTTTAGAGTGGTATTAATGGGCACTATTGCACAGCAACACAATGCGGGATGGAAATGGAGGAGCTGTTATCAGCAGGGAAAAAGTATTCAAATTGTATTGGGTCACATGACAGCTGGTATTGCGGCTCAATAAACAAAGGAAAAAAGAGACTTCTGTTTTTTTGCATACAGTTTTACAAGTTTTTAAAATTGGCAGCAGCAGTCGTCGTGAAGGGAACATGAGGATGTTTACATGCTTCACTGTTCAAGAAACACGTTTTTCTCGGAGAAATTGACCCCTTGCTAATCCCGGTCCTATTTAGCGACTGCTACGCCTGTCAAAGATTTCCATTCTGCATCTAGTCCGAGGCCGGTTTCTAAACTCAACTAACCGAGTTTAGCTGGAATTGTGCCTCAAAGAAATCCCCACAGTAACAGTTTCCAAACCAAAAACTTCCAACTGCACGTTCAGGAATCTGATCTGGGAAAAATGAACCACATCGAAGAACAAGATTACAGGTTACCATGACATTTTCCTCAGGTAAATACTTCTGTTTATGGTGTCACAATGTTAGGCCAGTATTGATACATAAACTCTTCCAACTATAAACACACACTCTGTATCACATTTGTCTTAAGAGATGCTAGGCAACATACTAGCTGTAATAATAACATTGCCAAAAGACACTATGTATAAACGCCAGTAACGCCATAAGGATGCCAGGGTAGGGAGTATATTTATTGACCAACAGAAGCTGTGAGACATTTGTAAATAATCTTTGATCAAAAATTAAAAACTAAACATGCAAAAATAAATAGATTAATAATATAGTAAGTAGTGTAGCCACTCCACACATCTTGGCTGTCTACATTAGTCACGTCAGACCGGTGACATTTACCATAATGAGGCAGCAACTTGCGTGGAACCCAGTTGCCGTGGTGAAATGCAAAGACCAGAAATAAAAACAGGGATTACACTGCTGTATTAGAGCCCAAACTCCAAATTCACATCCACTGCCGTCTGATGTTGCATTTCCTCCGCCACAGTAACAACAGAAACACTCTCTTCCAGCAACCGTGGTACAGTACATGCACTGATGTCCACAAACAGACTTCTGTGACGGACTGATGGTGGCACTTATCCTGGTTAGCACATCTTGTATCAAATGCTGCTATTGCGGAATTAGTTATTTGTATACTCGTGTTGAATTGGGAAACGTTTTTTGCTCATGGTGTCGTGTATGCTCGCCCCTGTCCTGTTCCACTGTCATGCCTTTCACTGGGACACACGAAGAAAAGAAAAAAGAAAAGAACCAACTTAATGAGCTAGTAACACCTGTGCTCCTCTCTGCTACGACAGTTGGTTGAATCACAGCAACTGTGTAATTATCATCGATTGTTTAAGCTGCTCGTGCTAGTTTTTGACCACGAGGGAATGGAAGAGCAGCAAAACAAAGTGTGAAAAGACAAGACAGGCCTGCTATACGGTTGTATCTATTTGATTGTACCACCTAAAAAAGTCTAACTATGTCATTTTGGTTATGTGCGTAGTGCGCTGTGGGTAGCTCAGAGAGACAAAAGCAAGAGAAAACAAAGGCCCTAGTTGACTTTGTGTGTTTGGAAAGCTTGAAATATCCACAGCCACAAAGACAACACGAATGACTGGCATTGATCAGCCACTCTCATTAATAATGGTGACTTTGTGCAAAGAGACGGGAAATATTACTGGCTGCTAATTTTAATTATGATATTATAGTCTTTTCTTTCCTCCTGTATTTGTCAAGTCCCACCGCTGCCGCAGGCAACAATGACTGTCTGCTGTCAATATTGCCTGGAGGTATTGATTGTTTATCATGGGTTTAACTGGATAGTCCTAGCTCACAAGGCTCTCTGTTCTTGTGTGTATGTGCATGTGTGTTTATTCCCTGAATTTCATGTCACGTTATTCAGAATGTGAATCCAGTGACACTCATTTGGAGAAAAAAGGTAATTATTGGAACTGTTGAGTAGTTGTTTTGGTTTTTTTTTTTGTTCTTAAATTTTCAATTAAATTATCCCAAGTTCTCTACAAGACTGTTGTCACTTTATCCATATTGAAAAGCAATTCACATTGTCTTGTTTTTCCAGAGCAGTGTTTAAAAATGTCTTAAAGCTTATTAAAAGTCAAATTCAAACTCATAAGCCAGCAATTCAGTGTTGGCGTTCCCATCTTATTTGGGTTGGATGAGGCATTTGTGAGTTATCAATAGAAATTGATGCACGTTTTTCAGCAGTTAATTTAGTGCTCCTTTAGGGATGGGAATTGATAAGATTTGATTGATATCAATGCCATTATCAATTCTGCTCATTGACCCGATTCTTAATTGATTCTCTTATCGATTCTATTATCGAATCCTGTGGATTTTCGGTGTTGAAAAAGTTGGCCTTACAGATTAAAATTCTGGATCGGAGCTCAGGAATTCCGACATTCGTGTACAACTTGAACGCACCTAATGTGCGCTGAAATTGATGATTGTCGCTCGCGCCGATTGCCATTTCGCACAAGCGCGACGTCATTGTTTTGCAAGGCACGCAATGAGCACACACAAGCAAGGCATCAATAGGGTAATCATTAAGCATAAAGGCAAATTGAACCCGGTTCTCGATTCCCATCCCGATGCTCCTTTGCGCTGGGATTCCTGTGGTAAGTGTGCCGTGACGTCAAACACAGAGAAGGGTACTGGAACAGGCTAGGGACGTGCTGCCTCTTTTTGGTGCATCAGTGATTACAGTGTTGGGGATGCACTCGTATCATGTACGGACATGACAGAGTCAGCTTTTTTTCATTTGTAATTATGTAGCTTTTAATGGCTCATGGAGGTGATTAGCATGGGTTAAATTCACGTACAGCTAAATTGTGGGAAAGAGAAATATTGAGATTCAGAAATATAAACACCGTGCCTTCAAGTGCCCTCGAAAGTTCACTTGGTTGGCAAGTGAACTTTTTAATGTTCCACCAGAGTTTTTGCATGATTTTCTGGCTCTTTTTGAAGCAAAGCACAAAGTGCCGAATTTCTTTTTGGCTCATGCCACCACGATATCTATAGATAGCTCTTGGCAAGTCTTTGTCTCTCTTTTTCATCCATCTAATAATTTTGTTGTCCAGTGTATAACGGGTGTTAGAGTTACTCAGAAGGCGACTAGCATTGGCTGCAGACCCTTAGTCTTGTTTCCAGTGTTGTTCAGGCCTGCTATCAGTGTTGTAATTCCCTAGTTGCTGTGAGAACTCATTAAAAGTCAAATTACTTGATGCTCCCCTTTAAGAAAGTTAGACAGAAGCCTCTAATTAACACCTCAAATAAAGACTTTCTTGTTGGGGACAACTTTATCAACATGCACTCTATTCCTTTTAACCTCAGTGAAGGTAATACCATTAATTTTTTGCACCAAAAACTGGGTAATTATATATTTTTTTCTGCATAATCAACCTTTGAAAACTGCCCATACTAATTATAATAATGTAACTCTTCCTGTCTTTGTAACCCAGGACCACAGCAGAGGTAGAAATCTCTCCGTAAATAGATAATGTCCACGGGCATGCATGCCACAGTTTAGGCGCCTTGCGCTTGAAAACGTTTCCGTGGGTCGACACAATGTTGTCACATAAATCCAGAGATGCAGGCCCATGCGGCGTGTGTGTGACTGATGAGATGATTTTGTGAAGGAGAATAGAAAGAGGAGGAAGCCGGCACAGAGAAAAGGGCAGATGCTGTCCCAAAGTGTGTAGCACTGTCCTAGATCTAAAATAGCCCTGGGCCGTTCGGCGCTCGATGCTGCGGGGCAGGTCTGATTGTGTGGAAGGCGCGGGGGGATTTCTGATTCCATCACACACTGCCTTTTTGAATATTATAGTGAAATGGATTTGGTCTTGGGCTTGATTATGGATGTCAGTTCTGATTGTGTGAGCAGGCCAATGGTTAGTCTGTCCCTCAGGCTTGTGTTTTGTCAGAGATCATGCTGCAGTTTAGGATTTCTGCTCTATTAAAAGTCCTGAAAACCTTTTCTCCATCGGCTTCTTGTTATCAGTCGTGGGATCCTCCAAGAGCCATGAATATTTAGTGTTTTGGAAAAATAATTGAAAACAAGCTTGCAGAAGATTTAATACAGCTTTTGTTTTTGGTGGTCAAGGTTGGTTGTACAGCAGGATTGCAACTAACGATTGCTTGAATTAAGGGTAATCTGCCAGTTCTTTTCTTGATTTTAATTGATAAATCATTTCTTCAATAAAGTGTCAAAAAATAATGAAAATTGCCCTGACATTCTCCCAGAGCCCAAGGTAAAATTTTAATTAGCTTGCTTTGACCCAAAAATGTTGAAGAGAATAACAGATGACAAAAAAAAAGAGAAAACATTTTTATTTGGACACCGACAATTTATTTTGGCAATTTTGCTTTTAAAAGGTCTGGAATGATTAACCGCCACGGATTCATTTTCTTCAACAGACTCATCGTGTCAGCTTGTCAGTACAGTGAACCAATGCTAAAATAATATGCTGTAGAATAAAATCAACAAATAGGAAAAGAGCCTTTCACTGTAAGCATATATTAAATGTGACTCATTATCTAAAGTAGGTTTTTAATCTAAAAGAGTCTGCAAGTGGAAAAAAAAACAAAAGACTACTGAGGCACCACATTACACTCAGCATTTTATTGTCTTAGGGGTTTTTCTTTCCGTTTCCTTCGTGTGTGACCCAAGTGAAACGCTGCCTTCCTGAGGATTTAAAAAAAGAAAGCTGTTCAGTTCTATTCTCTCCTGCGCTGAAGTGTGATGACGCCCACTGGTTTTGATTTGTTGCTTAAAGAGTAGATGCCTGGTGAGGTATTATGTGGGAGGACAGAGTCGGTGTGGGGGTTGTGTTGTATTGTACATGTTCTCCAGGAATGGTAGCTCTTTGTGTGTGTGTGTGTGTGTGTGTGTGTGTGTGTGAGTGAGTGAGAGGTGTATTCTTTCACAATCTTTTCCCTCCTCCTCCTCGCTCATTATTACCTCCTCTGGTCCCCCTTGGGCTGCAGGAATCTCCCTTTATGGAGTGGAACCAACATTATTGTTTTGAAACACGCACATATTTATATTAACATGCACAAATTAAATACGTGGGCGTGAATGTTCGAGATCTGGGACAAGGCGAGACCTGACTGCCACATTACTGAGCTCACACAAAACATTTAAAAAGAGAGACAGACGCAGGCACGCAC
>JBCAUF010000253.1:24190698-24200708 GCA_038406115.1 Haemulon aurolineatum
AATGAGGGAGGATACACCCTGCCAAGTCTAATATTGACACTACATTGCGGACTGCCACACACTGGTATGTGGGGGGGGAGAGAGAGACAGAGAGAGTGAGGGGGAGAGAGAGTGAAGGGTGGGTTTGGAAAGAATGGAAAATGGGGTATAAGGAGAGAGCAGCCAGGGCAGAGGGAGAATAGAGGTGCAAAGTGACTGAGAGGAGTACTTGAGACTGGAAAAAGATGGAGAAAGAGATAGTCTAAGATGGACTGGCAGGGAAAAATGTGAAGGTAGAGAGGAAAGTAGCCAAAAACAAGATGTCGGGTTGAGAAGAAGACATTGGTTATGAAGTTGTATGAAAGTTGTTTTTCTGTATGGAGTTACAGAGATAAAGACAAAGTAAAAAGATTCATGCAAAATAAAATTGTCCAATGTCTAAAGACGAATGCAGAAAATATGCACAGAGTATAGAAAAAGAGCATGATGGGACAGTGTGAAACGCAGCTTGGGTAGAAAAATAAACCCGAAACCCCTCTGAATCTCCCTCACTCTCTCATCTTCTCTCTGTGTCGAACAGGTCAACACTCCTTGGCAAGGCGCTGCGAGTCGATATCGAGGACAATGACAATGGCGCCCCGTACAGCATTCCCTCAGACAACCCGTTCTTGTGGGAGAAGGAATCTCGACCCGGTAAATCCCTTCAAATACTCTACATGTGTTAAAATGAAGTGCAAAATTGCTGATATAAATCTAGAGTTTATTTTAGCCTCTCCCAATCTGTGAATGTAGTGGGGCTGTCAGCTCTTACTGTCAAAAACATGACTCAGTAGATGAAAGTGAACGCTTACTCAACACTGACATTTTCTGACATGTCTTGAGGCCGTGACAGATGCCAAATCACTTGTTCATTCCAGAAATATATGCCTTTAGCTTCCGCATTCAGCCACACAATGGATGTGTGCTGTTTGTGTCAATGTGTACAACTCTGCCTTTCTCTCTTTGCAGAGATTTATGCATATGGGGTTCGCAACATGTGGCGCTGCTCCATCGACCGCGGTGACCCCATTACAGGCCGGGGGAAAGGCAGGATGCTGTGTGGTGATGTAGGCCAGAACAAATACGAAGAGGTGGATCTCATTGTTAAAGGTGCTTTCGAGAAAGATTTTGCAGTCACTCCCAAAGAAACTGTTCACTCTTGCCGCAAGGTCATTGCCTACTCATCACCACGTCATACGCAGTAAAACTATTCTGTCAGAGACCACACAGACAGTGAGTCAGGCATCGTAGTTTAATCTCGGTTACTCCCTAACAATTAAGGTAGATGGGTATCTGGTTGTGCAGAAATCCAAAAACGGTATGAAATAAACATCCAATTAAAGCTGGTGGAGCACAATCCACGTTTCTCTCCCTCTCTAAACAATACTTTTGTTTTTCATGGTATATTTACTGCATTATGGAGAAACTAAACTCCATTTAGAAAAAAAAATGCTACAATAGCAGCTTCACTGAAAAGTTGCGCTGACTTTGCCTGTACATGTTTAAAGGAGGCAACTATGGATGGAGGGCCAAAGAGGGCTTCAGCTGCTACGATCGAAAACTCTGTCAGAACTCCTCGCTAGGTGAGTCCATAAACTAAAACTAATATTTACACAAAGTTTCTGCAGAGAGGTCACAGGTGTGAGCTGCAATTCTTTGACTTTCACATTTTATGATCTGAGGGATGAACATAAGTTTGTGGCCTCAAGTGACTTTCCATGATTTTCCTTACTCTTTATCTTTGGCACACAGTATGTGGCTATAGTGCTGTCTTCTTGCTGATAAACAGTTTAAACTGATGTGCTGTTCTATGTCTAGATGACATCTTGCCTATCTTTGCCTACCCTCACAAGTTGGGCAAGTCAGTGACAGGAGGATACATCTACAGGGGCTGTCAAATGCCCAACCTAAATGGACTCTACATCTTTGGGGATTTCATGAGCGGGTATGTGTTTCTGCTTTATTCTGTTTGTAAAATCTATATTTGTTCGATTGTGTGTTGTCATTGGTAGTTAATCTTGTCAGATTTAACACCACAACATGCCATTTTAATGACTGATGGGGCTGCCAATGCCCATCAAGAGACTGGGCTTACCACTGCAAGTGTGGCTGTGACACAATCAATAAGGAGTGCAGTAAGATGTAATGTTGCTCTATCGTGCACAAGCTTGATGTATATGGAAGCACTTACGTTGACAACAATTGCGCTGTTTATCTCTATTTTAGGCGTCTGATGTCTCTGAAGGAGAATGTCAGTACAGGTGAATGGCACTACAATGAGATCTGCATGGGGACAGACCAGACCTGCAGATTCCCCAAACTCATCAACAGTCATTATAAATACATCATCTCTTTTGCTGAGGATGAAGCAGGTAGCAACTGTGTGTGTGTGTGTGTGTGTGTGTGTGTGTGTGTGTGTGTATCCCCCTCACGGATTACCACCAAGCATCACATGGCTTATTTACAGTAGATATGGCACAAAGAAGAGAAGCAGCTGTGAGGTTTTACTATAAATATGGGTTGTGTAAAGGTAAGTGATATGGTCAAAGGGTTCCTTATGGATATATTTGTTATGGAATCAATGAAAATCTAAAATTTCTACTTAACTGTCTCAGTTCCCGAGAAGAGAGGGCCTAGGGGAGGGTTAGGTTTGACACCGTAATCTGGTTTGAATCAAAGAGAGTCTTGCACACATGCTGCTGGTCTTAAATAATCGCCTCCCTCCCTCTCAAAGTGCCTCTGAGGAGATTTAAGTGGAAAAGTTCAAGCAAAGTCCAAGTCTCTTCTCTGTACACACACTGTGTCATTTGTTACGTGTCTTCTTTCCTGTCTCTCTCTCCTGTTTTGCTACTTCTCCCATCAATATCTTCTTCCCTCCCTCCTCCTACTTTCCTTTCTCCCTGCTGTTCACCATCCCTCTCTTTCTACCTTTCTTTCCGTTTCGACAATGGGTCTTTCTCTTTGTTTTGTTTTTATCGCTGTCTGCCTCATTCTCTCTCTCTCTCTCCTTTCTCTTCTATCTTCTGTGCTCCAGGTGAACTGTATTTCTTAGCAACAGGAGCCCCGAGTGCCACAGCCAGAGCAGGAGTCATCTATAAGATAGTGGACCCTTCCAGGTAGCCAACCATCACAACACATCACTTCAGCAACAAATACACTGTCAGACCTAGACCTTGACTCAACTAAATAACACATGCATACTTTAGCTTCAGTGCTCTTTTCTGTCTGTGGCGTTTCCATCACCACAAACATATCTGGCTAGATATGCTGATCTTTCTTCTTGGTTATTGATATATTATGAGCGAATATCAGCTGACATGCAATACCTTAGTTGACCAGTCTACAGTAGCTCTAGTTAAAGCAGAATAGCTTGTTTTAGACCACAAGTAAAAAAAGCTACAGATCTCAAGAAGCATGTCATATGTTGCATGTGTGTGCTGCATGCGTGTGCTAATTCTTTCTCCCCTGACCACACAGGCGAGCGCCACCAGGGAAATGTAGCATCAAGCCTGCACCTGTTAAGATAAAAGGAAAACTGATTCACTTCTACCCCAAAGAAGGTAGGGGAGAAGTGATACTGTGTTTCTTCTCCTGCGATACTTCCTAGTAATATTTCCCATTTTTCTTTTGTTGTTGCTCAGTATGAAAACTAGGGCTGTCAAAATGAACATGTTTATACCACGTTAATACAAATTCATTTTAACAACATTGGTATTTTTAAATGTACTATGTAATTTAATGCACATACGTTGTGTTTTACCCTTGTCCCAGCCTGTGGTTTGGAGATAAGAAAGTGGCAGATCAGTAACGTTTGAGATAGGCAGAAATGGATCCTACAGAAAAGAGTGTTGTTAATAATAAATTCAGCTTCAAAGTATTGCCACATGGTTCAGTCAAAGTTGTTTGTATTGAACTGAATTACCAACAGAGTACCATCGAGTGTTGAATATCACCTGCTGGCCAATCATACCAGAGATCCAGAAAGGGTTCCTCCTGCTCGCCAGAGGCAGACCATACTAGAAAGTTTATTTTGCCTTGTGTGAGGTTTGGCAGGCTTGAGTTTATTTATTTTTCGGACATGCAGTACAATATTTCATTATTTCAATAATAATAAACATTCATTTGCCTAATGGAAGCTTTAATAAGAGTACTAGAAATATTTAAAAAGATCCTTTGAAGTGCTTTATAATTTGCAATTGATTGCATGTTAACAATCATGTGACTAACAGCAATGAAATATTTTGCTTGATTGACAGCCCTAATAGAAACATAAGCCTCTTCTTCTCATTATCTTGTCAATCTGCAACATGGGGTTACATAATGTGGACATATGTATCAAAGTATTTTTTTGATGCTGCAGAAATGTCTTTATGTCTTACTTTTCTTGTTTGCAGAGTTTGTAATCAACAAGAAACCAACCACCACAGCTGTACCCACGACCACCACGAGAAAAACTACAACCACAACAAAAACACCACAGAGAAGAAAACCTATAATAATAATAAAACCACCAATGCCAACGAGAAAATCAATAAGAAAAATGACACCACCACCTCCAACAACAGCAACAACAACAAGAAAAACATTGCAGACAACAAGAAAAGCAACAACGAGAAAAACACAACCGCCAACAACACCACCAACTCTAAAAGCAACAACAATAAAAACAACTTCAGCAACAACAATTAAACCAACAACCGTACCAACAACTGTCCAGGTGGCAACAACTCCTGCCAGAACCACACCCACTGGTAGGCCTACTGGTGCACCTGTTTACCAATCCAGCTCCACTGGTTACCCAACCACTATGTCCTCTATTCACACAACCACTGAGTCAACTGTTAGGACTAATGGTAAACCCACCAGTAGACCCTCGGTGCGAGGAGAAGCCATTACTGTCAAACCGGGTGGTTTCTTCTTATGCGCTTTATTTTTGCTTCACATTTTAACGTGCTAATAGCTTCATTAACATTTTCCAATTCTCCATGCATATTTTCAAGTGGAAGACTTTGCAATTTGCTTTCCTGTGATGCTTCACATAACTTACAGCTTTGATAAAATCACACTCCCCAAATCATAAAACCAGAAATCACATTAGCGCAGGATTATTGCAGGGGTCTTAGTTTCTACATGTGTCAATTACAGGCTGTCTAATGACTCAGATATATAAATGATAATAATAAAACGATACAAAACATGAAATAACCTATAACTACATATCTAACCAAATAAGTAATAGTTTGGCAGCTAAGTTGGTTTACTGTAAATATGGATTGGAACATTTTTCCATTGTTTTAATTGTGCCATGCATCACTCGCTATTATATAGTTTTGATTTGTTTAAAGCTCCATAATAGTTTTACTGCACGAACAAGAGCATAAATAGTGAAAACGACCAGAACTCTTTTATTGCAGCTGTACAGTTAGAGAGTCTTTCTTGCATGGTGAAAATAGTATTAAACAGTTCCTGCAAGATGATAAATAAATTACAGTAAAATAGCCAGTAGGCTTAACTGATAAATGAGACAGTGATATTTATTTTTTAATTATTCTATGGACCTTTTTTTTGCATCACTGTAATGTCCATCATCCATTAACTTGACTGAGCTCATGATCATTTTTATTTAATTGTATTTAATTGTATTTAATTGTCTGTTGAAATAGCAATTTTTTTGGTGACAATAGTTAAACATAATAACTTATATTTACCACTCGTGAGAATCCGTAATTCTTCAATATGCACCCAAACAGGGAATTTTTTCTTTTACGCTTCTTATCAGTATTTGCACTAAATTTGCAACATCTCTGCACTAGAAAAAGAGAGAAAAAAGGAAAAAAAAAGACTTAGTATAGAGAGGGTATAACAGATCAGTAGTGTTAGAGATAAAACTGATTACAGATGATAAAATTAGAAATTTAAATTACTTATCACAATAGCATTTCAATGTCTCAACTTGCCTTGACTGAGCGCAAATTAAGGACAAGTCGTCCTGTACGGATATCACTGGTGAGAATGAGGCTTTTACGCAAGCTTATGTCAAGTAACTCAGGTGCAGGGGATTTAGTGGCAATCATTCCCAACTTTAATTCCTGCTAGCATGTTATTCTTTGGCTGGTACAAGAGTTTAAAGCAGGATAAATGGTGCTTGTTTTATGTGTTGGGTATTTGCACTACTTAGATTTAAATCAGGTATTTTGGCATTATTTATTTTGAATAAATGGTTCTGCATCAGCCTCAGCTTGGACATTCATCTTTGTGTGTCTGTGTTTATGTCTTATGTCGATCTTCAAGAATAACATTTCTCTAAATGCCTTTAATGAAATCTGAGCTTTGTAGCACATATTAATGTATTGAATTTCCACTTTGGTGAACGTAGGTATGTTCAACATTTTGGGTAATACGCTTTTTGACTTTCTTGCACAGATTTAGATGAAATATTCGGTACCACTCAAATTCCTGTAAATGTAAGCCAGTTAGCTTAATTTACAGACTACAAACTAACAGCTAGTCTGGCTTTGTCCAAAGATAACAGAATCCAGCTACCAGCACCTCTAAAGCTAACTTACTAGCAAGTTATATCTTGTTTGTTTATTTTGTACAAATCCAGAGTGTAAAAGTTATGGCTTCACAGGGGTTATGCACAACTATTTCTTGGCTGGACACAGTCACTTCCTGAACACTCTCACACTTTAAAAACTGAATTGAAAAACTGAATAACATCCTTTTTAGAGAGCTGTAGGTGGATTTTGTTTTTTGTTTTATTGTTTGCTTTGGACGGGGCCAGAGTAACTTTTTCCCCATTTCCAATCTAATGCTAAGCTAAGCTAAAATTTACAATGCGGTACACATAAGACCAGTTTTCTTATCAAACTCTCTGCAAGAAAGCAAATTACCATATCTCCCAAAATGTCGAACTATTTACTATTACTAATTACTTAGTTACTTAGTTATTACTATTGTTAAACTACATATATTCAAATAAAGAGGGTGATTCTGTCTCTCCCTCAGGTTATCGCACAACCATCATGACTGCAGCCCCCTCTAGGATTACTCAATCACCAGTTGTCCCCACATCTCCAACCAGAAGAAACTGGAGGCCCACTCACTACCCTCTTCATACCACCTCCCAACCTTTAACCTCACCACAACCCTCTCCATCCACAACATCCCTGAAACAACCCCAGACGACCCCAACTTTCACCTCGCCACGGGCGCCATATTGGAGGCCACCGATCAACACAACACTGCTCAAATCACAAGAGGAGAAGCTGTGGCTTGGAGAGAAGCTGGAAATTGGTGGTGAGGGTAACCAAGTATTTAAGAGGCCTCGAGGAAGAGGCAGAGGCCTCAAGAGAGGAAGACGGCTGCGGGTTGGCACAGTGCGACTGGTGAGTGCTGACGGATTGTCTGACCGAGGCAGAGTGGAGATCTTTATCCGTGGCGAGTGGGGTACAGTGTGCGATGACCTTTTCACCGCCAAGGCAGGTACGGTGGTGTGCCGACAGCTCGGCTTCACGACAGTGTTGGCGGTGATGAAGAGGGCCATGCTGGGGGAGGCAGACAAGAATGTCAGGATAATGCTGGACGATGTGGAGTGTGAGGGCGGGGAGATGACGCTGCTGGATTGCAAGAGGTCCAGGGTTGGAAAACACAACTGCTCACATGAGGAAGATGTTGGGGTGATCTGCGGTTAGCACAGAGGGGTGAAAGTGAAAGAATAGGAAGGAAAGGGGGAGATAGGGGAGTGATGTTTCTCATGTACAGGAATGACAAGATTAGGAAAGAGAGGAGAGCATTTGAAGGTAATTACAGACTGCACATTTTAAAACATTGATGAATGTGATGTCAGTTTGCAAAAAGTTTCCATGAAATGTATTTTTTTAATCTTTTGTAATTTCACGTGTTTCATTTTTCATTTCCCATCTGCTGCTTAACGCAAAGAAAATGTTGCTGTCCATCACATAAAAACACAAGCCCAAAAATAGAGAATGAAAAATTCTCCTAAACTCACTCACTCCTCTGTAACCAAGTATCTAACATAAACCATTATCCCAAATTTTACTTATCACTTGATTTCACGCAGTCCTTATCCTTCATTTTTAACCACTGTGTAGGGAAGGGCCTGTTCATGTCAGCATGTATTACAGTGATATATCGAGAAATTAGTTCACCGAAATTCCTTGTGGAAGTGCATTTAAACTGCTGACACATGTTTATTTACATCTAGTTAATACTGTATAGCTCTACTGTGCCTATAGTGTACTGTAAACTGTTCAACAAAAAATAATTTGCGGTCAGTCATGTCTGATTGAAGATGTCGTCAGTGAATGAAGGATTAGTGTTACCTTGTTAACGTCTTCAAGCTTCAATACAATTTTGCATATGATTTTGATCTTATTAAAACTGGTGAGTGTGGACTGAGGGAGTCTTAGAGAACATTTTTGGCTGCGTGTTGTGTTTACATACTTGCCAGACATCAGTGAAACATATCTGGTTAAAATAACCATTTTTGTTCTAAGAAGATATTTGTATTTTTGTATTTTATCATTTTCAGCAGGTCTATTTTCTACATCAGCTTTTTGTACTTTGCATTTTGATACTTTCTTGAATGTAGTTTTATGATGAAAACAATCTAATGGGTTTTAACAAGGAAATGCTGGACATTCGGTGTGATGAATGTAGTGAAATGTTTCCACTTTTATACAAAGAGATTTGAGGGCGCAGAGTGCCTGTGATATCAATAAAGTTTTACTGCAAAATGACTTCCTTGTTATTCTCTATTATTCTCTGCCAGTGTGCTGTACTATGTTGAAGAACGATGACTCACATTAATGCACATTGATTTTTCTCCAGCTCCGGGTATACACACACACGCACACACACACACACTCACACACTCACACACTTTCACTGTGAAACTCGAACTGTTTTCCCATTATCACTCTGTGAGTGCGATGGTGTCCTTGGCTCCCACAGTTTTCCAAAAAACTGTGCTAACAACAGATCTTAGAAAACCGTCTGGAAGTTTTTAACATCTCACTTTCTCCTGTCTTGCCACTGAGTGAAACAGCAGCAGTCTTACTGATCAGCATTGTCAGTATCTTCAGCCCCCATGTGTTAGCCAGACTCTCTGTGGTTCTTAACACACACATGCATGCACATGACGAGGCCAGATGGAAAGAAGAAAACATTTCTCTGGGTTAGACTGTCTTGTGATGACGCCATCACTGTGTGTTGAAGCAAGCGCTCAGTGCAACTGTGGAACTGACTTTTTTGGAGAAGATACCTTGTAGGCATTTAAAGTATTCAACAACATCTTGCGATCTGAAACAGAATTTGTTTTGGGGGTGAGAAGGTCGAGTTGTCCTGCCTCCTTATGTGCAATGCTTTCAACGTATTGAAGCAGGAGATCAGACCAGTGCTGAGGGGGTATATTTTGCAGCTCTAAAGGAATCACTGAGGTGGAGGCCACACACTGCAAGTTCTTAATAATTTATTAATGCAGCGGCCAATCAAAATATAGTTGTGGCAGAAAAAAGGTTGATGGTTAGACAAATTAAAGAAAAAAAAAGTAGTGACTACTTGTCTTGCACTGACCTCTGTGGGTGGAAAGTTTCAGGTCCACTGAATGTTGTAAATCACCCAACAGTGACCTCATTTTGCACTGATGTGCAGACTTTTTAGTCTGAAAAGTGTAATACATAATAAAATATAGACCATTTGAAGACTGAAATTATTCCATTTCCCTAAACTGCCTTTTCTAAGAGGTCATCTAGCCATGTAACAATGCTCACCAACTCGCTCGAAATAAAATATCAATATTGCATTGCATTAGTTTCAAATCTGACAACACTCACATCTTGAAGAGTTGCTTGTTTTGGAGATAAGACACACATTGCATAACATACCTCTGTGGCATGTGCTTAGTTGTCACTGTGCGGTGCTAACAGGTTAACAAATTTTAAGTCAAAAAGAAAGGAAGTGTAGCAGTA